>OU015544.1:12137500-12512500 GCA_907165065.1 Caprimulgus europaeus | reverse complement strand
GACAATCATAGAGGATGTTTCAGCCTGTTTAGGTTGCCTGTTGTGGCTAGTTTATTTACCAGTACTTCAGCATCTATACTGTTTAAAACACCTAATCCAGTTCCCAAAATACTGGTCGCACCTCAAAGGGGTGAATGTCCACCTATGCAACCACGCTGACCAACCTGCATAAGATGTGCCCAGGAATGGTGAGCAGGCAGGTTTGGTTATGGTTATCTTGGTCTGCATCACTAACTCCAGTAGTTTGAGAGAGTGTGGTGGTTTGAACAACAGTTGTTTTTGACCAGTATTTTTGATCACATAAGGGCCAAAGTTGAAAACACAGGGAGTTAGCCTGGTTGCTGGTTGGGTGGTTATGTCATCCTGCATTTGTGGGGACCAAAGCTTAATGTCATTTATAATTGGCACAGACTCCCCTGTATCAATCATAAATTCGAACACCAGCCCAGCTTCTCTGTAAGCCCAAAAGCTGTACACAAATGTAGGCTGGGTCTAGGTGAAATTACTCCAGCAGTTTTCTGGTGTCTTTGTCATTTTGTAACATTCAGTGTTGTATTCCACCGGTCTACTGCCATCAACATGGACTATCTTCATTTTGGCTGGCCAGTGATAGGAAGGCCCACTGGTCACTAGTCAACTTATTGGTATTTTTTTCCTGGGCTATCTTGAATTTTAGCCATCCGAGGGTAGTCATTCCAGCTCCAATCTTACTTGGAGACTCAAGTTTTTGTTTCCTGTTCTCTCAGTTTATCTTGACAAGATATGATCCCAAGAATTAAAAGATGTGGCATGAAGTTTGTGGTAGTTACTGTGAGTTTTGAGTTAGTTACTGCTGGATGTTTCAGATAGAAGACATGAGGCTGGCTTCCCTTGATTGCAAATCAAAGGGAAATATATTGTCAAGATACAACATAATTTCATCAATTTGGTTTTCCAGTTTGTCATTTTAGAATTTCAGTTTTCAGGTGGTCATAAAAATACTACTACAGCTAAAATGAACACCAGGATTCCCTGGGTGCACTCAAGGTTGGCATGGGCCAATATGTCTGTTCACGTGCAGCTCACCTAGGGCTCCTGTGAACATAAAGAGAAAAAGTTTTCGGTTCTCTTTGAGCACCAGGATTAAAACGAAGGTACAGTCCATTGATGCAGTGCACTTTTCCTGAGCAGTCTTTTGCTTCCCAGGCATGGTGAGTTTTCGGTATGGTTGGCACCATCGTTACTGTTCCAATCTGGTGCATTTTTACTAGTTTAGGTTGTCTGGTGTAAAACCACATAGTATCCTCTTTTGGCCTGGCAGGCACCTTTGGGGCAATCATGTTGGCAGACTCACAAAAAGCTTTCATTTTGGGACAACCATCCCCACTCCATCAATTATTCAGCTGTTAGATGGCATCGTTCAGTCACAAATGCCACCCAGACAAATGGGTTTTTGCAAAACACTTTTCCAACTCATTCTACAGGAGGGAGTTTTGTAGGATCACAGGATGGAACTGTGTGCAGTTTTGCAGGACATGGAGGGAAGTCAGGCACAATGAGATTAAATTTCTTAGAAACAGCTACACCCTTACCTCCATCTAAAATTACCAATGTTTGGCAATATCAACTGCTTGCAGCGGCACTCACAGGAATTGATGGAGTGGTAGCAGAACTAGAGAAAAGAGAAAGGATAAAAACGGCTCATTCACCTCATAATTCACCCGTGTGGCCTGTAAAAAAATGATGAAACAGAAATCTCGGT
The DNA here is from genome assembly GCA_907165065.1 of Caprimulgus europaeus. The sequence continues at coordinate 12,510,759 of OU015544.1, read as the reverse complement.
CAAAAGTTTGGCTAATGCATTGTAATCAACTGGGAGGCAGTGTTTATATCCTTGTGGACATCTGTTAAATGTATATTGGATTACTTTCCATGTGAAAGCAAACTGCACTTTGTCCTGCTCCTGGAGAGGAATCATGAAAAACGTGTCCTTGTCATCTAAAGCAGCCATCCAGGGGTGTGTTGCTCCTTGACTCAGTGTCACTATCTGAGCCACGCTTGGGAAAGCAGCAGTTAAAGGGGCAGTATTGGCATTTAACTGTCGGTTGTCTACCGTAAAACCGCACTGTCCAGTAAGCTTCTTTACAGGGTTCTGTGCCCATATTTATCTGTCTGCTGTGCAAATTTGCTACAGGTGGGGATGTGAGGGCTGGGTCTGTGGCCACGATCAGCATTTTCCACCACAGCTTATAAGCCGCCCCGAGTATTTCTTACAAATAACTTAAGACAATGAGAGGGACCGTGAATGAGAGGGGTTAATCAGTCTGGGTTGATGTGAGCTAACTTTGGGGACTTCCTTAACTGTCTCTTTGATATATTGTCTCTATAGCAGCTGCCTTTTGTTCTGCTGCGGCTAGATCAGAGTAGCTGGAGGTACTAATTCCTAGTGGTTCTCCTCTCTCCTGAGGATCAATACCACTGGCCCAAAATGTTGCTTATACAGTTAAGGAATAATAGTGGTCTCCCAGCTGGAGAGTTAAAAATACTCCCAGGCCTCAATAGCCTCCTGCTTCTTCAGCAGTCAACATAATTCAGTATTCTCACTCAAGGGAAACTCTCCATAAATATTCAAACTCCAATTTGCCAGGTCACCTGCAATATTTTTCCTGAATTTTCATTAATTGTGCTGGTGATCACAGAACTGTAAGCTCAGTAGTGTGTTCCTCCTTGCTGCTGTCAACAGCAGTTCCAGATTTAATTATAAGCCAAAAAGGAACTCGTTGAGGTTCAGAATTGGGGTTTTCATAAGACCAGTCGTCCTCAGCTAGGTTTTCTAGGTTTTCATGGCTGATTAGCCTGTGAACCTGATGAACTTGAATAGAAGGTGATAATTTGTCTAGAAGATAGTTTATTTTTTCCCATAGTTGTTTCTGGACACATTTAAGATAAGCATTCTCAAAAACTAAGTGATGGTCTTCACTCACAAGTCTGTTATTTTCCATCACAAATTTATCAACTCTTTATCCCAGCTTTTCTCCTTTCTCCCTTTCAAAGGCTAATGGGGATCCTAGCATCTTGATCTCAGATTTCAGAGCAGTGTATTCTGCAGAGGAAATCAGAGCGGTGGCAGGAATTTCCTTAGCTTCTTTTTGGGCATGAGACAGGCAGGTGCCTAAAACCACAGAAATCCCACCTTTATCCCTTTCTGCTTTAAGTTTTAAGGTACCTCGACACTCTTCAATGCATTCTATCAGCTCTTAACCTTCTAAAATTTTGGAGCCCACTCCTTCCCAGCTTGGGAAGGGGCACAGTTATATTTTTGCAGCAAAGTATCAATGGCATTCCTGCCAACTATGCCAATTTTACTGCTTCATGAAAGGGTTGGTAACACAATCTGACAGGAAATAAAACCCCTTGCATTCCAACTCACCCCCAGAAAACTGGAGGACTTGGGGCCAGCTAGGCTTAGATCCTGAGTGATGCCCAATTAAGCACTATGGGTCAGACAACAGTGGACTCACTTGATAATGCACTTCTCTTCCATATCTACTCTTTATGGACTCACATGGCTAAACCTTCAGAATTTCGCGGTGTCCCGCTGGGGACAGGGTTGGCGTGGCCGGACACACCAGTGTATAGTGTCCTGCACTCACTGTCCAGTCACAACCTCATCAGGTGACAGCCCAGTAAGAAATAGTTCAGCACATTTAACCAAATAGAAGCAGTATAATAGAGCACCGGGGTTACACAGATTCGTACGAATCGTGGGCGATAATCTACTGTCTGCAGAAACAAATGCTTGTACTAGGGTCACAAATCACTAAAAAGCTAATAATTACTAAAAGGTAGCAAGTAATTAAAAGCGCTAAGTTGGTAAAATAATTCTCTAGAGATTTTCTAAGTTTCCGAGGAAGATCCTCAGCTAAGTCTAAGTCTTAGCCAAAGCCGTCACAATAGTCCCAGGCGTCAGAGGTCTGCGATGCAGTCCTCCCTTACTGGTTGGTGAAGATGTCTTCCCTGACCCCTCCTTTCTTTGGGCTATTTATATACTCTATTTTACGTGCGAGGTGGAACTTGAGTGACTCTAGTCATACCTTTATGGTGACTGGTAAAGACACTTCTGCTTCCGTTTTTTTATGTACAAGTTATCGAAACGTGGAGCGTGTGCTGCTTCAGGGGGAAGGAGCGGAGTCAGTGTGCAGAAGTTATGTTTTTTGTAGCTATAGTTCAAGGTCTACTGCAGGGAGGAAAACATAGGAGGGGAGTCTGTGGGTGCCAGTTGTCCACCCCAGATCACTCATAGAAAACACATCAAGTAGTGTGCCATGCTGCAACCGAAATGAGAGTTGAAAAAGAAGCCCCCACTGCCTCCCATCTCCTGTTTTTCCTTGACAAGCAGCAGGCCTCGTGGGAAAGAAGCTTTGTAAAAGAATTCCTTCCATACCAGCTATATTTTTCCTCTGGGATCTTCTTTGACCTTATAACTTTCCCTTAGTCTGTGGACATAGCCATTTTCTCATTCTTAGTCACCTCCAGTAATTACTCCAAACCATAGGTCCCAGGGCTCATGCTGACCCCAATGGCATGAGGAAAGAGAGGCCAGTCATTCCCTGGTTCTCCTGCATTCATATTGGAAGTGATCCTCAGCCCCAGTGGAAATTGCCACATCTTCTGCCCCCACCAGCCCTACTCCTTTGGACAGTATGAGAGTCTTGGCCCTGGGGCTCCTCAGGCAGCTCCCTTATCTCTCCAGTCTCCTCTCCCTGTGCCCGCTGGGTCTCCATAGACACTATCAGCACTACAGAGTCTTTGTTTATTGACACCTCAATTTAGTGCTAGACTTTTGGGGGAATTACACCTCTGAGGGATTTTCACCTTCTGAGTCTCCATTCCATCCCAGGCCAGGGAACGTGGTGAGTCCCCATCCTCTCCTGACCCCTCCAAATTTATTTCCAGAGAGTTGAGTATATGCTAACAGTCCTGTCATATATGAAGCTGCCTAATGAGATAATGGGGAGCTCAATGCACCATTTTTACTGCCATTGGATTCCAAGAAGAGAACCATGAAATCCAGAATATTTGGTTCACCAGAACCTAATGGTACCATGAGCTGGCAGAGTTGCAGTGAAAATGGCTGTGTGCAGGAGAGCATTGAGAAACCCAGTGCCCCAGGCAACTGCTGCCATGTGGACACAAGCTCTACTGCCCAGGAGGGTACCGTAGTGCAGGGGTTTGCAGATGGCAACGTAGCGGTCATGGGCCATGATAGTGAGAACAATATACTCCCGTACCATCAAGAAGAGAAAGAAAAAGAGTTGTTCAGCACATCCCAAGTAGGAAATGTCCCTGGTTCCTCAGAGAGAATTGGCCATGGATTTGGGGACAATGGTGGAGATGGAGCCCAGCTCAAGCAGGGAGAGGTTGAGGAGGAAGAAGTACATGGGGGTGTGCAGGTGGTAATCACAGGCTATGGAAGTGATGATGAGGCTGTTTCCCTGGAGGGCAGCCAGGTAGATGCCCAGGAATAGTCAGAAGTACAGGAGCTGCAATTCCCACGTTTCCGTAAATGCCAGGAGCAAGAATCCAGTAGTGAAGCTGACATTGGACATTTAGTCCATTTGGACATTGTACACTATGCAAAAAGGAAAAGATAGGAACAATTTAACAGAGACTTCTGTTGAGAAAAAAATCAGAGCCTTTTCTCATGAACTGCTCCCCTGCTACACAAATGGAGACACTCCTATTCCTTTTCTAGAAGACCTTCCCTCAGCTCCTTTTCCGGACCTTTTATTTGTCTGGTTGGGCATGTCAAGAGGACCAGGACATCAGCCTGCTACCTACTGAGGAGTCAGCCCGGTAATGGAGTCATGGGAACAGTGGGGACAGAGGCCAGTCCTGGTGTAAGACTTTGTCAAAATAAACTCCTCCCAATGCAGAAGTGTTTGACAGCGTCTGCCCTCCCAGGGCTAAGGAAACAGATGACAAAAGGCAGTGTGGAAAGTTTGGTGGTTTCTATATCCTCCCTCCTTTGAGAGTTGAATATCGGAAATCCTCAGTATTTCTGCTGCACCCAGGAAGAACAGTGAGTCCTGAGAGGCAGGAGGATGCCTGTGGCTTAATGCATAGTGAGGGGAATTGGTTTGTCCTTCAGTCCCAGCTGCCTTGAGCTTAAACCTTTCAGAGGTCTCCCACGTTACTCTGTATGCTGAAGGCAAAGGGATCGACCACAGACAACAAAAAATCTCACCCTTTCTCAAAGTGTCAGCACCCAAATTCTAGTCAAGGAAACAAATGGCTCATTGTGCACCCTTGAGGCATTTCCCGTCTTGGAAGGATATCCCAATGAGCTAGCCAAGTGTCCTAATGATGACACCTGAGTAATGGAGAGTCAGCTCATTCTCCAGCCCCACAGACTGTATTGCCTACCACTCCTCAGGTTACAAGAAAGCTGAGACACCTCCTTGCCATGGACACAGATTCACAGGAGGACCCAGAGGACCAGTGCTTGACTCTGTATATGAAAATGTCATTACAAGAGAGGCTGAGGGCTGAGAGAGACAAAGAGAGATGCAGAAAGGCATGGAGAAAAACCTTTCCTTGAGCCAACAGTGAATACCACCTCCTAGATGGGGCTAATGGAGGACTGTCACATGCAGGACAGTTAACCCAAGACCTTGGTCAGCAGGCCATGGGCACATGGCAGGAGGGAAGCTCTTCATTTCTTCTTCTGGTCTGCTGGCTGAGGAAGTGACTAACAGCCCAGAGCCCTGGGCAGAGAGCTGAGATGGTTGGGAGAGGAGACAAGAAGGGTGTTGATGAGGGAAGGGCTGTGCACTGTAGATGATGGCTGGGAGGTGCCCATCTCTCCTCCAAACCAGGCTTTCCCTTTGAACTTCACTCCCTCCCTGCCTGCAGCTGTCCCTGCAAGCTGCTCCTTCTCTGCTGCCGCGTCTCTTACCTGCCACTGCTCACCGACCCCATTCCCTGTGTGCACAGCTCTGCAACCGCTCTGTGTGAGCAGGGCCTAAAGAACAACTTAAACAAACCCTGATGGACCTGGAGAGGTAACACTGATGCCATCTCTAAGCTGGTGGGGGAAGGAGACACTTGATGAGGCTTCTAGTAAACCTCAGGGTGATGGTTAAGGATTCTCACAGCGTTCTCTTAGCTGAACAGTTGTATTTCCTTGCAGATCTGGTGAGCCAAAGAAGAGTAAAAGCAATGATTAAGGAAAGCAGAAACTCAAGCAGGGAACCCCTGCCTTGACTGTCCTCATGAAAAGTCCCGTTGGAAATAACCTGTGCATGAGCTGGAGCTATGAGCAGCCCTGAACCACTCGGCAGCTTCTCAAAAGCATATGGACCCTGCCCTGCCCTGCCAAGGGTTATCCCTGCCAGAGAGAGCTTTTCCCTGCCACATTGTGAGGAGCTCCCTGCGCAGGCTGAGAATTGACCGTGGCAGATGGCAGAGTCCCTGCCCGGGCATACAGCCCCCTGGGGTGTAGGGACCCTGCTCAGGAGGACAGGGTTGGGCACCCTTGCCTCCACACCCCTGCAGCCATCCCCAGGAGAAGGCAGCCATCATGCCTTGTCCCTTTCACAGTGTGACAGGGAATTCCTGCTCAGGAGCACATCCTCCTCCTCTACACCTGGGAAAATGGGAGAGTCCTTCTGAAAGACCCTACAAGCTGTGGGATGTCGGAGCTTTCAGAGTTCACTGCAGGAATCACAGCTTCACTGCCCTGCAGCCAGAGACTTACCGTGTCAAGGGCTGGGGAGAATTCTCTGCCACCGAGCTCTCAGCACCTTCCCACTCCCAACTGCCTTTAACCACTCTTTGCCTAGTTGCTCTCCCCTTAATGCCTGCAGGCAGTGCCCTCAGCCCTGCCATGCTTTGCAGAGGAGCTGCTCATGGGCAGAGCTGTCTCTCTGAAGTGCTGCCTTGTTGCCATCAACTCCCTCCATCCCAGGAGCCCAGCCCAACTCAGCAGCAGAGGACCAGCCCAACGCAGCATTTTATCTTCCCCTCTGGTCTCCCTCGAGGTGCCCTTTGGGTCCAGGGGAATATGCTGTGAAACAGGCTTATGTTATCAAATAGTCAGTGGAGACGGAGGGAGTGCAAGTGGCTGAAAGCTCTAATGGAGCAATGGCGAGAGAGGGGACAGTGTCTGAAGGCATCATTGGGGTGCCTGGTTAGGAATTACTTTTGTAGACTGAAATTAAAGCAGATGCCTGCATTTAGAACAACTAACCAGAAAACACATCAAACTAGGGTCTACACAGATTTGCCTACTCCCAAACCCTGCTGGTTCTTCTTAAAACCATCCTTTATTCACCCACTTGATGATACAACCTAGGAACTGCCAAAGGATTTTCAGTGTTCTTGGATCACAGGATGTCCACAGCCGAAGACATTCTCAGCAGCATCTGTCCTTCCTTGAGATCAGCTCCTACTCCACCACAGGCCTTCAGGGTGTGCAGACATACCACAAACAACAAAGCTTTCTCCTGCCAGGACTGCAGAGCGCAGCTCGGCTTTTCTCTGGTTCTTTTTTGCTGGATGCTGGTAGAGCAGTGGTTGTCTTTTACCTCAAAGTCAGTAAGGCTTTCAGCAATATTCTGGTGTCTAAGTCAGGTCATTACAGACTACAGAGGAGAATAAATTGATTGATAAAAAACCCATTGGACCATCAGGCTTGGATAAAAGTGGGCAATATTTGCTACTCTGCCTGTAGATCTCTAGATAGCAGGGTCTTGCCATCATCTTCCCTGTTTAATGCATTTTGAATGACCCAGACAAGATGAGAAGGGGCTTTTAAAAATATTTGTAGATCACAACACCTTGAAGAGAGCATAGACTACACTGGAAGGCAGGGCTATCATCCCAAGGGACCTAGACAGGCTGGAGACATGGAGGGAACCTCATGATATGCAACCGAAAAAATCCAAAGACTTGCTCCTTCAGGACTAAATGGAATAAGCTCCTTCATGACAGATGCCTGTAACTGCCTCCGTATAGGAAGCAGCTCTGCAGGAAAGGCTCTGGTGGTCCTTCGGTTACAGAAGGCAAGACAGGAGGCATTGTGCAAAGAAGACCAAAGGCATCCTGGATTGTATGAGCACGAGCACCGCCAGCAGCATTGATTGTCTTCCTCTGCTCAGCACATGTTAGACCACATCCAGAACACTTCACCAGGTCTTGGTGCACTGTAATGCCAGAGAAATATTGGCAAACTGGAGCCAAATCAGTGGAGGGCCAGAAAGATCACAGACTCACGAAGAATCATAGAATGCTAGGGACTGGAAGGGACCTCAAATGATCATCTAGTTCAATCTTCCTGCCAGAGCAGGAACACCTACATGAGATTACACAGGAAAGCGTCCAGGAGGATTTTTAATATCTCCAGAGACTCAAAAACATCTCAGGGCAGCCTGTTCCAGTGCTCTGTCTCCCTCACAGTAAAGAAGTTCCTCCTCAAATCTAAGCGGAACCTCCTGTGTTCCAGCTCACACCCATTGCCCCTTGTCACCAAGAGGACTCTGGCTCCATCCTCCTGACACTCATCCTTCAGATATTTTATAAACATTAATAAGGTCCCCCCTCAGCCTCCTCTTCTTCAAGCTAAAGAGACCCAGCTCGCTCAGCCGTCACTCGTAAGGTAGATGCTCCACTCCCTTCATCATCTTGGTGGCTCTGTGCTGGACTCTCTCAAGCAGTTCCCGGTCCTTGAACTTTGGGGCCCAGAACTGGACACAATATTCCAGATGCGGCTTCACCAGGGCAGAGTAGAGGGGAAGGAGAACCGCTCTTGATTAACTGACCACAGCCCTTCTAATGCCCCCCAGGATGCCATTGGCCTTCCTGGCCACAAGGGCACAATGCTGGCTCATGGTCATCCTGCTGCCGACCAGGACTTCCAGACCCCTTTCCTTTACACTGCTCTCTAGGAGATCATCTCCCAACCTGTACTGGAACCTGGGGTTGTTCCTGCCCAGGTGCAACACCCTACACTTGCCCTTATTATATTTCATCAAGTTTTTCCCTGCCCAGCTCTCCAGCCTGTCCAGGTCTCTCTGGTGGCAGCACAGCCCTCTGCTGTCAGCCACTCCTCCCAGCTTTGTGTCATCAGCAAACTTGCTGACAGTGCCCTCTGTGCCCTCATCCAGGTCACTGATGAATATATTGAACAGTACTGGACCCAGTATCGATCCCTGAGGGACTCCACTAGATACTGGCCTCCAACTAGACTCTGCCCCACTGACCACCACTCTCTGGCTTCTTCCCACCAGCCAGTTCACAATCCATCTCACTACCTGATCATCCAACCCACACTTCCTCAATTTGTCAGCGAGGATGCTGTGGGAGACTGTGTCAAGTGCTTTGCTGAAATCAAGATAGACCATATCCACTGCTCTACCATCATCTAGACACCTCGTTATGTTTTCATAAAAGTCTATGCTCGTCAAGCACGACTTCCCCTTGGTGAAGCCGTGCTGACTGCCCCTAATGACCCTCTTATCCTTGATATGCCTTGAGATGGCACCAAGGATGAGTCGTTCCATCACCTTCCCAGGGATGGGGGTTAGGCTGACCCGTCTGTAGTTACCCAGGTCCTCCTTCTTGCCCTTTGTGAAGCCTGCAGTGACATTTGCCTTCCTCCAGTCCTCAGGCACCTCTCCCGTTCCCCATGACTTAGCAAAGATGATGGAGAGTGGTCTAGCAATGACTTCAGCCAGCTCCCTCAACACCCGTGGGTGCATCCCATCTGGACCCACAGATTTATGGATGTCCAGATTGCTTAATTGGACCCTGAACCCTCATCAACCAAGGCAAACTACTCTATTGTCCTGACTTTTTCTGGGGCCTCAGGGGTACGAGGTTCCTCAGGACAGCTTCCAGCAGAGTAGACAGAGGCAAAGAAGGCATTCAATATCTCTGCCTTCTCTGTATCCTCTGTCACCAGGGCACCCATCTCATTCATCCGTGGGCTTACATTGCCTCTAGTGTTGGCTTTATCTGCCATGTATTTGAAGAAGCTCTTCCTGTTGTCCTTGACCCTCCGAAAAGGTCAAATTCTAAGAAGGCCTTCACTTTCCTAGTTGTCTCCCTACATCCACTGAAAATATCCTTATATTCTTCCCAAATGATCAGCCCCTCCTTCCAAGATCTGTAAACTCTCTGCTTCTACTTGAGTTTGCCCAGCAGTCCTTCCTTGACTTCCCACGTGTCAGATCTTGTAGTTGTTAGAAGTAGTCCCTGAGTATTAACAAGCAAACTTGGGCCTATTTACATTCAAGTCCCCTTTCCCATGGGATTTCCCCTAGAAATTGTTTGAATAGGCCAAAGTTGGCCCTCTTGAAGTCCAGGGTTTCAATTCTGCTTGGAATACTTTTCCTGCCACCTGAGATCCTGAACTTCACTATCTCATGGTTGCTGTAATCCAGGAAGTCTTCAACCTTTGCTGCTTCAACCAGACCTTCCCTGTTAGTGAGGATGAGATCCAGCAGCGCTTCTCTCCTAGTTGGTTCATCCACCATTTGCATCAGGAAGTTCTCATCGATGCACTGGAGGAACTTCCTGGATGGTGGGTGGCTGGCTGAGTGGTCCCTCCAGCAAACATCAGGGGAGTTAAAATCCCCCCACGACAACAAGGGACTATGATTGCGAGGATGCTCTCAGCTGCCTGTAGAAGGCCTCATCAACTTTTTCACCCTGATCTGGTGGCTTGCAATAGACTACCCACAAAGGTATCACCCACACCATCCTGCCCCTTAACTCTCACCTCAGACTCTCAACTTGCTCCTCATCCTCCCCTGGACAAATCTGAATACATTGTTTTTGCTCTCACCTCACCTTGATGGCCTGTCTTTCCTGAGAAGGACATAGCCATCCTTGACCACATCCCAGTCATGTGAGATGGCCTATCATGTTTCTGTAATTGCCACCAGATCATAATCCTCTGACTGAACACACATTTCTAACTCCTCCTGCTTATTCCCCATGCTGCTGCAGAAGTTACTGTGCCCTTCACAAGCGTCTGAGTAGCTGCAGTGCTTGTTGCTGGAATATGAGCATGTGCAGCAAGTGCCATGGAGACTAGAGTAGCCACAGTGCCCATTACTTGGGACTGAGCAGCTGCAGTGACAGTCTTCAGGGTCTGAGTAGCTGCAGTGCCTGTTGCAGGGCTTGATCTCCGGATGATATTCTTAAATAGTTGCTCTAACCTTACCAAGACCTGAATCTATTTCAGGAAACAGAGCAAAGGAGCAAGAAGCTTTGACCTACACAAGAATATTTAAAATCTTTGTAATTGGCCAGTCAGACAAGGGGAAACTATTGGAAGTAATCTCCTTCATAAACTGGCACCTGGAGAAGTCAGACGTGCGTGATTAGTAGTTTCCAGCAGATGGCACTCCAAAAATGGAGAGGGCTTCCCGATGTGTTGGCTTCCATGGAAACGAAGCTAGAAGTGTAACTTCAGTTTACTGATTAAACATTTCAAGCAGATAACACCCGAGGATCAATTGATTGGCTCCCCAAAGAGAAAAGCTAAACAGTGCCATTATGAATAAAATGGACAGAATAGCACCCAAAGTATAAAGATGCTCGAAACAAAGAGCACAAATCCCAGATTTTTCTCACAATCCTTACTAAACAGTGCAGCTTAGTGAGACACTGGATCAGGATTCCAGAGCTGACAGTCAGTGCAACAAGGAGCAAATAAAGAGCTACTTCCTACAGCTCTAATAGTAAATATAAATGCAAAGAATCAGCGTTGTGTCAAGAGAGTGTTAAAGAAATACAATTGCAATTTTGTTTGAACACACCAAGCAATACTCTGACCAAAATGTGGGTGGAGTTTTGAAAGGGCACCCAAGCAGAGATGGGGGCTAGCCACTACTATTGGACCTAGCTAATTTGGGGTGAACACTTCCCCAAAGTTGAAATCCTCTGCTACTTACAATCATTTGACAATACGAAAAACTTACTGCAACACTAAAAAGTAGAGAACACTTGACGATATTGAAAAATGGTATCAATGTTACCCTTATGCGCCAGGAATGTAGTTAAGCTGGGAAAGAAAAATCAGAGAGACAGAAAAGGTTCCAGAGAATAACCTCTTCTTGTTCCAGTGAAGTTCTTTCCAGCTCTTCCGGGATATTTGCGTGGTGGGTGCATGCGCTCCATTGTTAATTTGTATTTTCATAGAGAGAAGTTCTCTGGTCTCCACCTGACTTTCTTCAATTAGCATATGAAGCGCCATGTGATGTGATGTTATTTTGCATTAGAAGGGGTGGGGGGTTGTAACCATCTTTGATCACATGCAGCAGTCATTTGGTGACTTTGTAGGCCCCTTGGACTTCCTTATCAGCAAGGGAGTAAGGAAGGGAGATGGTGGGGTGTCCTTTGAACATCTCAGTTTGTCTTGTCGGACACCTGGAATATGTGAGCTAATCTCTAACTATCAGAAAGGCTGTTCATCTGTTGGGACAATTGATCTTTTTGCAAGAGAATGAGACAAAAAAAATCACTTTTCTGTCTCTTACAGATGTCAAAATGGTATGAGGGCAGTGGTGGCTGTGACATCGCAAAGGCAGGAGTGCAGGTTTCACTGTGTCCCTGTGATGTGAGAATGACAGGAGATATTTTGGTTTTTGTGCACCTGCTGTCTGGCAGAACATGGGAAACTGAAAGACCTGGACTAGGAATCAACATTTCTTAGCATCTGGCTAATGCTGTATGATCGACTCTGAGTGGTCCATCCTATTTAAAACTTACTGCTAAAACCTAAACAACAAGTAGGTTTTAACAGAAAGACAGATAATACAGATATGATGAGATTAGTAAAAACTTGGCCATCCAAAGAGAGTTTCATTGAAGCTTTCTATTCTGTTTTCTGCCATGAGGCAAGAGTGGCCAACACCTCCAATTGTGGCTCACTCCATGCCAAGAGTTAGAGGTGGCATGGACAGTTCAGGGAAGGGAATTTTTTAGGGCCCTGGGCTCAATGCAAAACAAAAAAAATATCCTGTTTAATGCTGTAGGCTTCCGTATGAAGGATATGTTGAGAATGTTTTTAGGGTTTTTGGGGGGACGCTTTTTGTTGGTTTTTTGTGGGGGATTTTTTGTGGGGGTGTTTTTTGTGGGTTTTTTTGTTGTTTGTTTTCTGGTGTTTTTTTTTTCAAAGCAGAAAAGAAACAGAATGAAAGACGCAAAGTGAAGGAAATGTCCCGTGGTATATTTATGCTTCCAATATTGTTGGTGTTGTTCTCCTCCTTGCTTTTTTTTGTCTTCTTTTAATATACTGATCTTTGTCAGATTTTGTGTACTATCTTTATTGGCAAGTGATCATATATTTGTAGTGGGTTATAGCTACAGGGACACACGCATGTGGTGACAGTGTAGGTGCCATGGAAAACTGCCCAGCCTCCAGACGGTGATTCCAAGAGTCTCTCATCTCCAGCAGGTCCTCTGTGACAGCTGCCAGTCCCAGGCTTGTGCTGCAGAGACACTGAGCTCTCTGCAGACAGCACTGGACACTTAAGATGAGACACTGGAGCGCTGCCTGAAAACCTGAGGAGGAATTTTTGAACCTATGATCATGAACTCATAGGTAAAAGAACTGAGAACTTTTACTCAAAAGTCGGTCTTTTCCCAGGAGATCAAAATGAGGAGTTTTCAGGAGGTGCAAGAGGAGAACGATTGCCCTTCCACTGCTTTTGCACTGCAAGTGCTCTCTCCATTAGGCTGTGCATTTCATCTCACTCATCTTTCACCTATTTCAACCTGTCCTTACTCAACTGACAATGACTGAAGCCACCTTTCCTGCAGCCTAGCTGCACAAAAGCCCTTGCAATTGCTCTCCACATTTCTCCTCCCCTTACTCTTTATTGTTCAGGCACCTCTCAACAATCCAGTTGCTGCTTTGAGATTTAGGGAGTTAAATGTTTGCCTACCTCTCAGTGGTCTGTCTTATTATGCTTTTAATTAATTACTTCATTGTGTTTCTTTTATAGTTTCCTATCCGTCTAAAACATCTCTTGCATGGTTATGACTTGTGGAAGGTGAACCTCATTGGTGGTAGCTTGTTCTTAGAATATAGTGGAGGACTGTGTTTAAGGATGAAAATGTTCAGGTGTTTTTTCTTTGTTTCTTTTTAAAAAATAAGTAAAATCTCTCTCTGCCTTTGTGCAGCCAGTTCTCATGGGAAAGCAGGTGGGAGCTGGTACAAAGGAGCTGTAACTTTCAGCTGCAGACTGCAGGGGAGAGGTCTGATTTGAGGAAAGGGGATTGCAAGTCCCAGGTGGCTAATGAGAGACATGGTGGGACTGGGGAAGTGAAGAGTGTGTCCACACTGTGTCAGACCTCAAGGGATAGCTTTTCCTGCCTGTCCAGATCTCTTTAGGAGACTCTGGATCAATATAAATTAGAAAATTCTGCTATCATCTCTTCTCTAAAACAAAAATAAAACTACACCCTTTAAAGTGAAAGGTCATTTTTATTAGAAGCTCTTGGAAATCTTTCTCTATAACTGTACTAGGCAACTAAGACTAATTAGAGTTTGCTTTATTTTAATGAGCCCCATGGTGCATTTGGTGATGGGTCCTTTCACCCCAGGTACTGAGAGAAAATTGTACACACCTTTCCATGAGTCAAAGACTGAAGTACTTTGAAATATTAATGAGTCTCACTGAGGGCCAGGACTAACAAAGCCTCCCCAGGGACTCGTTAGAGCAGATAATTGGAGGCCATGATTGCAGGTAGGCCAAGGCCCTGTGAAGGCAGCTCAGCTGCTGAAAAAACCCTGGCTTGGCTTGATGAAGCAGAAAGGCCAAGCTCTGAGCCCCAGCCCCTGCAAGGCAGATCCTGTCCCTCACCCATTGCTCGAGGCTCTTCCTGGGTCAGTGAGACGTGTGATGCTGAGTGAAAGACAATCATAAGACAGTTTCCAGCCTCACTTGGGGTGTGCATAGAGGCAAGGAGTCCCCAGTGCCTGAAGACAACATCTCTCCTCATAGGCGTTGGCAACAGACATGATTGGCAGAGCCAATCAAAGACTTGCATTCTCTTGGCAATTTCCAGCCTTGACAGCACCCTTTGCCACCTCCACCACACGTTGTCACACACTCTACCACAGTTGCTTTCTTTTGCCCTGCAGGCTGTAGACACCCATCTTTCTTTCCCGCCTTCTTCTCACCCTGTCATTTCCATACATTCACTGATGTCTGTTACCCTCACACTCTCTTCCTTGAAACAGAAAGGAATGGGCTGATCTCTGACTCCTTCTGGATGGAGTGTTGTATCACAGCACTACGCTTTGAGTGACATTTCTTTCTCTTCATGCCCAGTCTCTACTTTCCAAGCCGCACTATGTGGCAGTGTTTCCCTCTTCTGCTGTTTCCAACCTCACAGGAAAGCTCCAGCATCTTGACTCTTCAAGAAGGTATCCCAACCCATCATCCTTCTTGTAGCTTTCCACCTCATCAGACAGAAGGAACTAAAGCATAACTTCCCAAGGCTGCTAGCCTTTCAGCTTGTCAATAGACACAACCAAGCTCTGTGACTGCTGCTGTCCCATCACATGCTCAGGCAGAATAGATATGACAACCAAAATCTAAACCCCATTCCAGGAGTTAGTCCGTGTGATCAGGCAGAGAGGATCTTATGATCAATATGTCAATCAGGTGCTTTCTGCTGGCCTGTCAAAGAGGCTGGCAGAAGTGAGCTTTGAAGCACATGTTCTGGTCATGAGTCGAGGGCTGATCTATCAGCTGTATCAGAAAGAAGTGACCTCACAGTCCCTTTCCCAGACACATTCCTGCTGTTGGCCTATCCTCTCCAGAGGAAGAAGTGACCTCACAGCCCCCTTCACAGCCATTGACTTCCTACTGGATTATGAGTTGTTGAGACACCATTGACCACATGATATCATACCCAAGCATCACCCTCCAGTCCAGCTGTCAACAAGGTGGCAATAAGGAGACTACAGGAGACCACATCAAAGGTCCTACTAAGGGCCACATAAAAAACGTCTCCTTCTTTTCTCTCCCTCATGTGTTCTGCAGTTCCTTCTTGTCCTTCAAGTGCCTGGAGATGGGTGCAGGATGACTTGCTATATCTCCTTCCTTGGTGAGGCTGAGCAGTCTGGAACTCTCCCAACCCTCCTTCCTGCCCTTTTGTAAGATTGGTTTCTGTGGGGATTGTAGAAACATATCTTGGCATACCCTGAGAGAATACGTGTCTGGAGACATCAAAAGGCAGAATCAAAACCAGACACAAAAAGGCAGTATCGAAATCAGGATGCCAGCAGCTGCGTCGACAAGGTATGAGGAAGGAGACTTGAAATGTATCCAAAGATGGACTCTGGCAAGCAAACAATAAAGGATGCACACAAAGTCCATTAGCCAATCACTTTGCAGAATGGGGAGTGTGAACAGCACCTGCTACGAGTAAATAGCCAATAATATGTTAATGGATGTGGGTGATTTCATCAATTTGGGGTATAAATATTACTGTATTAGAACAAATAAATATCTTCTTGCTTGATCATATTCTCCACGTGCTGAGTCCGTCATTGCGTTTCCGCAGTTTTCATCTCTGCCTTTTCCAAGACAGCAAAATTCTCTCTGCTTTCTCTGCCCTTTGCAAGGTATTTGACTGTGGTCTCACAGTGACACAGGCCAGCCTTCTCAATATCCCTGACACCAAATGGCCTCTCAATATCCCACACTTCCAGAGGAGTGTCTGGGAAAAATACATGCCTTTCTAGGTCCTTGGGCCACCTCAGAAAAGAGTCAGAAGTGATGATTCCTGCCATTGTGTCACCATAGGGTCACAGTCACCCCTGCCCTGTTCTGGACAGGACAACCAAGTACCTCCAATGGCAAAAAAAGTGGGACAGGGCTGCATCAGATACTGCCCATGGGCTTTCCAAGAGGGTGTCATGGAACACTCTCCATTCTCATGTCCCTTTGCTGGCTGGATCTTCACAGTCACTCCTGGCATTGCAAGCACACTTCTTAGTCCATGGTCTCCTCAGGTTCACCATGAGACTCCTCCTTGGATTGTCAATCATTTTATGAGAAGCAACTCACTGTCCTCCCAGACTCACAACTGGAGATCCCTTGAGCTCTCCTAGCAGCTACAAATTCCTCTCCAGGATGGCATCTGCCATCAGCCCCACAGCAGGTGGCACAAAAACAGGCAAATATGCCAAAGCCCAAGTAATGTTTCAGTGGAAATATGACAACAGGAGGGGAGGTCTTAATCCAGACCGTGGTCCTGAACACATTACCCTGGGACTCTGAGGTTGTCCACCCTTGAAGCCATCAAGAATCTCAGAAAGACAAAAATACTTTTAAGGGAGCAGCATCTTGTATACATTCCTGATACCACCTTGGGAAAAAGCATCCAGCCTTCTGGTGATACTTGCGCAGAGACCAGCTCTGATCCAATGATTCCCATGACCTGCTCCTTCCTGCAGCCACAAAGGTAGAGACACAAAGGGTAGCACAAAGGCAGGGGCACAGCAGAACAGTGTGGAAATGAAGAGAGAGTAGCAATAACAGGGCTACATCCTGCTGCTGTCCTTGGCCATGTCTCCCAGGAAGCAGCAGCCCCTCACCACAGGCTCTAGAGAAAAAGTGTCCACCAAGGTAGCCAGGGACAGCCCCAACGGACACCAGGGCTGCTCCTTCATGAGGCAGCTGGGCATTGTCCTCCTACAACCCTTTTGCATGCTGGAGTTGCTCCGTCAACTCCGTAGGAGCTGTGAAGAGATGGCAGCTGAGACAAATAACATTTTGATGCTTTCTTTATTGATTTTATTTAAAGAGGGAACCCAGATTCATATGTACATCGGAACTTTGGGTCAAAAACAAAAGAAGTAAAAGGCCAAGAAAAATACTATTAAAGGTATAAAACAATAAAAATATATATAAAAATAAAATAAAATAAAACAATAAAAAAATAAAGACACATATGTAGAAAAGCTATTCCTGAAATTTTCTAAGATACAGTGGGTACCCTAGAGGGATAATGGGTATTTTATTAATCTGAAGTAAAACGCATTCACACATTTTCCTCAGGGCATCATTCATTTCCTGGTTCCTCATGCTGTAGATGAGGGGGTTCACTGCTGGAGGCACCACCGAGTACAGAAGCGCCACCACCACATCCAGGGATGGGGAGGAGATGGAAGGGGGCTTCAGGTAGGCAAACAAGCCAGTGCTGAGAAACAGGAAGATCACGGCCAGGTGAGGGAGGCACGTGGAAAAGGCTTTGTGCCGTCCCTGCTCAGAGGGGATCCTCAGCACAGCCCTGAAAATCTGCACATAAGAGGAAAAAATGAAACAAAAACACCCAAATATTAAAAAAAGGCTAAAACCAAGAAGCCCAACTTCCCTGAGGTAGGAGTGTGAGCAGGAGAGTTTAAGGATCTGGGGGATTTCACAGAAGAATTGGATCAAGACATTGCCCTTGCACAGGGGAATTGAAAATGTATTGGCTGTGTGCAGGACAGCATTGAGAAATGCAGTGCCCCAGGCAGCGGCTGCCATGTGGACACAAGTTCTGCTACCCAGGAGGTTCCCATAGTGCAGGGGTTTGCAGATGGCAGCGTAGCGGTCATAGGACATGATGGTGAGAAGGGCACACTCTGCTCCAACTAAGAAGAAAAGCAGAAAAACCTGTGCAGCACATCCTGGGTAGGAGATGGCCCTGTTGTCCCAGAGGTAATTAGACATAGCTTTTGGCACAATGGTGGAAATGGAGCCAAAGTTGAGGAGGGAGAGGTTGAGGAGGAAGAAATACATGGGGGTGTGCAGGTGGTGGTCACAGGCTATGGTGGTGATGATGAGGCCGTTGCCCAGGAGGGCAGCCAGGTAGATGCCAAGGAAGAGCCAGAAGAGCAAGAGCTGCAGCTCTCGCCTGTCTGAGAATGTGAGTAGAAGGAAATGGGTGACGGCGCTGCTGTTGGACATTTGCTGTTTTGTGGCATGAGGACACTGATAAAAAAAAAGGAGAAAGAAATGTTAGGACAGACTCCTCTGAGCAAAGCCACTCCCTTTTTCACAGAAATCCCCCCAAGGTGAAATGCATTTATTTTCTGTGGAGTGTGCTGTGAGGAGCTGAGGAGTCAGCTTTCCTCTGCTGCAGTGGATACCTGGAGCTGCTTTGTGACAGCTCCACTCTTCACAAGGGATGTCAAATGGAACCCACCTGTAATGGAAAAGTTTACTGTATGTACTAAGGCCTAAGAAAAACTTGAGATGCAGAAGACAGGCTTAGCATGTGGATCTAATGACCTTGTCTTCCACCATTATATCTGGTGAATGTTCTTTTTAGGGGAAAAATCATTATTTTTTGGCTGAAAATGTGAAAAGTGCTGAGATTGGACAGGAAAAAGGGCTCGGTATTCTGTGGCTTAATGCAGAGCCAGAAGAGCTGCAGTGTCCATCAGTCTGCTACCCAACTCCCCTTCAGTATTGCTTCTGCTGCCTTGAAGGTGAAGTCACACAAAAAGCTCACTAAAAGAACCAGAAAGGCCTTATATGGGAGTAAGGGAACAGTTTCAGAGGGCAGATCTGCAAACTCTTTCCCAGCTCAGAGGTGTAGTTCTGATGGAGACAGCAGGACAAGACCTCTCCCAGACACAAGAAAAGGACTCTGAGAGGAGAGTGTCCACCCCCAAGGAAAAGCTCAGCACTCCCTGGGATCCCACAGCAGATCTCTGCCTTTCTAGGGGCAGCTCCCAAGCCCAGCAGGAAAGGCAAAGCGGAGAGTCAGGGCTCCTGCAGATGAGATGTTGTCCAGAGAGAGTCAGCTCCTTGCCCAGCAGACAATGCCCAGAAGGCATCTGCAGGGAAGGACCAAAAGATAGGTGCCGAATGTAGCCTCCCCCAGGGCTTCTTGGCAGTTTCCCCCCCACCCCTTGCCCATGGCTCTGCTGCCTGCAGCTGTTTCTCTGTGCCCAGGTCTCCTCCCTGCCAGTGCTCCCAGAGCCCATCTCACCCACTGTGTGCTCAGCTCTGCCCTGCAGACACCTCCCAGCCCCAGGGCACTGCCCAGGGGCAGCTCTGGCTGGGCTGGCTCTGGTGGCAACATCAGACCAACCCTGATGAGCCTGAAAAAGCCACAGTGATGCTGTCTGTACGCCAGGCTGTGCTGGTTTCTGCTACTCCAAGGTTTATTAACTTGTAAGAGAAAAAGTTTTGGAATTTCACTGCCTCCAGCTGAACTAAGAGATGAATGTCTATGTCCCATTGCCCACCCAAAACACAAAGAGAAGATTGATAGAAGAGGATCCTTCCCTTTCAGGGAGCCCCTGCCTTGCTGTGCTTCTTGATACATCTCCTGGGAATGAGCTGTACTGAGCTGCAGCTGTGAGCAGCCCTGACCCACACAGCACCCTCTCAACAGCAGGACCCTGCCCTGCCAGGGCTGGCTCCTTCCAAGCACAGCTTCTCCCTGCAGCACTGGAGCTCCCCGGGCAGGCTGAGTGCTGACCCTGGCAGGCGGCAGAGTCCCTGCCCGGGCACACAGCCCCTGGAGTGCAGGGACCCTGCTGGGAAGGACAGCCCTGGGCACCCCTGACTGCACACCCGCTTTCACACCATTCCCAATTGCCTACAAGAGACCCCACCCCTACACAGCCCCTAAGCTGTGGGCTGTGCCAGCTTGAGGAGATGCCTCCAGGAACTCCAGCTGCATTGCCCTGCACCCAGAGATTTACCGTTTCAAGGGCTGCCGAGGTTTCTCCTCCAGTGAGCTCGCAGTCATCCTCTCAGTCCTGACCACCTTTCAACTCTCTCTCTGCCTTGCTCATCTCCCTCAGACACACTGGCAGTGCCCTTCTCCCTGCTGCGCTTTAGAGAGGAGCTACCCCTGGGCAGAACTGCAGAGAGACAGCTTGTCATGAGCTCCCTCCACCCCAGGAGCTCAGCCCAGCTCAGCAGCAGAAGCCCAGACCAAGGTTTTTTAAAACCTGTCATGTGTGTTTGACACGGAATTAATGAATCTTAGATATTGAGAGGAAGTTGAAGAAATCTCTGCAGAATTGATAGTCAGATGCAACCTCCAAAGTTTCTTTTACTGTTAATGGGTCCCACTGAGGGACCCTACTGAGAAAGCATCTCCAGGGTCCAGTTGGAGAGGAAACTGGAGGCAGTGATGAGGGTTAAGGAAAAGCAAGGTAAAGGTGGCTCTGATGCTGTGGAATCCTGGACGTATTTCATTAATGCAAAGGGACAAGCCTTGAGCCGTAGGCCCTGGGCAGAGAGATCCTGTCCCTCACTCATTCCTCAATGATCTTCCTGGGGCAGTGTGTTGTGGAGATGGGCAATGCCAAGAGCAGGACTATGGGACTACTTTCTCCAGGGTTCTAAGGATGAATATGGAGGCAATGAGGTCTATATGCTGAAAGGATGAGTTGTCTCTTCACAGGCATCGATGGAAGATACAAAGGACACTAAAAAAAGCAGTTTCTCAAGTGTTTTTCATTTTTTTAATGAAAGCTTTTCCAGATCCCTCACTCATCACCCCTCAGTCTGACCTATTTTCGCACATCTCCTGTGCCTCTTTCCCTACAGGCTGTAGTCATCCACCCGGCTACCGCACTTTTCTGTCACCTTCATTTACTGATACGTCCCCATCCTCCCTGGATTTTCCTTGACAGACAAAGACTTGGGCTGATTCAGACTCTTTCTGGGTGATGTGTTGCACTGTAGAACTGCCCTTAGAGTGATTTTTCTTCCTCGTCATTTCCACTCTAGACATCTCCAGCTGCATTTCCTGGCTTTATTTATTCCTCATGCTGATTTCCACTACAAATAAAAGTTCCACCATCTCTGAAACGACCATTCAAGCACACTCAGACTACTACTATATTGTCCTCAGTCTCCACATTCCCCCTCTATGTGCTTGAGGTCAAGTGCTTGAGGACTCCACTCCCCATCTTTGGAGTAACTGGGCACTCTCCGAGGTGTTTGGAGGTGAATAAGTCATTGTCATAGGCCCATAAATGATGGAGTGGTTCTTTTACCAAGATGTGTATTGGCAAGAGTAAGGACAACGGCCTTAAATGGAAAGCTGCGAGGTTTAGAATGGTTTTAGGAGGAAATTCTTCATGAGGAGTATGGCAAGCCAGTGGAACAGGTTTCTCAGAGAAGGTGTGGATTTCCCATCCATCAAGAAAAAACACGGTTTAACAGCAGATTTGCAGTGGTGGCTACACTCTTGGTTTTGCAAGGGACGGCTTCTGTCCATTTGCTAAAGCATCTACCATGAAGAAGATATACTTTGTGTTTCAGTCTCTCACGGACAGAGGTACCAGAATCTCAACCTGTAGTTGTGCCTGCGGGCCTTTAATATTTTTGTGCTAATCTGGGGCTTTTGCTCTAGTGTCATCTGCACTGGTCATGGTGCAAGAAAGGCAATTCCTACACCACCCATCTGCATCCTTCTTCATCTTAGGCCACCACTCACGGTCCTTCCTTCTGTTCAGAGTGTCTGCCTGTCGTGGGGAGAGTGGGACAGAGTATGTTATAGGCTTCACTCGTAAGAGAGATGTAATAATGTATTTATTGATATATAATAGTGATTTAACAAAATTCAAAGGTTAATGCAACATTGTGATCTGAGGAATCAGACCTTACAACTGGCAGAGAGTTATAAAGCAGGTATGTTTTATTCGACGGCGGGCAACAGGGTGGATCATGGAAAGAGTGCGTCCCACCAGTTTTGTTTTGCATCTTCTTTTGCTCTTTTTAAGACCCCATGAATTTCCTCTGTGTCATGGTGGACAGCTATCAGGGTTTTCTGTCCATTTTCTTGGGCCTCTTTCAAGATTTTGATCAAATCTTTATGGCTCATAAGTTGTTTTACCAATACAAGATTCATTCCAGTCGGTACAGGTGATAATTTGTGAAACATTACATAGTTGGATTTTATCGACTGGTGGGATACGACTGGTGCTAAATAAGAAAACTCACATCCAACAATTTTAATAAAGTTACAAATTCAAAAATTACAATGATTCTCACTATCCACTATTATTTTGTCTATTGTCGTAGAGTCACAAGCAGTTCTCAAAAGTACGCAACCTTGGCCAGTATATACAAGCACTGTCTTTTGGTTACTGTCTGGATGGATTTCAAAATGTCAAATGCTTTGCTCAGTATTGAGGCAAACATCTTGTGTGTCGATTTTGTCGACTTCCTTTTTGTTCTCATGCGATGCAAATTTACAGTTTGCCATTTCTCTTTCGCTATTGGAGCCCATACTCTATGTTCAAAGGGGTAGAGCACAACTGCATTGTGGTTCAGTCCTAATGTAATAATGGGGTGCATTACATATATTGAAGCATTATGTATGGTCAATACAAAGGTCGCGGCCGTACTAGTGATGGGGTCATAGGTGAAGTTTACCAGAGTCAACCAGTTTTGGAGCTGTCTTTACTCTGGAATGATGTATCCACAATGCTTGCTCCGTGTGTTGTTAATAAGACCTAGAATGGTCCTTCCCATTTTGGCTCCAAAGGAGAACGTGAAAGAGATCTGACACATATATAATCACCTGGTTCTATATTATGCATTGGTCCACCCAGGCCAGAAGCATGGGTTCCCCAAACTAGCTGTTCTCTTTCTCCAAGTTGTTTCTGTAAGCTTATTACATAGTTAATACTTCAGTACCGACTTGGGTTGATTGTTCCATACAATATCTCAAAAGGGCTTAATCCTTCCTTAACCCTTGGTTTGGTTCTAATTTGTAGCAAAACTAGGGGTAGTGACTGAGGCCAAGCTATCCAGCTTCTTGACGCAATTGTACAAACTGTAATTCAAGGAGGTTCTTCATCTTTTCCACCTGACCGCTTGCTTGTACCCTATAGGAACTATGTGATTGCCAGTCTATTCCAAGAAGCCTACTGACTTGAGTGATTTTGGCCACAAAATTAGGACCTCTATCTGAGGATATCAGCGCTGGGATAATTATACCAATAAATCTTGGTATAATTTCATCTAACAAAGCCTTAGTCACTTCTCTATCTTTGTTCAGCAAGGAAATATGTGTGGCCATCCTGAAAAGGTGTCAGTTAATAGCAGCAAATATCGAAACACACAGGAAGGTTCGGAACTCCTTAACCATCTGTGACTTGGCAGTTTTGCAGGTGACTTCCTTTCTTGCCCTTCCCAATGTCCTTTCGCCCGCTGTGATTTCATACCCTAGATACATCACCTTTTGCTGAGCTATCTGAGCTTTTTGTGGAGACACTCTGTAACCACTTAGACCAAAAACAGTTTAATAAACTCACAGTCCAAGCTAAATTCTGTTCCTTTGTTTCAGTGGCTACAAGGAGAACGTCCACATACTGCAACCCAATCCCGGTCCCAGGTGGCGATTCCCATTGTTCCAAGTCCTTCACCAGCTGGTTCCTGGAAAGGGTAGGGCTATTCTTGAAGCCTTTTGAAAGTACAGTCCAACTGTGTTTTAGTCTCAGAATCTGGGGTGGTGGTTCCCACTCAAAGGCAAATAATAATTGACTTTCTGGGCTCATAGTTAGTCAGGAAAAAAGCATCCTTTAAATCCAGAGCGGTAAACCGGGCCAATTCAGATTATAATTAGTCAATAATGTGCATGGATTGGCTACCACAGGATATAAATCCTCAGTTATTTTGTTAATGGCTATGAGATCTTGGACTATCCTATAGTTTCCGTCTGGATTCTTCACTGGTAAACTTCAGAAACCATTCTATGACTGGACAAGTCCCTTGTCTATCCTATAACTTTAGGGGCTATTGCTTTACTCTCACCGGCTTAGCGCCTGGTTTAATTTTGACTACTATCTGTGAGGCTGTTTTGCTTTGCTGGTTATTTCAGTGGCCCATGCTCCTGGGAATACTTGATCCTGAAACTCTTTTGGTTCCTCTCTTCTTTTAGGGGGACTTACCAAGTCCAAACTTAAAATATCAGTTAGCTGATCATTTCCCACTTTAATTTCTATTTCTTCCTTTCCAAATCTTATTTCTGCTTCCAATGTTTCTAGTAATTCTAGCCCCAGTAAAGGCTTTGGTGAATTTGGCATATAAAGAAATTCATGTATTACTAATTGTTTAACCAATTTGAACAAAGTTTTGAGAAAATAGCTTTTTTGCTTTGGCCAGTACCTCCATTTACTGTTACAAAATCATTGTTTGTAAGTGTTAGAGCCTGGTTTAAAATAAAAAATATTGCACTAGTATCTACAAAAAATTCCACCCCCTATTTTTTTTTCCCCTAGCTTTAATATAACCACTGGATTGCTAGGGTAGATTCCCTAGGTCCCCATCAATTTTCATAGTTTCCTGCCACCTGGGATCTGGGGACATTTATGATTTTTCTGCCCGTTTGTCTCCTTAGGGGACAATCATCCTTCAAGTGTCCTCTTTGTTTACACCATGCACACTGATTAATCCTCCGGGGGGAGGGGTCTCCAAGGGCCTCCGCCTCCCAGAGTCCCTGTTTCTCCTTTTATCATGGCTCCCCCTTGCTGTAAAGCTTCTACAATAACTTTCCTATCTCTTTTCCGGTCTTCTTCCGTAGCTTTACGGTCTTTTCTTTTTTCTTCCTGTTCCCTATTGCTAAATACTTTCCATGCCTCATCAAGAAGTTTTTCTATATTTTGTCTCTCACGCATTCCCAGCTTTTGTAGCTTTTTCCTTATATCCCTGGTTGATTGCCCTATAAAGAGTGTAACTTATTGATGAGTTCCTACCTCTGACTCAAGATCTAAAGAAGTCTGCCATCTCATTGTGTCCCGGAGTTTCTCAAGGAACGCTGATGGAACTTCATTTGGCCCTTGCCTAACTGAAAATAATGCAGACCAATTTATTGTTTTGGGGATAGCCCTCTCTATTCCCTGTGCGACCCTGTCCCTATATCGTTCTAATTATCTCTTATGTACAGACCTATTGGGGTTCCAATGAGAGTCCTCACTGGAAAGGGAAATTGATCTTTTATATCTATCCCTGTCCCTTTGAGGTGGCCCTCAGCTAGCTCCTGGGCTTTATTCAGTATTAATTGTTTTTCAGTCTCAGTCATATTTTCTAACATTATTGGAAAATCATTCCAGTCAGGGTTATGCTGTCTAACTAAATAGTGGAAATGCTTTGCCACCTCTACGCGATCCGTTCTATAACCTTTTGCTTTCCTTTCCCAAGATTCTAAGTCCAAAGTGGTAAAAGGCATCCTAATAATTTAAGCACCCCCTTCGGGTCATACTGCCTCTCGCAATGGCTCCTGAATAGGTTCTGATTTTAGGTCTCCCTTAGCTCGAGTGCAGGACACCACAGGCATTTCAGGGATGCTATCAGATTCTGATTCCCCTGAACTTCCCCGTGCTTCTACAGGTGGTGGTCTTTCGAGCACTGCAGACCTTTGTTCTGTGCTTTTCGAATCTTATCAGGATTAATGCACCTTTGTCCGATACTACATGACGAACAACAACTTTTCAGCTTGTATTTTCCTTTCTTTAGATTTTCTTTTTCTAAAGCTAGCACCATGGGATATTTTGGAGGGTTCAGGCCACAATCTTTCCGGTATTCTGGGTTATTTCAAAGGGTGAAAAATAGGAAGGCATATGAATACTCTTCCCATTTTTGCTCTATCCTAGAAAACAATGTTAATTGCAAAAGAGAATTGTAGTTTAAAGTACCATTTAACAGCCATTTCTCTTCATCTTCTAGTTTATAAAGAGGCCACCACTGATTGCAATATGTTATTAACTTTTTCTTACTCATTGAGCCTCCTGGCCATCTCCTCAATTCTTTCCAGTGTTTTAATATGCAGCCTAAAGGGCTAGCTCTTGGGCATTCTTTGCTTAACTTTGTACCCATTGTTAAATATAATCACTGTGAACAATAGGTTAATTGAAAACACACTTAGAACAACACGGACACTGACCACTACAATGTGACCTCCTCCCTGTCTGTTCCGAAGGGGGTGATCCGTCTCCCTTAAATTGTGTTTGTGCAGTATCAAAAACTACTGTCAAAAGTCCAGTTTAGCTTCCCTAATATCTATGAGTCTTAAATTCACTTTTATTTCCCCCCACACATTAAACAACCACAAAGACAAATTACATTTATAAAATTGAACTATAACCTCTCGTTTTGATCTCCTCTGGCTGTTTCCCTTGCAGGAGAACAGAAACGAGGCTTAGAACTCTGCACCCTATTGACAGTCCCGGCAGAGATGCCAGCTGCAAAAAACACAGACAATCTGTCACACAAACAGGCCCATCACGCCTCTCACTCACACCACAAAATATGCCAATAAAACAACAGTTTTCTTATAGCATAAATCATAAACCGTTAACCGTTTGCCACAGAACAAAGACAAGGGGTATGACTTAAACCATAATATATGGTACTGGGTTTTTACAACGGATGTATAAGATGACAGCTATCCCACACAGCGCTCCTGCTATCCCAGCTAGCTCACCCCATTACCATTCCCTCACGTTCTTACAGGATCTTGGGTCTCCCCTCACCTGGCGTGTGTCCACTGTTGGGCCCAACAATCCCAAGGGCAGAGCAATATTGCCCCCACTCCAGGTGCAGGATTTCTCTGTACTATCCTATGGGGTCTTGGCAAGCAATACAACTCCTCACCTCCTGTGCAACCTTTCCAGACGATTTATAGGTTCTTCCCCTGCCCTCCCTTCACGTATTCCCAATTCACATACCTGGTCCGACCGCTGATGGTCCGTCTCTTTCCCCGCAGCGATTGGGTGGGGTTGGGATCCTCCAGAGAAATGATCCGGCCGCGCCTTAGGACGTCCCTCTCCCATCCAGTCCTGCAGCCGGGAAGAAACGGGGTCACATCTGGATGTCACAGAGAATAACCTGGTTCCATCCTTATGACAATCACCCTTTATATATTTATAAACGTTAATGAGGTCACTCCTAAGACTCCTCTTCTCCAAACTAAAGAGATATGGAGGCAGTCCAGTGCAACCTGCTCCATGTGAGCCTGCTTTGGTAGAGGGGGTTAGACTAGATGATCTCCAGATGTCGCTTACAACCCCTACCATTCCGATCCTGTGATTCTGTTAGGTTTAGGGTAAGTTTTAAGGTTGGGATTTTCATTGTAAATGTTATGGTTAAGGTGTAGAGTTAAAAATGAAGGTTAGAGTGAGCGCTAGGGTTCTGATGAGATTTATGATGTGTTTATGGTCAGGTTTATGCTTAGGATTAGTGGTTGAGTGACCAAAAGAAGGGGAAGTCTTCCACAGATGGAGTCAGCATGGCATGCTGTGTGTGGGTCAGAGGCCTGTTCAATGCTAAACCACCTGGGCTAACCACAGTCTAAAAGGACCAGAGATTTTCTGCATGATTCTCTCCTGTAAGTGTCTGCGCTAATGAACAGCATTTTTAAAGATACCTGTCAGGGTCTGAGTGCCCATCTTTCTGGAATTACAATGACCCAGTGTCTCTGGGTGAAAAACAATCTCTCAGCACCTTTGGGTGCAGCTCCTCTGGTCCCATGGACAGGTAAGGGTGTTGTTTGCTCAAGTAACCTTGGCTCGATCCCATCCACCACTAGTTGTTCTGTTCCAGAGTCCTGCATCAAAGCTCAGAGGCCTGGAGACCTTGCTGGTGGTGACTGGGGCAAAGAAGATTTTCAGTATCTCCATCTACCTACACCCACTCTTACTAAATTTAGCAGAGATCCCACAAAATTTCTGGTTCTTATCTAGCTGTTCCTGAAGTAGGAACAACTCATCTCGGTGCCCTTGAATTCCCTTCTGAGTTTCAATTGACTTTTGATAGGAACCGTTGCTGTGATTATAGGATGCTGTCCGTGAAGACAAGACCAATCAAGGCACATTGTGAAGAAGATCGGTCTGTTCCTTGACATAATGGGTGTGAGTTGTTGTGGATGTGAATTTCAACATGAGCTGGCAACTTGCGCTTGCAGCCCAGAGGGCCAACAGTATGGTGGGCTGGATCAGGAAAAGTGTGGCAAAACAAGGGGAAATGGCTTTAAGCTGAAAGAGGAGAGGTTTAGATTAAATATTAGGAAGAGATTCATTACTGTGAGGGTGGTCGGACACTGGAACAGGCTGCAGAGAGAAACTGTGAATGTCCCTTCCCTGGATGTGTTGGATGATGCTTTCAGCAACCTGATCTAGTGAAAGGTATCCCTGCTGATGGCAGGGGGGTTTGAACTGGATGATCTTCATGGTCCCTTCCAAACTGAACCATTCTATGTTTCCATGATTCTATGAGATGTGCTTTGTGTTTCTATAATGCCTACAGCTATTGCACAGCAGAAGGAAAAGACCTTGCTTCCCTGATGGCATCTGATGGCTGATGGCTCCGACTGATGGCAACAGTCAATGGCACAAGGCAGCAGATCACACTCTTTGTGATGACATCTGGGGTGTCCTGCACCCGCCCTGAATGGGAATTGCTTTCTTGTATGCCCTGTGATTTCCCAGCCAGTGCAGTCAGTGGAGAACCAGTACCTGCAGTTGATGGAGAAAGAGAGAGACTGAGCTGTCCCCCTAGCACATGGCTCCAGCTTTTCAGGTGAATAACTCTACAGGCTGCCCTGAACATAACAGCTGGAGACAAGTTCAGTTGAATTTAATTTGGGCATCAGCTGTCATGTCAGTTGGTCAAAGAGAATTCCCAGCTGACTCTAAGAGGATTCACCCAGATGTTGGCCTGTCACGATGAACTACACCATTATAGCTAGTTCATATCCTCCATAAGACCTGCACATATTTTCAGTCACCCCTGACACCTTAAATGTCACCAGGCATTGTACTTGTACAGCCCAACCCTGCCCTCGATCTCTATTAGTCAGAAAGTGAGCTGAGACAAGGAGCTCACAGGCACATTTTGTGCACACTTAAACACCTGAGACAAGAGGAATCCCACCTCCTGTGGCTTTGTGTTGTGTGTGGGAGGGAGTTCAGTCTCCTGCTAGCCCCAGGACTACAGTGTCGGAGTCGACGGAAGATAAGCCCATCTGGTGATGTCCAGCAAGTCTCATTTTATTAGTCTTTCAATCACATACTTATAACACAGTTAATGAAGTTCATACATATTGCAAAAGCTTAGCTCCTTATTGGTTAGTGATTAAAAGTTACTCACACCCTAGTTTGCCATAGCATACTTATCTTACGGTTAGAGCTGGACTGCTTCTAGTTACATATTTGCACAAATACAATGTCTTATTTGCTTCTACAGACAAATGATATTCTATTCTTGCTGACCGTTAGTTTCAATGTTATTATTACATCCTGATTCTATCCCAGAAACACAGATATCCTGTTCTTGCTCATATTTTAACTACCTGAATTTTCTCGTGACCCTTGTCTTGTAGCCAAGTTTCAATAATGTTCTCCACACTACAATCCCACAGATGAGATGCTTTGATTGACTCAGCTGAATCCCTTTCCTCAGCAGGGGTAAAGGAGATCCCTCCTGGTCATGGTCTAGTTTTCCTGTCTAAGGATAGGACAGGGAATGTTAGTCTTAGAGTCAACACTGAAAGGAAAAACATTGCGACTAGAAAGAATTGTGTCTCCACAGCTAGGCCAGGGAACATCAGTGATGGCTTCAGCCTGTTTCACAGAAGGTTCCCCTGGAGCCCCAGGGATACCTGGAGGGAGCCCAGAGGGGACAGAGAAACTGACACCTTGGGCTGTTCCTCTGCTGCTGAGCAAGGCTGAGCTCCTGGGATGGAGGGAGTGTTTGGCCACAAGGCAGCACTGCAGAGAGACAGCTCTGGCCAGGAGCACCTCCTCTGCAAAGCACAGCAGGGCTGAGGGCACTGCCTGCAGGGGAGAGGAGCGAGATAGAGGTTGAAGGCAATGTGGGCTGGGGGGATGCTGAGAGCTCAGTGGAGGAGAAATTTTCTCAGCACTTGATGTGGTAAGTATTTGGTTGTAGGATAATGCAGATGATGGTGGGATCTCCTAAAGCTGGAACATGCCAAACTTTATGGGAACTATAAACTCACAGTGTCGCTGTTGCAGAGGAGAAGATCATGCTCTATACCAGGGTTTCCCTGATACACCGTCAGGGGGAGAGAAAATGACAACTGCCTTCTGCTGGGGACAATGGCAGGGGAGAACACCCAGGGGTTCCAAGGGCTGTCCTTCCGAGCAGGGAAGGACATTAGCATTAAGAAATTTTCAAGGGCATTTTGCAAGAGGAATGATAAGACAGAATTTCCTATAAAGATGAAGGGATTTCCCAAGGCTTTGTTTTCATTTTCCTACTTTGAGGGCAGTGGACAGGAGGAGGGATAGGGAGGGAGGGAAAGAGAAATAGAAAAAGACTTTTCAGGTTTGAACAAGTCATTGAGACTCCTGAGCTCTAGATTATAGTGGTCAGTAGGTCTGCTAGGAGCCTCCTAAAGTGGCTTCAGCATCACCTTTGCTGGACCCATCACGCTGTTCTGCTCCTTGAAAATCTAAACAGGAACATGCACTCAGCCAGTGACCTGTCAATGAGCAAATTTCAGTAGGTGAGTGCAGGGAGGTTGCAGTGGGCTGACAGGGAAAAGGCATTGGACAGGGAAACACCTTAAAGGAGGAAAATCTCCAGGTTGCAGGGATATGATCCGGGAGTGAGAGGAAACTTAAAACCATAATTGTTGTGGGAGGGAGTGCGCACTTTGTAACTCTGCCTCATGATCACGTGTACGGAACACAAAAGGGTATATAACAAGCAGCTTTCTGATAATAAAGTGGATTGAACGTGCATCTTATAGATGTGTGAGTGTTTCATTCTCACTCACCCAATATTGCCTGTGGCAAGCAGCCAATATATTGTCAGTACCCCTCTGCCAGGGCAATGTCCTGGACCAGTTTTTCTGTGAGATCCCCCACATCCTCAAGCTCTCCTGCTCACACTCCTACCTAAGGGAAGTTGGGCTTCTTGTGCTCAGTTCCTGCTTAGGATTTGGGTGTTTTGTTTTCATTGTGGTGACCTATGTGCAGATCTTCAGGGCAGTTCTGAGGATTCCATCTGAGCAGGGACGGCACAAAGCCTTTTCCACGTGCCTCCCTCACCTGGCCGTGGTCTCCCTGTTTCTCAGCACTTTGTTTGCCTACCTGAAGCCCCCCTCCATCTCCTCCCCATCCCTGGATATGGTGGTGTCAGTTCTGTACTCGGTGGTGCCTCCAGCAGTGAACCCCCTCATCTACAGCTTGAGGAACCAGAAGCTCAAGGATGCCCTCTGGAAACTGATAAGTGGGTGCTATTCTGAAGCAGTAAACTTCCTGTCTTTTTCTGCAAGGCAGTTATAATGTAAATCACGGCATGATTAGCCTTTCTGCTGATTATTCTTTTTTTTCTTATCTTAATGGTGTCTTTTGCTTGTGATCATTTTCGCATCCTTTTTCTAATTCACTCTCTGCTTTTCTTTTCTTAGTGCCTGTGGAAAAGAGGACCACCACTCTCTGTCTAGTTCATCAAAATAAAGGGATTTCCAGAGGTTGTTTTTTTTTCCTTTTGTTGTTGTGGCTGTTTTTCTTGAGATCCTTCCTCCAAGGCTTTTTGGAACTGCAGGGACAGTTCCTCTGTTTGTAAGTGAAAGGGAAAAGAGTCTCAGCATGACAGCACTGCCAGGGAGCACCAGCACTTTATCTTCAGAGCTGTTCTGTTTCCACTTCCACACTCTCTTTCTGAGCCCTTGTGTTGTTTGAAGTCCTGAGTGTTCTGCCAGCTTGATCACAGTCTTGCTGCCTGGTATTCCTGTGACCACAGCCAGGGACAGGCAATGGGCAACTCTGTGGTATAGATGGCCTCCATAACAACATTTCCAGA
The DNA here is from genome assembly GCA_907165065.1 of Caprimulgus europaeus. The sequence continues at coordinate 12,478,778 of OU015544.1, read as the reverse complement.
AAGAAAAGTGATCTCCTCGAAGCAGTTCCTGAAGGCTTCCATCTTCTTCCAAGGATTCTCTCAAGAATATTCCCATGAAAGCTTTAAAGCTTTACTCATTCTCTTCTCAGCACCTGGGGTTCATGGACTCATCCTCAAATGTACCATGGACACATTAAAATGCCAAAAGCCCTAACAAGACATGTCTCTTTCATCATTAAATTCAAAACTTCTATAGCTAGAGAGGTTTCAGGATGGAAGGTAAAGTGGATGTTTTCAATGAGCACTTGCGATTGTTTAACCACAGACAGAACATGCGGTCCTGCATTCACTCCCCCACCCAGTGAGATGGGATAGGAATCACAACAAAGGGGGCACAGATTAGGATGAAGGACAGGGACAGCTCCCTCACCAGTTATGGTCACAGCTAAAATAGACTCTATTTGAGGAAGAAAAAATCTATTTAATTTGTTACCATTCTTCTGAATAGCACAGTGAGACATAACAACAAGAACAATTCACCTTCTTCCCACCCCTGCATCCTTCCCAAGCTCAAATTGCTTTGCTCCATATTTCTCGATCTTCTGCCCCTCAGCAGCACAGGGGAGAGGGAATGGGGGTTGGAGTTGGTTCACCATTGTCGCTCTTCCCATAGTGAAAGTCCAGGAACAAAGTGTTCCAAAGTGAGCTTCCCATGGAGTCACAGACCTCCTCGGGCACAGCTGCCAGCTTTAGCATAGAGATGTCTATGGGTTGCAGATGGTCCAGTGTACCTCCTCAGCATCATGGCTCTGGGAGTCTCCCCCAGCTCTTGCATTAGAGCAACTTTGGGGTCTCCATTCCATCCTTGGGCTCATGTTTTCCACTCCAACATTGAGTCCTGCGTGGTCTACACGTGGGTATCTGCTCTGCCGTTGAACATACATGGTCTGCAGGGACTTCCTTTTCCTTCTCCTACTCCATGCTGTTGAACTGGGTGTCTGAGGTCCTCTGTCTTCCCCTCCTCCTCCTTCAACCTGGCAATGAAACTCACTCTTTCTTTAGGCCAATTTAGGTCTTTTGTTCAGGTCAATGTCTTCTCCTCCAGGTTCTCTCCACTTTCTGTTTTTGTTGGTTTTTTTTTAAAGACAGTCATTCCCCTCACAAATATTGAATCACAGATGTGTTTTTCTATTACTAATTAGCTTAGTCTGGGCTTCTGAGGGGTACACCTTGGAGCGTGGGGAGCTTTTGCAAAGCTTCTGACAAGGTGGCCCCTCGCCCCACTAAAAAACCAACCCCCATACGCACACAAACCTAACACACCACCCAAGTGAGCTCTCCCACCATGTCTCTGTAATCACAACGAGATCATGGCCCTGTGATCACACACAGATCTCTAGTTCTTCCTGTTTATTTCCCAGGCAGTGTGTGTTGGTGCACAGGCATTTCAGTGAGGTAGTTGAGTGTGAAGGATTCTGGCTTATTCCCCAGTCTGATGTGATGATGTGATTGTTGCCATTTTGGACCCCACACCTCGAACACTTCAGTTAATAACCATCTCACCAGGTTGGCCAGCCTGCCACCAAAGATACCCTTACTGCTTCTACACAGGTGAACTCCGTCGCTGCCTTACAGGTTGTAATCGGAGAAACTGCCATTTTCATATAAGCTGAAACCCTCATGACGTCACCAGCCACATAGTCAGGAGTTCATATGTAATATACGTCTCTTTCTGTCTGGCCCCTTTCCTCTAACTGGCAACATGGAAGAGAAGATGACTTGGACACCAATATTGTTCATTTAAGCCCCCAGAGCTTTATAGTCTTTCCATGTTCTATACAGGTTATAGCTTGTGGTGTCATTCATCGCCACATGGAAGAGAAATAAGGGAGAGTAGTCTGTTGTCTTGACAAGTTGGGGCACCCTCTCTGCAATGTCACAAAACCTTATCCCTGGAAGGCAGCACACCTCTTTTGATTCTCTGTCGGCTCAAGCAGATGGGTACCTCAGTGCCCATAGAGTCACCCACTACAGGCACTCGTTTTTTCTTTTTACACTTTCTACTTCATGGTGGTGTTACCTTTTCACTCAGCAGGCTTCCCTCGTGAAAGCTGATGGCTGGTAAGGCTTCATATCTCTTTGTGGATGTGATGCTGGAGGGTGGAGACTCTAGTAGATTTCTGCTTTTGCAAGTAAAAGTGAAAGCAAGATGTGGCCTGCACTCTGCTGCCAAAGGAATGGAGAAGAACGCGTTAGCAATATCTATGGTGGCGTACCACTTGTCTGCCTTGGACTCCAGCTCATATTGGAGCTCTAACATGTCCATCATGGCAGCACTCAGTGATGGTGTGACATCATTCAGGCCACAGTAGTCTAGCATTCTCCATTCTCCATTAGACTTCTGCACTGACCATATGGGGATGTTACAGAGAGATCAACTGCTCTTGATCACTCCTTGGTTCTCCAATTGTTGAATCAGTTTACGGATGGGAATTATGGAGTCGGTTGGTGTGATATTGTCGCTGGTGCACTTTTGTGGTAGCAATGGGAACCTGCTGTTCTTTGACTCTCAGCAGACCCACAACTGAAGAGTCCTCTGAAAGACCAGAAAAGGCGGACAGTTTTTTTGATTTCCTCTTTCTCCAAGGCTGCTCTACCAAAAGCCCACTGGTACCCTCTTGGGTTCTTAAAACATTATCTCCTAAGGCAATCTATGCCAAGGATGCAAGAAGCATCCGGGCCACTTACGCCCAGTGCTTTGCTTATTTCAGCCTCCAGTGCAGTCAGCTGTTGGCACCTCCCTGACCCTCCAGAAATAGACGGTTCTGGCCCTTTCAAGTCTGATGGCATCAGGGTGCATTGCGTACCAGTGTCCACTAGAGTCTTATACTCCTGGAGATCAGATGCGCCAGGTCAGAAAATCCAGAGTCCAGTAAACTCAGGTGCCCCTTTCCTCCACCTGGCTGGAGGCAAGAACTCTCTGATGTTGATCTGTCATAGATGAATGGGTCTCAATCCCATTGTGGTCAATCACTTATCATGAATATGAATCAGAAATACTTCTCATGGGATTAAAATCAATCCTTCTACTCTGATTGAGGAATATATTTCTGGCAACTGGAGCAGCAATCCTCCTAAAAGAACCCTCAGTTGCATTTATTTTTCCTTACAAATCATATACTCCCTTTTCTAGAATCCAGGTTGGTTTTCCATCCCATTTCCTCATATCTTCTCAATGGTCACACAGGTGAAACCACACATCCATTCTGGTGTATACTGTCTCTTTTGAACAGAGGAATGCTTGCTACTGGTGTTTGAGATATTGGTCCCTACAGTTGGAGGAGAGAACTCCTCCTCATGTTGGGAAAGATTCTCAAGTATATTTCTTCAAATCAGAGAGGAGGGAGGAAGAGATATTTTCTTCATGTAGCTGGAATCAGCCAACCAGTTCATTCACTTTTAGTCCCTCTTCATCTTTTCGTTCCTTGTATGAGCTTCTGCCACGAGTCATGTGCATTGGACTTCACCTGTATCTGTGGGTAAATGAACATTGTGAACATCATAAATCATCTCCTGCATGGCCCGTTACTTCAAGCACCGGATAGCCCTGTCTCTGATTACAACATCTTCCTTGAAGGAACACATTTCCTTCATGCCTGACACATGTCTCCGGAGCTGGGGGCTTGTGTCTTTTCCAATTGCTTTGTCAACACACTCGTTCCTGGAAAGGGATCCCAGCTGCTTGACTTCCCTACCTGCTAGTTCCAAGCTACTGGTCCCTTTTCCCTGCAGTGAACAGCCAGGTGATAATGTGCTCACCTGGATGAGGGCTGGAATGTTTTCACGTATCTTGTGGCTCACTCATGGATAAAGATCAGGGGATTACCTCTGTTTCTGCCTCTTCCTCCTGTTCTTGGGATGAACCTGGTTCTTCTTTATCGCTTAATAAGTAGACTGATTTTTTTGTGCATTTCTTATTCTGTACAGGGGTGATCGATATTGGCTCTGGCTGATCCTCTAGTTCAGCTGCCTCATCCATCATTGGGGTTTGAGTTGCTGAAGTTGCAGAGGCTGCAACAGTTACTGTGCCCTTCACCAGAGTCTGAGCAGCTGCAGTGTCTGTCTTCGGGGTCTGAGTAGCTACACTATCTGTTGCAGGGGGTGAACTCTGGGTGATATCCTTAAATAGTTGCTCTAACCTTACCAAGACCTGAAGCTCTTTCAGGAAGCAGAGAAAAGGAGCAAGCAGGTTTGACCTTCCCAGGAATATTTAAAATCTTTGTAATTGGCCTGTCAGACAAAGGAAAATTGTGGGAAGCAATCCCCTTCATACAGTAGCTTCCCGGAGGAGAAAAAGACAGACGTGTATTGTTAGTGGTTTCCAGCAGGTGACACCCGAGGTATGGATATGGCTTCCCGAAGTGTTGGCCTCTGAGGCGGTACAGCTAAATGTGTAACTTTTAATCTCTTCCAGCAGATGGCACGTAAGGGTCAGAGATGACAGATCAATCGATTGTCTCCACAAGGAGAAAAGCCAAACAGTGTAATGATCAAGAAGATCGCACCCGAAGTACAAAGATGCTGGAAATAGGGAAGACAAATCCCAGATTATTCTCACAATCATTACTCAAAAGTGCAGCTGAGTGAGACACTGGATCAGGATTCCAGAGCTGATAGTCAGTGCAACAAGGATTAAACAAAAAGCTACTTCCCTCAGCTCTAGTAACAAATCTAAAACACAATCAATCAACATTGTGTCAAGTGAATATTAAAGCAGTACAGCTAAAATTTTGTTTTAACTCACCAAACAATGCTCTGGGAGGAATGTGTTACAAATAGTGTTAGGATTACTCTTAGAATTAGGGTTAGGATTAGTCTTTATGTTAATACTAGGGATTACGGTTAGAGTTAGATTTAGGGAATAGAATTATGGTTATGGTTAGTTTTATATTTAGGACTGTAGTCTGGGGTTAGATTTAGAACCAGTTAGGTTTAGAGGTTAAGGTTAAGGTTATGTTTGTGGTTAAGATTAGGGTTTAAGGCTAGAGGTTTGAGTAAGGTTAGCTTTACTGTAAATTTTAGAGTTTAAATTTTGTTTAGGTTTAGGCTTAGGTGTTGGGTGTGTATTAGCCTTAGTGTTAGGGTTTAGGGGTATGACCATTAGGGTTAGGGTTTGGGTTAAGTCGCAGGATAGGTTAGGGTTAGGGTCAGGGATAGGGTTAGTTTTATGGGTAGGTTTCTGTTTAGGGTCAGCATTAGGCTGTCATTAAAGTTTGTCTTAGGTTATATTTAGGGTTAATATCAGGATGATGGTTAAAGGTTTGGGTTAGAGTTTGAATTAGGGATTAGGTTTAGGGAAAGGAACTCAGTTTTAGGGTTAGAATTTAGGTATAAAGTGATGCTTAGGGTTCGGGTGTCTTTAGGATCAGGGTAATGATTTTGATTAGGGTTAGGTTTAGGTCTATGATTAGGATTAAGATGAGGTTTGGGGTTATTTTCATGGTTAGGGTCAGGTTTAGGATTTGGTTTGACAGTAGGGTTAGGATTAGTTTTGTATGGATAGGGTTAGGGTTAGCGTTACAGTGTCTTGCTGTCGAGGTATTTGTGCTGTCACAGGTCCCCATGTGCCTGATATAACCAGTGTGTAACTGAGGCTTTAGGGTTTGGTCTATTAGGACTAGGGTTTGGGTTAGGGTTAGTTTTAGGGTTATGATGCTAGGGTTTATGGTTCAGAATAGGTTTTTGTGGCTGTAATATTTTCACTAGGCTAGCCCTTGGCTAGCAGCCAACATAGCAATTCACCCACTTCCCTCGACCACCACGGGATAGGGGAGAGGATTGGGGCAAGGATTAGGAGGCTCGTAGTTTGAGATGAAAACAGTTTAATAATAAAAATAAAATAAAACTTAAAAAAAAACCGTCCTGAACTGAAACTGCCATCCCGGAAGAGCAATAGCCCAGGAGAAAACCCGAGCAAATCCAAACCCCCTTTCCGGTCAGCCCTGGACATGAACATGACGGGATGTGATCTGAAATATCTCCTTGGCACATTCCAATTCCAGTTCTGGGCTTTGCTATTCACTGTGCATCTCCCTCCCAGTCCTAATGCAGCTGTGAACAGCCAAACACTGTGGCCTTGGGCTCCAGCAGCCACTGATAGTACTTTTATCAATGATATACTATGATCAACTATTTATCAAAAAAAAATCTGAACTGAAACCAAAACACAGCTCTTCTAACTACTGAGAAGAAAATTAACTCTATCCTAGCAAAATCAGGACAGGTATGCAATATCCCTTTGGTCATTTGGGGTCAACTGTCCCAGCTTCTTCCATACCCCCAGCCCATTTACTGTGAGGGAGGAGGGTGGGAAAGAGGAAACCTTCATGCTCTGCGTGTCCTGTTCAGCAGCAGCCAAAACACTGGTGTGTTTTCAGTGCTGCTTTAGTAACAGATCCAAAGCACAGCACCACAATGGAAAATTGACTCCATCCCAACCAGTCCCTGGACAGAGTTACAGGTCACACAGTCACTATGAGGAGCAAATAAAGTCTTACTTAAATGACCTGAGGAAATCGGTTTAACAAGCGCTGAGCAGAGGAAGGTAATCACTGCCACTGGCTGTACTCCTGCTCATACAGCCCAGGATGCTGTTGGCCTTCTCTGCCCAATGCCTCCTGTCTTGCCTTCTGTAACCCAAGGACCACCAGAGCCTTTCCAGCAGAGCTGGTCCCTATATGGAGGAATTCACAGGACTCTGTCTTTGAAGCAGCTTAGTCCACATCAAGAGCAATACTTTGGATTTGCCCTAGTTGCATATCATGAGGTTCCCTCCACGCCTCCAACCTCTCTACGTCCCTTGCGATGGCAGCCGTGTCCGCCAGTGTAGTGTCTGCTCTCCTCAAAGTGCTGCCATCTACAAATGTTTTGAAAAAGCCTTTTCTTGTCTTTTTAGGGTAATTGAAAATGCATTCAAGAGGGCAAATGATGGCAGGACCCTGCTAGCTGGAGATCTGCAGGCAGAGTAGCACATGTTGACTACATTCATCCAAGCATGACGATCCAACTGACATTTTTTCCAGCTGTTTATCCAACTATATAGTTTGTAATGACCTGACTTGGACACCAGAATAGTGCTGAAAGCCTTGCTGAAGTTGAGGTAAAAGACAACCACTGCTCTACCAGCACCCAGCAAAAAAGAACCAGAGAAAAGCCGGGTTGGGCTATGCAGTCCTGGCAGGAGAAAGCTTTGTTGTTTGTGGTATGGCTGCACACCCTGAGGGCCTGTGGTGGAGATGGGGCTGATATCAAGGAAAGACAGATGCTGATGAAAATTTCCTTGGCTGTGGACATCCCGTGGTCCTGAAAACCCTTGGGCAGTTCCTTGGTTGTAGCATCAAGAGGGTGAATAAAGGATGGTTCTAAGAAGAATCAGCAGAGTTTGAGAGTAGGGAAATGAGTGGAGATCCTGGTGTGATTTGCTTCCTGTTTTATTGTCCTAAATGCGGGCAGTGAAGATGTGGTTCCTGCAGTGAACATTGGATCATTGCAGAAGCGATTATACATACTGCTATGATAAAAATAATAATTAGAAATTATCTTTTTAGCCAAGTCCAATATGGTATCCAAGAAGTTAGTGTATGCCACATTTCCTCAAAACCCCAGGAAGTGTCACCTTTGGCAAATTCGTAGAATATTTCTTTTTGTTTTCCCAGTCTCTCAAATCCATAGAGATTCTGCTACTTTGATCCATAACCACACAACAACTCCTCTTCATGATTGGGCAAGCAGTGCCTTGTGAAGCCAATAATAAATCAAGGCCCGTCCTGTTTGGGATCACTACTTTTGACAGGCTAGAACCTTCAATTTGCAGAGCCTGTATGGCATCAGTGGTTCTGTTCTCAATGTTCTCTGTCACTGCTGAAATGTTTATTATAGGGTTTTTTTCCCTAATTCACTTACCTCAAGTCATGGCAGAAACCATCTTGCAAAACACTGAAACTCAGAAGGCCTGTCAGCTATAGCATTCATTATGATCCTTCTTTGTTTCTTTTAGGTCAGTTCTTACCCTTCCACCCTGTGAATGTGGCTCAAGAATCATTGTGATGTTGAGAACTAAAACTCAAAGTGGTATTTAGGTCCCATTTTATTCCCAGAATTATACTGATTTCATGTAAAATTTCTGCTATAAAATGAAGGTCTTTATAAACCTGAGTATTATCTCCTTTAGTAGACACTTAACAAATTTTTTCCTTTTTTTTTCTCTTTTTAGTTTTGTTGGTGCATCAGGGAAAGGCTCTGCCCATTCTGAGGAAGTCTGAACCAGTACAAAAGGTATTGACCGCCACTTTTTCTCAGCAATTCATAAAATTCTATTTGCCAGTAATCACCAGGAGTGCTTCCCCTCCTGGTTTTACCTGGTCGGGGTCTTTTTCTGTTTGCTGGATTGTTTCTCAAACACACAACACAACTTTCTTTTATCATCTTGACAATCTTAGGCATTCTGACACTACGTACCTGTGTCTTCAGACTGTTAATCACAACTTCTAGTCCCCAATGTGTTTTTCTGTGTTCTTCTTCAATTATTTTAATCATCATTTGTGGCTGAATAATAATTTGTCCCTCAGGAGTCATCAACCACCCAGCCTCATTTTCAGTTGCCTTTATTACTATGGCAAATTTTTTTATCTGCTTTACTATAATTTGATGTTTCAGATGTCAGTTTTAACTCCTTTACAGGTAATAGAGCCAGGATGCCCTTCTCTGCCATCTCATTTGCTGTTTTGTCTGCCTACATGTTACCTACGTGTGCTGCAGCTTTTCCAAACTGGTGAGCCTTGCAATGCTTTATCACCACTTTCTCAGGTTTTTGCACTTCTAATCCCGATTGGTCCACAAGCATGCACTACCCCAAAGGCATATGTAGAATCAGTCCATATATTTCACAGAATCGCAGAATCACAGAATCGCACAATCACAGAATCACACAATCACAGAATGTTAGGTTTTGGAAGGGACCTCAAACATCATCCAGCCCAATCCCCCTGCCGGAGAAGGAACACCTACATGAGATCACACAGGAAGGTGTCCAGGCGGGTCTTGAATATCTCCAGAGAAGGAGACTCCACAAAGTCCCTGGACAGCCTGTTCCAGTGCTCTGTCACCCTCACAGTAAAGAAGTTCCTCCTCAAATCCAAGCAGAACCTCCTGTGTTCCAGCTCACACCCATTGCCCCTTGTTCTGTCATTGGACACCACTGTGAAGAGCCTGGCTCCATCCTCTTGACACTCACCCTTCAGATATTTATAAACATTAATAAGGTCCCCCCTCAGCCTCTTCTCGAAGCTAAAGAGCCCCAGCTCCCTCAGCCGTCACTCGTAAGGTAGATGCTCCACTCCCTTCATCATCTTGGTGGCTCTTCGCTGGACTCTCTCAAGCAGTTCCCTGTCCTTGAACTGTGGGGCCCAGAACTGGACACAATATTCCAGGTGTGGCCTCACCAGGGCAAAGTAGAGGGGAAGGAGAGCCTCTCTTGACCTACTGACCACAGCCCTTCTTATGCACCCCAGGATGCCATTGACCTTCCTGGCCACAAGGGCACAGTGCTGGCTCATGGTCATCCTGCTGTCCTCCAGGACTCCCAGATCCCTTTCCCCTACCCTGCTCTCTAGGAGATCATCTCCCAACCTGTACTGGAACCTGGGGTTGTTCCTGCCCAGGTGCAACACCCTACACTTGCCCTTATTATATTTCATCAAGTTTTTCCCTGCCCAGCTCTCCAGTCTGTCCAGGTCTCTCTGGTGGCAGCACAGCCCTCTGCTGTTTCAGCCACTCCTCCCAGCTTTGTGTCACCAGCAAACTTGTTGACAGTGCATTCAATTCCCTCATCCAGGTCATTGATGAATATATTGAATAGTACTGGTCCTAGTACCGACCCTTGAGGGACTCCACCAGACACAGGTCTCCAACTAGACTCTGCCCCACTGACCACCACTCTCTGGCTTCTTCCCACCAGCCAGTTCACAGTCCACCTCACTACCTGATCATCCAACCCACACTTCCTCAATTTGTCAGCGAGGATGCTGTGGGAGACTGTGTCAAGTGCTTTGCTGAAATCAAGATAGACCACATCCACTGCTCTACCATCATCTAGACACCTCGTTATGTTTTCATAAAAGTCTATGCTCGTCAAGCACGACTTCCCCTTGGTGAAGCCGTGCTGACTGCCCCTAATGACCCTCTTATCCTTGATGTGCCTTGAGATGGCACCAAGGATGAGTCGTTCCATCACCTTCCCAGGGATGGGGGTGAGGCTGACCGGTCTGTAGTTACCCAGGTCCTCCTTCTTGTCCTTTGTGAAGCCTGCAGTGACATTTGCCTTCCTCCAGTCCCCGGGCACCTCTCCCGTTCCACAACACTTAGCAAAGATGATGGAGAGTGGTCTAGCAACGACTTCAGCCAGCTCCCTCAACACCCGTGGGTGCATCCCATCTGGACCCATAGATTTATGGATGTCCAGATTGCTTAATTGGTCCCTGACCCAGTCCTCATCAACTAAGGCAAACTTCTCTATTGCCCTGACTCCCTCTGGGGCCTCAGGGGTCCGGAGCTCCTCAGGACAGCTTCCGGCAGAGTAGACAGAGGCAAAGAAGGCATTCAATAGCTCTGCCTTCTCTGTATCCTCTGTCACCAGGGCACCCATCTCATTCATCAGTGGGCCTACATTGCCTCTAGTGTTGGCTTTATCTGCCACGTATTTGAAGAAGCTCTTCCTGTTATCCTTGTCCCCTCTGGCAAGGTTTTATTCTAAGGAGGCCTTGGCTTTCCTAGTTGCCTCCCTACATCCTATGACAACATCCTTATATTCTTCCCAAGTGGCCAACCCACCCAATTTTGGTTTTCAGGTGGTCATAAAAATACCACTACAGATAAGATGAACAGCAGGATTCCCTGGATGCACTCTAGGTTAGCATAGGCTGATCTTTCTGTTCATATGCAGCTTATCTAGGATACCTGTGAACATAAAAGAGAAAAGAAAATATATTCAGTCCTGGTTGACCAGCAGGGTTAAACGGGAGGTATAATCCATCGAGTACTGATTCAGTGCATTTTTTCCTGAACAGTCTTTAGCTTCCCATGCATAGAGATTCTTATGTGTGGTTAGTACTATTAGTACTGTTCCAATCTGGGTCATTTTCCTGGTTTCGCTTAGGCAGAGTTAACTTTCTTCTTAGTAGTTCGAATAGCTGTGTTTCACCTGTGTTTCAGTATGGGACTCGTTATGAGAAAAATGTTGATAAAAGCACTAATGTTATGTGTTGCTGATGGTCTAGAAAAGATGGACCAGTACCTGGTCCCAATGAATCTTAAAAGTGTCCAATGTTGGGAAATCCACCACTTCCCTGGAGAGATTTTTCCAATGGCTGATTGTTCTCATTGTGAAATATTTTCCTCTCGTGTCTAATCAGAATGTCCTCAGGAGTAACTTTTACCCACCACCCCTCATCTTTTCCATGGGACTCCTTGTAAAAAGGGAGTCTCCATCTACTTTGTAGCCACTATTGAAGAACTGGAGCATGGTGATGGAGTCTCCTCTGAGCCTTCTTGTCTCAAGGCAGAACAAACCCAGTTCTCTCAGCCTTTCCTCAGATGGCAGGCTTCCCAGTCCTTCAATGATCTTTCTGGCCCTTCTTTGGACCCTCTCCAGATTGTCCACATCTTTTTTGGGTAGTGGGGACCAAAACTGAACACAGTGTTCCATATGTGTCCACAGTAAAGCGGGACAATGACGTCTTGACCTCTGCTGGTGATGCCCTTGTTGATGTAAGTGAGCATCCTGTTGGCTTTCTTTGCTGCTGCAGCACACTGTTTACTCCTGTTGAGCTTGTTGTCCACCAAGACCCCAGATCCCTTTCCACAGAGCTACTCTCTAGTCAGGTAGGTCCCACTCTGTGCTGCGCTCCTGGGTTATATTTTCGCATGTGCAGGGCCTTGAACTTGTTTTTGTTGACCTTCATATGCTTCTTGTTAGTATGCAGATATTGAGAAGCACTGGGCCCAATATTGATCCCTAGGAAACCCCACTTGGTGACCCCACTTCACAACTTGCATTGGTTCACGTTGATCATAGTTCCTTACTATGGACATTTCCAAGGAGGGGGCATCCACAAGTTTTCTGGGCAACCTGTTCCAGTGTCTTGCCACCCTCCCTGTAAAGAATTTCTTCCTTGTACCCATTTTAAACCTACCCTCTTTTGGTTTAAAGCTTTTGTCCCTTTTCCTGCCACTACAGGCCTTGGTGAAAAGTCTCACGCCATCTTTCATGGTTTATTACTGTGATGTTTTCATGTCCAAACACCTTGGAGAGTGCCCACAGACCTCCAAGATGAGGTTTGGAGACTTCAAGCATATGGAGGTTGGGGGGCCTGGGCTCAGTGGTGTGGAGACTGAGGAGAGTATAGGAGTAGCCTGAGAGTGCTTGAAGGGTGGCTTCAAAGATGGAGGGGTTTTTCTTTGTAGAGTGTGAGAATGTCACAAAATGCAGCTGGGGAGGTCCAGAGTGGACATGAGGAGCAAGAAAAATCACTCCAAGGCCACTGCTGTGGTGCAACATGGCACTCAGAAAGAGTCTGGATCAGCCCAAGGCTTTGTGTGTCAAGGAAAATGCAGGGAGGATGGAGAGATATCAGTAAAAGAAGGTGACAGCAAGGTGGGGCAGCTGGACAGATGACTACAGGTTGCAGGGAAATGGAACCTGTGATAGAGATGAGAGAGGGATGTGGAAAAGCTGAAATTATTTTGGTTATGGCTGTTGTCTCTGCCACTGATGACTGTGAGGACAAAACTCCTTCCATCAGTGGGACCTCCTTGCCTCCTTGTTCATCCTTGGGAGCCTAGGAAGTGTGGTCCAATAATCCTGCCCTTGGCATTGCCCATTTCCACATCACACTGCCCCTGGAACAGCCCTGAGGAATGAGTGAGGAACAGGATCTCCCTTCCAAGGGGCTGGGGCTCAAGCCTTGGCCCTTTGATTAATGGGGTCAGGCCTTGGCCCTTTGCATTAATGAAACACATCCAGGTTTCCTCAGCATCAGAGCCACCTTTACCTTGCTTTTCCTGACCTGTCATCACTGCCTCCAGTTTTCTGCTCTAACTGGACCCTGGAGATACCTTCTCAGAACTGGCCCTCAGTGGGACCCATTAACACTACAAGAAACTTTGGAGATTGCATCTGACTGACTTCTAGAGAGATTTCTTTAACTTCCTCTCAGTGTCTGAGATTCATGGACTCAGCATCAAACCCACGTGAGGGGTCCTTTAAATCATTTGGTTTGGGTTTCTGCTGCTGAGCTGGGCTGAGCTCCTGGGGTGGAGGGAGTCCATAATAAGCTCTCTCTGCAGCTCTGCCCAGGGGCAGCTCCTCTGCAAAATGCAAGGAGAAGGGCACTGCCAGGGAGCCTGAGGGAGATGAGCAAGGCAGAGAGAGAGTTGAAAGGTGGTCAGGACTGAGAGGATGACTGCGAGCTCACTGGAGGAGAAACCTCGGCAGCCCTTGAAACGGTAAATCTCTGGGTGCAGGGCAATGCAGCTGGAGTTCCTGGAGACATCTCCTCAAGCTGGCACAGCCCACAGCTTAGGGGCTGTGTAAGGGTGGGGGCTCTTGTAGGCAATTGGGAATGGTGTGAAAGCGGGTGTGCAGCCAGGGGTGCCCAGGGCTGTCCTTCCCAGCAGGGTCCCTGCACTCCAGGGGCTGTGTGCCGGGGCAGGGACTCTGCCGCCTGCCAGGGTCAGCTTTCAGCCTGCCCGGGGAGCTCCAGTGCTGCAGGGAGAAGCTGTGGTTGGAAGGAGCCAGCCCTGGCAGGGCAGGGTCCTGCTGTTGAGAGGGTGCTGTGTGGGTCAGGGCTGCTCACAGCTGCAGCTCAGTACAGCTCATTACCAGGAGATGTATCAAGAAGCACAGCAAGGCAGGGGCTCCCTGAAAGGGAAGGATCCTCTTCTATCAATCTTCTACTTTGTGTTTTGGGTGGGCAATGGGACATAGACATTCATCTCTTAGTTCAGCTGGAGGCAGTGAAATTCCAAATCTGTTTCCCTTACAAGTTAATAAACCTTAGAGTATCAGAAACCAGCACAGCCTGGCGTACAGACAGCATCACTGTGTCTTTTCCAGGCTCATCAGGGTTGGTCTGATGTTGCCACCAGAGCCTGCCCAGCCAGAGCTGCCCCTGGGCAGTGCCCTGGGGCTGGGAGATGTCTGCAGGGCAGAGCTGAGCACACAGTGGGTGAGATGGGCTCTGGGAGCACTGGCAGGGAGGAGACCTGGGCACAGAGAAACAGCTGCAGGCAGCAGAGCCATGGGCAAGGGGTGGGGGGGAAACTGCCAAGAAGCCCTGGGGGAGGCTGCCTTCGGCACCTCACTTTTGGTCCTTCCCTGCAGATGCCTTCTGGGTAAGGAGCTGACTCTCTCTGGAGAACATCTCATCTGCAGGAGCCCTGACTGTCTGCTTTGCCTTTCCTGCTGGGCTTGGGAGCTGCCCCTAGAAAGGCAGAGATCTGCTGTGGGATCCCAGGGAGTGCTGAGCTTTTCCTTGGGGGTGGACACTCTCCTCTCAGAGTGCTTTGCTTCTCTTATGGAGAGATCTTGTCCTGCTGTCTCCGCCACTGTTGCACCTCTGGGGTGTGACAGAGAAGAGCTCACCAATCTGCCCTCTGAAACAGTGCTCCCTGGCTCCCACATGTTTCTTTTTTTTGTTTTTTATTGAGTTTTTCTGTGTGACTTCACCTTCAAGGCAGCACAAGTGAAAGTGCAGGGTAGCTGGGTAACAGACTGGTAGACAGTGCAGCTCTCCTGGCTCTGCGTAAACCAAGACTCTTCATATTTTCAGTCATAAAAATGAGGATTTCTACCCCTAGAAAGAACACTCACCAGATCTGATGGTGAAAAAGAGAAACCACAAATAAAATTATTATAACCACGTGCTAAGCCTGTGTCCTGCAGCCCACGCTCTTCAGTGTCATGAGTGCAGATACTGAACTTTTCCATTACAGGTGGGTTCCATTTGACATTCCTTGTGAACAGTGGAGCTGTCACAAAGCAGCTCCAGGTATCAACTGCAGCAGAGCAAAGCTGACTCCTCAGCTCCTCACAGCACAAACCACAGAAAATAAATGCATTTCACCTGGGGGGGATTTCTGTGAACAAGGGAGTGGCTTTGCTCAGAGGAATTCATCCTAATTTTTCTCTCTCCTTTCTTTTTCTGAACAGTGTTCTCATGCCACAAAACAGCAAATGTCCAACAGCAGCTCCATCACCCAGTTCCTCCTCCTGGCATTCACAGACAGGCGGGAGCTGCAGCTCCTGCACTTCTGGCTCTTCCTGGGCATCTACCTGTCTGCCCTCTTGGGCAACAGCCTCATCATCACCACCATAGCTTGTGACCACCACCTCCACACCCCCATGTACTTCTTCCTTCTGAACCTCTCCCTCCTCGACCTGGGCACCATCTCCACCATTGTCCCCAAATCCATGGTCAATTCCCTCTGGAACGCCAGGGCCATTTCCTACTTGGGATGTGCTGCACAGCTCTTTTTATTTTTCTTCTTGATCTCAGCAGAGTATTGTCTCCTTACCATCATGGCCCATGACCGCCACGTTGCCATCTGCAAACCCCTGCACTATGAGACCATTCTGGGCAGCAGAGCTTGTGTCCACATGGCAGCAGCTGCCTGGGGCACTGGTTTTCTCTATGCTCTCTTGCACACAGCCAGTATATTTTCACTACCTCTCTGCCAGGGCAATGTCCTGGACCAGTTCTTCTGTGAAATCCCCCACATCCTCAAGCTCTCCTGCTCACACGCCTACCTAAGGGAAATTGGCCTACTTGTGGTTAGTGCCTGCTTAGCATTTGGGTGTTTTGTTTTCATTGTGGTGACATATGTGCAGATCTTCAGGGCTGTGCTGAGGATCCCCTCTGAGCAGGGACGGCACAAAGCCTTTTCCACGTGCCTCCCTCACCTGGCTGTGGTCTCCTTGTTTATCAGCACTGCAGCTTTTGCCTACCTGAAGCCCCCCTCCATCTCCTCCCCATCCCTGGATGTGGTGGTGTCAGTTCTGTACTCGGTGGTGCCTCCAGCAGTGAACCCCCTCATCTACAGCATGAGGAACCAGGAGCTCAAGGATGCCCTCCGGAAACTGGTAACTGGGTGCTATTCTGATGCAATAAATTACTTGTCTTCTTCTGCAAAGCAGTTATAATGTAACTCAGGGCAGACCCAGGCTATCTTCAGATTTTTATTTTTTATTGTTGTTGTTGTTGTTAGTATTATTATTATTTATTATTATTATTTTTTGGTGGTCTCTTTTACTTGTGATCACGTTGGCATCCCCTTTCTAATTCACTCTCTGCTTTTCTGACTAAGGGGCTTTGTCAATGAGGACCCCCGCTCTCTGTATATTTAATCAAAATAAAGGGCTTTACAGAGATTTTTTTTTTTTTCCCCCTGAGATCCTTCCTCCAAGGCTTTTTTGGAACTGCAGGGACAGTTCCTCTGTTTGTAAGTGAAAGGGAAAAGAGTCTCAGCATGACAGCACTGCCAGGGAGCACCAGCACTTGATCTTCACAGCAGTTTTCTTTCCACTTCCACACTCTCTTTCTGAGCTCTTGTGTTGGTGGAGAGCTTGAGTGCTCTGCCAGCTTGGTCACAGTCCGTCTGCCTGGTAGTCCTGTGACCACAGGCAGGGACAGGCAATGGGCACCTCTGTGATAGAGCTGGCCTCCATAACAGCATTTCCAGAAAGAAAGGTGATCTCCTCAGGGCAGTGCCTGAAAGCTTCCATCTTCTTCTAAGGATTCTCTCAAGAATATTCCCATGAAAGTGGCCTGCAGATGAAAACACCAGTATAGAGCTAAAGAATATGAGTGTGCAGGGTCTGGGTATGCAGCAGTGTCCTTGCTCAGCCAGGCTGCCTGTGATTGACCTGAAGCAGAGCAGGGTCTGGCCTGTGGCTGTATGCACTGGATACCCTTGGGAAGCGGCCCTAGAACAATCAGCATGGACCAGCTCCTCACAACCACCATTCCCAGCACTGGCCTCTCACCCCACCTCCAAGAGGTTCTTTGTCCCTCCATGAAAGGACACCACATGAGTAGGTCAGAAGTGCATATTAGACAGATGAGATGTGAGCATGCACATCATGTACATGGGGTGAGATGAACCCCTGAGAACACAAGGGCCATCAGCTATTCCTACAGACACCATGAAGCCCTCTGGGAGAGACAGTGCCTCGAGGTCACTTCACGGTGGGAGTCACGTCCTGTGGGAAATTACCTGAATGTAGCACTGGGATGTGCTTCCTTGAACCGAGGTCCCTGTGTCCATTCCTCATGGTGTGGGGCACTACAGACAGTGCAGAGAAGGGTGAAACACCACAGGGCTGAGGTTTCTCTCAGCCTCCTGGGGTAGCAACGGGAGGCCAGAGAGAAACTGTGTCTCCTGCCTCTGTGTGTAAAATCATAGAGTCATCATAGGATCATAGAATGGCTTGGGCTGGAAGGGGCCTTTAATGGTCATCTAGTCAAACCCCACTGCACTGAGCAGGCACACCTTCAACTAGATCAAGTTGCTTAGAGCACGTCCAATATGACCTTGAATGTTTCCAGTGATGAGGCTTCTACCACCTCCCTGGGCAACCTGTGCCAGGGTTTCACCACCTTCACTGTAAAGAATTTTATCATTACAGTTAGTCAAAATCTCCCTTCTTTTAACTTAAAAAAAGATTTATCAAACCTCCTTTGTTCTATTGCTACAGGCCCTATTAAAAAGTTTGCCCTCACCATTCTTATAGCTGCAATTAGGTCTCCCCGGAGCCTACTCTTCTCCAGGCTGAAGAACCACAACTCTCTCAGACTCTCTTCATAGCAGAGGTATTCCAGCCCTCTGATCATTTTTGTGGGCTTCCTCTGGACCCACTCCAGCAGGTCCATGTCTTTCTTGTAGTGATGGCTCCAGAGCTGGATGCAGGAGTCCAGGTGGGGTCACAACAGAGCAGAGTAGAGGGGGAGAATCAATTCTTTTGACCTGCTGGCTGTGCTTCTTTTGATGCAGCTCTGGATACAGTTGGCCTTTGTTGAGTCAGCTCGCATATTCCTCGCAGGCCTTCTGTGCTGTGAGTACACATAGCTGCCTCATGTCCAGCTTTTCGTCCTCCAGTACCAGAACTCCCAAGTCCTTCTCGGCAGGGATGTGCCAAATCCCCTCATCGCCCAGCTTGTATTGATACTGTGGGTGGCCCTGACGCAGGTGCAGGACCTTGCACTTGGCCTTGTTGAACCTCATGACATTCATGTGGGCCCACTTCTCAAGTTTGTCCAGGTCCCTCTGGATGGCATCCTGTCCCTCAGGCACATCAACTGCACCACTCAGCTTGGTGTCATCTGCAAACTTGCTGAGAGTGCACTCGATTCCACTGTCTATGTCATTGATGAAGATGTTAAGCAGTACTGGTCCCAGTATGGACCCCTGAGGGTCGAGAAGGACTCTGTCGCTGAACATCCCTGGTACATAAGGAGTCCATGAGGCCAGCTCAGATGTGGAATCCTTATAGAAACTTGACATTTCTGTGTGTGACATTTGACATGGTCTCCAATGGTGTCCTTATAGCCAGATTGACTCTCTCTGGGCTGAAGACGTGGATGCTGGGTGGGAGGTTGGCTGGACAAACAAGCCCAAATGTACTGGTACAAAGTCCTCCATGCAGCCAGTTACTTACTGCATCCCTCAGTGACCAGCACTTGGACCAACACTGTTTAATGTTTTTAGTATCCCCCTGTATGATGTGACAGATACTTTGTGGATGATGTAAAGCTGGGGAGGGGTCTTGAACAACCTCTTCTGGTTCTCTCTGCCTTGAGCAGGAGAGTCAGGCAAGAGGATGTTCAGGGATCTCCCCAAACCTGGCTTATTCTATGAATCAGTGATTCTTTCTTTCCCTTGGAGAGGTTTTGGAAGACAGAATAAGCAAAGGAAGTTGAGAAAAGAAAGAGTCAGAAAACCTACAAGAAAGATAATGGGTTGGTTTGGGTTCCCTGCTTGAAGTGTGGTTTCTGAGATGGTAGAGCTTTCCTCGGTAGTGGGAAAAAGCAGGAGAGAGAAAAACACATGTCACAAAGTGCAACCTGGAAGGTGTAGTCTGGATGTCAGGAGGAAGAATTGTCACTGGAAGGGTATTGCTGCACTCCAAGAGGTCAGCTAGAGGGAGTCTGGATCAGCCCATGGTTTTGTGTTTCAAAAAACAGCCAGTGCGGGTGGGAGACACATCAGGGAAGGTCCAGAAATGCTGGGGTGAGAGCAAGGCAGGGAAGCCAGATGGGTGTCTACAGCCCGCAGGGAAAGAGGGGCAGGTATAGGACAGTGTAGAACAGCCTGTGCTGGAGATGGCAAAGGGTGCTGGCAAGGCTGGAAGGCACCAAGAGAACCCAGGTCTTTGTGCCCTTGACTATGGCAGTTCTCTCTGCCACTGAGGTCTGTGAGAAGCCATGTTGTCCTCATGGCACTGGGGCCTCATTGGCTCCTTGGAACCCCATGGGGAAGCTGGAAGTTGTAGCACCATTGCTGCTCTTCTCTCTGCCTTGCATACCCCACATCCCACAGTCCCAGGAAGAGCCCTGAGTCCTGTGTAAGGAACAGGATCCTCTTTCCCATTGTCCTGAGGTCAATGTTTTGTTTTGTTTTGTTTTGTTTTGTTTTCTGAAAGTACTGAGAGCAGTTCTCAGGTTTTCAGGTAGAGCTGCATGGTCTGCCCATAAGTGCAAAGCTCTAGAGGCCCCAGTGAATCTGAGGTAAGCCTGAAACTGGCAGTTCTCAGAGAAGACTGATGGAGCCATGTCACTTCCATCATTTGAATTTAGTGTTCCAGACTGAACAGCCAGAGCAGTTATCCTCAGGGTGTTCAGTCCCCTGAGCTGAGAGACAGGGATGGAGAACAGAATAAACCCCCCATAATTCAGGAGGAAGCTGTTTATGACCTGCTACACCACCTGAACACTCACAAGTCTATGGGGCCACCATAGACTGGTGGCTTCACCAACCTGATCTCCTTCTATGATCAGGTGACTCACCTGGTGGATGAGGGTAAGGCAGTGGATGTTGTCTACCTGGACTTTAGCAAGGCATTTGACGCTGTCTCCCACAGTATTCTCCTAGAGAAGCTGGTGGATCAAGGCTTAGACAGGTGCACTCTTCGCTGGGTAAAAAACTGACTGCACGGCCAACCTCAGAGAGATGTGGTGAAAGGAGCAGAATCCACTTGGCAGCCGGTCACAAGTGGTGTTCCCCAAGGCTCACTTTTGGGACCAGCTCTGTTCAGTACCTTTATCAATGATCTGGATGAGGGGATTGGGAGTAAAATCAACCCTTCTACTCTGATTGAGGAATAAATTTCTGGCAAATGGAGCAGCAATTCTCTTAAAAGAATCTCCAGTTGCAATTTCTTTTTCCTTACAAATCATGTACTCGCTTTTCTAGGATCCAGGATTGTTTTGCATCCCATTTCCTCATGTCTTCTCCATGGTCACACAGATAAAACCACAATATCCATTGTGATGTATACCATCTCTTTTGAACAGAAGAATGCTTGCTACTAGTGGTCCCTACAGGTGGAGGACAGAACTTATCCTCACATTGGGACAGATTCTCAGGTATTTTTTCCACAGCTGAGAAGAGGGAGGAAGAGATACTTTCTTCATATTTCAGGAGTTGGCCAACCAGTTCATTCACTTTTGGTCCCTCTTCATCTTTCCATTCTATTATTGACAATGAGTTGGCATACGAGGAGAGTGAGCCCTGGATGAGTTTCTGCCACATGGGTCATGTGGATTGGACTTCATCTATCTGTGGGTAAATGCACACTGTCTTGATCTTAATAAATTATCTCCTGCACAGCCCGTTCCTTCAAGTACTGGATAGCCCTCTCCATGATGGTCCACTTGCCTGACTCCCTTACAACATCTTCCTTGAAGGAACACCTTTCCCTCATGCCTGACACATGTCTTCTCCAGAGGCTGAGGGCTTGTGTCTTTTTTACAATTATATTGTCAATGTCCTCTTCCCTGGAAAGGGATCCCAGCTGCTTGGCTTTCCTGCCTGCTAATTCCAAGCTACTGGTCCTGTTACCCCGCAGTGGAACAGCCAGGTGATAATGTGCTCACCTGGATGAGGGCTGGAATATTTTCATATATCTCATGTCTCACTCATTGATAAAGATTGGGTGATTACCTCTGTTTCTGCCTCTTCCTCCTTTTCTTGTGATGACCCTGTTTCTTCTTCATCCTTTACTAAGTGGACTGATTTTTTGTTTATTTCTTATTCTGTACAGGGGTGATCAATACTGGCACTGGCTGATCCTCTAGTTCAGCTGCCTCATCCATCACTGGGGTCTGAGTAGCTGAAGCTGCAGAGGCTGCAGCAGTTACTGTGCCCTTCACCAGGGTCTGAGTAGCTGCAGTGTCTGTCTTCGGGGTCTGAGTACTCTGGGTGATATTCTTAAATAGTTGCTCTAACCTTACTAAGACATGAAGCTCTTTCAGGAAGCAGAGCAAAGGAGCAAGCAGGTTTGACCTTCCCAAGAATATTTAAAATCTTTGTAATTGGCCAGTCAGACAAGGGGAAATTGTGGGAAGCAATCCCCTTCACAAACTGGGGCCTGGAGGAGAAACAGACAGAAATGCAGGTGGGTGTAATAAAGATCTCTGGCAATTGTTTTTGTTCTTGTTTTGTTTTGTTTTGAGACGGTATCTTTCTTTGGGAAGTTTTCTTTAATCAAAAAGAGCCATTTTCTTGAAGAGCGTTTCTCTTCTGCCTGGCTTTGCAGGCCCAGCAGCACAGTGCCTGCAGCGTCCATCCTGATGTTCGCTGCTGTCTTGGACACCTCAGGATCATCATGGTCTGAGTTGCCAGGGCCGAGACTGAGGGTTCAGCGTCTTGCCCCAAAGGCTTGAGGGATGCAACAGAAAGAATGAGAAGAGAGCTGAACCTCACTGATCTGCAGAGACCCCACCGCCTTCCCCTCCAGACTGGGCCATCCCCACTCCTCCCTTTCCCTGGCCAGGGGGAGCAGGGGAGGCAAATGGAGCAGGTGGAAGCTGCTGCTCAGGAATGCCCCAACTGCCCCGGGATGTTCCTCTGCCCTTGAAGCGTTTCCCTGGAGCAGGGCCAGGCACAGCAGCCTGGCCCCCCAACCCCGGCACACACAGCACTGCCCCCACTCACTGCTGCAGATCTTAGACAGCTTCTGCTCACTCCTGTCCCTCAGGTGCTGCCCGGCGTGTCCTAAGCACAGAGCTCTGTCAGACCTCCCGCTCCCCAGGGCGCTCCTCGCAGCACAGCTCCCTGCTCTGCCGCTCTGGCTGCGCACCCTCCTCCCCCTCGGCAGGGGGACCCCAGGGAAGGACGGTACCCGAGGCGCGGTGGGACTGAGCTGGGGGGCCAGCAAGCCTGCCATCGTGAGCAGGGCTGGGAGAGGGAGGCACAGAGGCCCTGGCTGCCCAGGCCCTGCACGGGGCAGTTGGGGCTCTGGCAGCCACAGGGCTGCCCCTTGCCGCCAGTGCAGCGCCCGGGACTGGGGCCAGGCTGCCAAACAGGGACCCCAGGGGCTGCGACTCACCAGTGAACCTCACGGCTGCCTCTCGCAAGGGGACCTGAGCATCCTCCAAGTATGGCAGGCTCTGAGCCAGGTAGTCTTCAACTCTGCTCCTGTCCTGCACCAGCTGGAGAGAGCACAAGGGCGTGGGGCTGGCACACACCCTCCCTAGTCGGCCGGACCAGGCCCTCCTCCCAGCACCCCCTGTCCCCCTTCCACCTCAGGCCCTTTCCATCTCCCAGGCAGGAGCCCTGTGAGGCTAAAGGCTGAGAGGCAGCCACAGGCAGAGGAGAGTCTGGGGGTCCTGAGACCCTTGTGTCCCACTGCCTGGGCCCAGATGGGCTAGGGTCTCCTTCAACATCCCCAGGGCCTGGAGAAGAGCCCTTGGGGGCTCTGTGCCTGAGGGCAGGGAGGAGGATGCAGCTCCAAGCTGTGGGCTCTGGGCTGGAGCAAGGCAGGCGAGGCACAGCTGCACGGGGGGCACCCTTTGTCCAGCCTTGGGGCTTGGGGCTTTTCCTCACCAAGCACTCCCCAATTCTGCATGTCTGCCCTGTCTGGCTCAGGTGCTTGAGCTCCTTCCACTTCAGCAGCTTTGCAGGGACCAGGAGGGCTTCCTGAGAAGCCTGCAGAGGGAGACAGCGATGAGATTGGGGGGATTGTGGACAGGGATTGTGGGACAGGGATTGGGGCTCAAAGCCCTGGCCTCCAACACCTGCAGGGACAGCTGGGAAGCCTCTAGGGACTCTCGTGTTCCGGCCTTGGTGGCTATGGGCTGCTGCTGAGCCCTGCTGGACCAGGGAGGGAAGGTGTGGGAAATGTCCATGCCAGCTTCTCCACCCTTCCTCGTGCTGCCTATGGTGGGACCCTTCCTCTGGGGTGTGCCGGAGGAGGGCTTAACGGGGGGAGCAGCGATGGGAGGGACCCCAGTCCCCATCTTCTTCTGCAGCAGGAGGCACAGAAGGAGGAGGAAGGTCGTGGTGGAACCAGTGCAGGGGAGGAGGGGAGCTCTACCCTGTCTTCAGTGACTCAGGCAGGCGGACCCTGAGGTGACAGCAACTCCAAGAGTCCAGCTGCCAGCAGCCCTTGCCCCTCCCTGGTGCCCAGGCCACCCCTGTGGTGTCAGCATGCCCTTCCCCATATCACTGGTCAGGTTTGAAATCTGTACCCTGGCTACGCTCTCGCTCTGGTCACTGGTGTGGAAGAGCAGGGGCAGCAGGCTTCTCCGCACGTGCTGCTTCATCTGCTGATTGCCACTCCCCACCACCATCTGCATCAGGTCTTTGAAGAGGCAGATGGAGAGCTCTCGCAGCTGGCTGGACTCCTGGTAGGGAGGAGGACAGGAGGACTTCAGCAACAGCCACTCCCTGAGCCAAGGACGTTGGCGTGGCTGACGCGAGGGGAGAGACTTTGGAGTCGAGTTGGGCACACGGCAGCTGTGGGCCAGATCTGCAGCCACGGCTCAGTGGCCCTGGGCCCACGAAAGGCCACGCAAGAGGCTTCCATCGGGCGGTGCCAGTGCCAGCCCAGGGGCGTGAGGGTGGGAACAGCCCTGCCCAGGTGCTGCTGCAGGGCTGGGCTGACGGGCAGTTGTCCTTGCAGAGGTCCTGTCAGTGGGGCTCCCGCTCCCGCAGCATCCTTACGTCATCAAAGAGTGGCCGGAGCATCTCCACCAGCCGCGGGGCGGTGGCGCTGGCCTCCTTCTCCTCCAGGTGATGCACCGCGTTGCTGAAGACAAGCAGGGCCTTCATCTTGCTCTCAGCGCTGCTTTTCTGCTGGGCCTCCATGAGGTCTGGCACCAAGACCATCACTTTTCTTGCCTGTCCCAAGCACAAAATTTCCTTTTTGTCAAGTGGTCAAAGACCACACTGGCAAAACCGCTCTGAGCACTGAGCAGCAGCCTCCTGTCTGGCTCCCTGGCAGAGGGCACAGGAATCCCTGCAGCAGCCTCCTGGCAGGCGGTGGCCACGGGCGCACTGATGGGGACACGGGACTGGCAGGGGGTAGGGAAGCTGGGGCAGGAGAACAAAGGCTCCATGTCCCCTGCTCAACCACCCCCTTTTCCGACTGCTCCACGCGGGCAGATGTGTTGGTAACCCTCTGGGCCTGGAAAGCTCCCCAGGCAGCCACAAGGCCCCTCCATGGCAGCGCTCTGAGGATCCCCGCGGCTCCCGTGCCGCAGGGTGTGGGGAAGGGCCGAGATCTCCAAGCTGGTAGTGAGTGGGCTGTGAGCCCTTCAGGACAGAGCCCACGGCCCCAGGTCCCAGCGTCAGCCTGTAGCATCAGCTGTTCCCTGGGCCCTGGCTCATCCTCCCGCTCTCAGCAGCTCGCTTCTCCTGGGGACAGCGCTCCTCGGCTGAGGCAGTTTGGCACAGGCTGCCTCGGTGCGGAGCAGAAGCTCGTGCCCAGCATAACAGGGATGTGCCAGGAACGACAGTTCCTGCAAGGTGGGTGAGGGAGCCCTTCTCCTTGCACTGCAGTGGCAAGGTCCAAGCCAAGCTGGGGCCCGTGAAGGGGACAGCAGGGGCATTTGGAGCTGTCAGCCACCTCCTGACTCCCAGCCCAGGCCAAGCCACCGTGTCACCCACTGCCCCAGCCCCAGGCTGCCAGCGTGGCTTGGCTTGACTATGCCCTGCTCACTGCCTCAGGTCTCTGCGACAGCGCGACGAGGCCGCTGAGCATCAGCGAGGGCAGCGCCAGGCTCGGATGCCTCAGGCACCTCTGGACACAGCGCTGCAGGCCCGCAAACTCCTCTGAGTCAACGTCGCTGGAGGCCAGCAGCTGAAACAAAGAAGGCAGTGAGACACTGGCAGAGCCTGCAGGCCTCCCCGCACCTCGTGCGGCTCCTGGCTCCCGCTGGCAGCTCAGAGCAAGGGCAGCGGGGCCAGACAGCCCGTCCTGGGGGCAGCTCTGCCCATGGAGGGCTGCTTGGGGCCCCTGTGCCGGCTCCTCCTGTCCTCTAACATGGTCAGCCTCTTGCAGCCAAGAGCTGCCACAAAGGAGGCAGGACACGTGAGTGGTGACGAGTGCCTCCTGTCCCCAGCCTTGCAGCCTGCTCAGCCTGTGCAGAGGCCATGTCTCTGCCCCCGTCCTGGGCCTGCCCCAGGTTTCCAGAGTAGGACAGGGGCCTGCAGGCAGCGGGGGAGCAGAGTGCTGCCTGGGCAGGCATGGCCTGCCTGGGCTTTGGGTTTGTGCAACGGGGTCCAAGCAGCGGGGCATGGCAGGGTGGGCCTGCACGGTTGGCGCAGGGGAACCTGGTCCTGGCCAGGTCCCTGCTGTCCCTAAGGGGCTGTGTCCCCATGTCCTGGAGCAGGTGAGCGTTTGGGGGCAGATGGGATGGGAGAGGGCTGTGCCTGTTTTCCTGGAGAGGCAGGCACAGCCCTGAGGGTGAGCAAGGACTGCTCTGGTCACTCACAACCAACTGATGGATGCAGGTGTCCTCTGTGCTGCAGCTGAGCTCAGGCTGCAGACTCTGGTCCTGGAGCTTGCTGAGCAGCTCCCTGAAGACCTTGTCCAGCGTGTGGGGCTGGGAAAGCATCACATCCCACATGGCCAGAGCAGCACTGCGGGCCCAGAACGCCCAGTCAGCAGGGCGGCCTCGGCCACCACAGTGTGCCTGGGCCAGCCCCGCAGGACCCAGGCTGTCCTGCAGCCCTGGCCCTTCCTGGTCCCTCGCTTGCAGTGCCCGGGTCCCTGCCTGGCCAAGCAGGAGGGGGCTGAGAGAGCGTTCCCCATGGGCCAAGGAGGAACCTCGTGGCAGGGCTCTGGACCCACTTGGGCAGCTCTGGCTACTGTGGGCCTGGCTGATCCACTAGCGCTGGGAAGCATGGTGGGCTGGAAGGCCCTGCTCCTCAGGGATGTCCTCCAGGCCCCTCTCCCCACATGGAAGGAGCCCACAGGGGCTGTTGGGGTCAGTACCTGTCACATGGACAGAGCTTCAACAGGCTCGTCACCACTTCCTCGGGGCACTGGTCAGCCAACAGCAGAAGCAGCAAGTCCAGGCTGTGCCAGGCTGATGCCGTGCAGATGCACTCCATGTTTTCATAGATGCACTTCACAATGTTTGGCACCTGGAGGACACCCAGGTGAGGATGATGCTGCCACTGGAGTGCAGTCATTTCCTCAGCTGCCTCTGAAACTGATGCCCTTCCCATGCTGCTCTGCTGGCTTAAAAGGGCTTCAAGGTGGCTTTCTGACAGGTGGATACAACAGTTAAGCTCCTTCTGAAAGGGTGATCACCACCAATTTAACCCATCTCTTGAGCTGCTAGGATGTCTGCACCCTTCCTGCCTGCCCTTCTGCATGAACTGCTGCACAAACTGCCGCGCCGTGCCCTGGCTGATGTGCCAGGCCCTGTCTGCCCACTCTGGGCCCGCTCCTGTTTGCTCCTGCTTCCTAGGACACTTTTTATAGACATAGGGGTGGCCATGGTTGCTCTGGAAGCGCCCAGGCTTCATCAGCATCTCCTGAGAGATCTGCTGGCTCCTGGTGGGTCTCTGTGCTGCCCTGGCATTTCCCTGCCTCTGGAAAAGCCCCTGTGTGCAGAGATCCACCGCTCCGCTGCAGATCAGGCTGACTCCAGGGCAGCTCACCTCAGCAGGCATGTTATGAAGGTATTCATGGGATGGGGTATGGAGAAAAGAAAGGGAGAAGCCTTGAGTACTTTTCAAGGAAGGGGATTTGGGAACTGCAAGAGACTGGGCTAGGAGTGCTGACCGGACAGATGATGGGGGGTGAAGGTGAGGAAACTTAATCAAGGGAATTTGGAGAAACCAAAGTAATATGACTGCCAAGGAATGAAGGTAGAGGGTTTGCGGAGACAAAAATCAAGGACTAGGAGCCCCTTTCTTCAGTCCACATACACCCCAGAGGACCCATGTGTCTGGGTATCCCCACTCCTCTGTGGGGATAGGCATCTGAGGGGACCTAGGCATCTGGGACCTGCCTAGGAACCTTCTGTTCCCTGGGGAACCAGGCTCTTGGGCTCCACCTAGAAACCCTGCTGTTCCCTGGGGACCCAGACTATGCTTTAGGACCATGGGGGGGTGGTGGGTGCCCCTGATGCTGGTGCTGGCCCCTTGGCTCCCTGGAAACCCAGGCGTACAAGCAGGGAGACGTGGCTTGTGGCAGTGGGTGGCCCTGGCGTCCTGGCTCCCTGGGGTACACTCCTGCCTGCTCTGCTTTGGGCCTCCCATTCAGAGGGCACGGCTCTGCCGTAACATTACTGGGGTCCCCCCCAAGGACCCCCGACATCGACACTGCCTTGAGGCCCTTGTCCAGGCTGCTGTGCAACTTGCTTCTGTCTCTGTGGGTGCGTCATGGGACCCCCAGGGACATCCAACCCAACAGGAACCCTGCCCAAGGACCCCCATCCTGACTGGAACCTCCATCCGGACAGGGACCTCCATCCCAAGGCAGATTCCCACCATGAACAGGAAAACAGAGCCCTCTGGGATCCTCCACTTCAACCAAGGCCTTCACACTGATACTGGCCAGGATCCCAGGCAGTTAGAGACCCCTTTCCTGAACAGAGATCCCAGGGACCCACCCCAGACAAGCTCCGTAAGGACTCCAAACCATGCCAAAGTCTCCCCTGTCCTGACTTAGATCTGGACCCCAGGGACCTCTGGGAACTCCAGCCCTGCCTAGGACCCTGAGGATCATGCTACCCTGACCAGAAACACACTGGGGTGTCCTTGGGCTTCCTTAGCCCTGTGTAAGACCTCAGGAATCCCCAGGGACACCTGACCCTTCCCAGTATCCCTAAACCCCAATCAGGACTTCAGGAACCCCCAGAAACCCCCTCAGCCCTTACTGGACCCTTCCATCCCTGAACCTCCAGCCCCAACCCTGTACTGGTCCCAGTGCCCCTATACTGGTTCCAGGGTCGGGGCAGCGCGAGGCACTTCGGGAGATCATCATGGATGCCCTGCATTTTCTGGAGAAGCAGAAGGATAAAAGTGAGCAGGGGACATGGGACATGTGAGTGCGTAGGGCCATGACATGGGGCAGAGGGGGACAGGACGTGGAGGCCTTCAGTGCGGGGGTGTGGTGTAATATGGGATATATGAAGGTCTGGGGGCTGTAAGGGGACATTTGAGGAATCTTGAGGCTATATGGGCTTCAAGGTATACAGCTTCCAGGGTTTTTTTGAGGGAGTATTTGGGGATATATGGGACTCTAGGACGGATACATGGGGTCAAGTTGAGTCATACAGGGGTTCTTTGGGTAATGGGGAGGGTTTACGGGGATTAGGGGGAGAGCACATTTTCTCATCTGGACATCTGGGACACCCCAGAGCCTTTTGAGGTGTCTCTGCAGGAAGCCGTCAACATCATCTGGATGAAGCTGAGCCAGCTGGAGGAAGGTATGAGGCCAGTGGGGACACCTACCCAATACTACTGCCCTAGGGAAGCCCCGGGATCCTTGCGCAAGGGACTGACACAGAGACCCCCACACTGGACATCTGCACCCCAGGGACCCCACTTGGGCATCCCTATCCTGGAGAAACCCCCAGGACCCCATGTGGGCTGAACAAGGGCTGAGCCTTGACAGCTCATCACAGGGATGTGGCTCCCCACTGATCCCCAGTCTAATGCTGCTTCCTCCCCACCAGCTCCAGCCTGCATCCCGCCCTGCGGTGAGTGCCCATCCCTCTGTCTTGCCACCCACCCCCTGTCCCCGATACATCTCCCATCCCCCTGAGACCACCAAGTCTCTCCCTCCCAGGGTACCAGCCAGCTGCCCGTGTCTTCCAGTGTGCTACCTGCCGCCTTGTGGACTGCCATTTTCCCCTGGACTGCCCAGGTATGGGGTCATGGTAGACCCAGTCATCCTGGCTGGGCTAAGCCCCACCCCGGAGCTGGGCTCTGGGGGCAACCCTCATTTCTCACATGCGGGTATGCCTGCTGGACCCACCATGAGAGCACAAGAGTGTGACAAAGTGCATACCCACCCCCTCCCCACTGCGAGCACGTGAGCATGTGCAGCCGGAAGGGAGCACAAGCTTTCCTGGAAGTGAGTGAGCAGATGTGAACTCACATGCCTGTCAACACTCCCAGTGCAGGAGGTGTGGGCCAGCACAGATGAAGCCATCACAATGCACTGCGATGTGCCTTTTGCAACCACCCCTGACCTGCCCGTTACCTGGATGTTTGCCAAGGATGTAAGTTGCATACTTATGGGCAAGGGTTTATGCATCCAGTCACTGGACATGGGTAGCAAGGGCTGCACACACACAGGTGTGTGTGCTTGGCATGAGGACTATCAATAGATACAGGTATTGCTCAGACAGTATATAGGTGGGCTGTAAGGAGCATATGCGTAAGCCAGCTGACGATGCGAGTAAGTGCTCACCCATGGGAAGGGTGCACGCAAGCAGGAGGCTGGTCGCTTGTGTTTACAGATTGATGTGCACGTGCATAAGCAAAGGGTCCAAGAAGCATGAAGGGAACATGATGAGCTTGTGTGGGACAGGGGATCCTTTGCATGCACATGTATAATGTTTTGTGCAAGCTGGTGGACCAGGCTGTGCTGATGTGTTCCTTCATGCTCCAGCTGTACACACAGGATCTCGCACTGTTTGAGGAGCTGCAGGGGAGTGTGGAGGGACCCCTCAGCCTGACCCTCCAGGACCCCACTCCAGGAACCATCGCCTGTCGTCTGGGGGTCCCTTCTGAGCCCTTAGCCCGCAAGTACTTCTACCTTAATGGTGCGCCCAGAAACTTGAGTTCCCTGGGCACAGTGAGCAGCGTGGGGTGGAGCAGGACCCCAGACACCTGGGTCCATGGCAGGGAGGTGCATGGGATGTGAACAGGGTGCTAGGACACCTTGGTCATGGTGGACAGGTGGAGTGGAGCAGGTGTTCCCTGATGCCTGGCTCCTCTGGTGGCAGTGAGGCACGTGGGGTGGATGGAGCAGGGACTCCCAGACACCTGGGTCCCTGAGGGCAGTGAGGTCTGTGGCTGGAGCAGGTGCTGCCTGGTGCTTGGGAGGCAGCGCCTCATTACCCAAGGTACCTGGGTCCCCACAGTATCCGGGGGAAGCGTGGAAGCAGACCAGGGACTCCAGGCTCAGTTCAGAGCTGTGCTGCGCTGGCCCCACAACAGGACCCCCCTTCACCACGTGGCATCACTGAGTCTGGAGGTGGCCCTTGGCTCCATGGCGCTTGTGCTGCTGCTGGTGTAAGTCCTCCTGACGTGGTAAACCTTACCCTCAAAATCCCCATGCTTCTGGGGCTGCCTGCAGACCACAGCATGGGCCTCCCAAAACCCCCTGGACCCTCAGTTCTTCACGTTGCCCTACAAATGCAAGGGAACCCATGTGCCCAAGGTGGGCAGGACTCCTAAACACCTAAACTCCTCATAGGGTCCCCTATTTCCCCCTGGAACTTCCAGTGTTCTCTGGCCCATTCCAGGATACCTCCCTTCCACTCAGGACCACTCCAGGCTGCCTTACTTCCCTACATTCCCTCATTGCCCCTGAGACCATGCCCACTTCCCTCCACATTCCCCAGAACCCTCACTGTCCCCTTGGGGGCCCCAGTTACAGCCAGTTCACCCAGCTCTCCCCAGGGTCCCATGCTTTCACTCTCAGACCCATCATTTTTTCCCAGGACCCTCCAGTTGCCCCTTGGGCCCTCCAGACACCTCATGATTCCCACCCCGACACTGGGATATAGAGTCTCCTCCCCCTCCTCCTCTTTCTCCATTCCTTCTTCTGCCTCCCAGGGTGACCTGGCAGTGTTGGAGCCTCCCAGACCTCAGTGACCTGCAGACATCGCACAGACCTGGACAACAAGTTCTCCCAGAGAAATCCAGATGCCTGGATTCACCTTAGGGGAGCTTGACACATGGATGCATCCCTGAGGACCAACATTTCTGCAATTGCTTTTCTTGCATTGGGAGTGGCATGTCCAAATGGGAACAGTCTCAAAACAGGACCAGAGTTCTAAAAATCTGGATTATGCTGGAGATATCTGGGTGCCTTGGGTTTGCATACAGAAAAACTGGGTACTGGGCAGTGCATAAACAGGCCAAAATAGAGTTCTGACACTCCCGACCCTGCATTTCAACAGCTAGCACAAAGGGAAGGTCAGACTGCTACCTGCAGGAAAGCTTTCTCTTGATACCGATGTATCAAACATACTCATCTATAATAATACCTTCCTGCGTCATGGCCACTACAGATGCCAAGTTATTTTCTCCTCTGATTGTTTGCCTGAAACCATTTAATCAAAGACTTACTTTTATACCGCTATATAACCCAGGTGACTTAAATTTGGTCATTTGGATAAAATGCTGCTACAGATTTTTTGTAGACATTATGTCTGTAACAAAACAGACAAACAGCAGAAGAAGAATGTCATACAATACCTTAAAGAAGAGATTTTTTTTAAAAAAAACACCCTTAAGACTGTGATCACAATATCTCCAATGCTCTCCATTGCCTTTAAATCTACCTAAACTTCTGTTAGAAAAAAACAATTACCAGAAAAAGATGAAAAAATAGCCTGCAAACTCAGTACAGGCGGCGTAGGCCGATATCCCATTGGTGCATTCCGTCCCAAGCGCTTGGTAAAAGGCTTCCAGCACCCGGGTTGACGTTCCAGACATATTTAAGTCTGCGATGCTGTCAGTGCTGGTTACGGTTGAGGAGCCTGAGCCGCAACCTCTGTGCTGAAGCCCCGTTGCTTCCCTATCCCACAGAGGCCAGTCCTGACCCCGAGCAACCACGGCTCCTCTTGCAGTCCTCTGGTAACACAACAGAGCCACCGCGTGCTCATCCTGGAGGCTACAGCTCAGGTTTCTCATCCAAGGAATAATAATATTTCTCGTTAGGAACACACTCTGGTTTTGTGATCCCTGCCTATTTCTTCTGCTGCTAACAAGGGACTGGGTGGGGTGGGGGCAGTGGAAATCACAACCCTTTCAGTCCGAGGTTTCCCTCCGGCAGTTGGATGGATGAAACTCTTCCCACCCTGAATGCTGATGACAGGAGCATACACAACTGGCAAAGAAGGGTGACAGAAAGATGCAGCCACTGGACATGGGCTCTCCTTTCCCCTCAGACCTCTCGGGCTCTTTCCTTGTCTCTGCCCCAGGCCACAGCAAGTGCTGGAGGGGCTCAGCAGGGCACAGAGCAGCCAAGGGCAGAAAGGGCAGAAGGGGCTGCAGTCCCACAGTGGAGGGCTTGCTATATGGTTGGTCATTTGCTACCTGGAGTACAGTGGCCCTGTCCTCCAGGACCCTGACTCCTTATTGCATGCTATGGAGCCCTTCGGGGGGAGGGCTGGGGGGCAGCTGTAGAACAGCAGCTCAGACAGCCTTGCTGGAGCTCTAGGACAGAAGCTATGGGTTGCTGAGCACAAAATCCAGTTCCTGACACTGTCCAAAGGGACTGACTGACTCAGGGGAATGAGCCCTGGTGGCCCACAGCAGGTTTTCATTAGTTATGTTTACATTAGGTTTTTCTTCTATATTTCCTGCAAACAAGCAGGAAATCAAGCAAAAGTAGCACAAGGATTGTGTGATGACCAAGTAGTAAAATCAGACATATGAAGGAAGTGTTCAAGAGGTGGAAGCAGGGTATGATGGGTGATGGTATAGAGAGATGATGTCCAGTCATTTAGTGATGGGATTGGGAAAGCCAAGGCTGGCCTGGAATTTAATCTGGCAAGAGAAGGGAAGGGCAGTAAGAAAGATTTCTACAAGGACGTAAACAAAAGGAAAACTAGGGAAAAGGTGGGTCTGCTGCTGAATCCCCATTCAGGGGCCCTGGTGACACAGGACATAGAAAAGGCTAAGGTACTCAATGACTTCTTCACTTCTGTCTTTACTGGGAAGACCAGCCTTCAGGAGGGAAACTGGTGCAGCAAAATGTAAATAATGTAATTCTTAGGGGATGAGAGGACCTAACTGAAGCATCTGCATTGCACCAGAAGGCAAATAAAAGACCCTGGGGAGCATCAGAGGGCACATCAAAACCATTCATTCAATTCTGTGTGCATTCAGATCCCTTCTATTCCCCTCCACATACTCTCGATTCCCCCACATGCCACTGGGATCCCTTTCGTTCTTCTCTGTGTGTGCTCAGGCTCAGGCTGAGGCTCTCAGTCCCCTCTGTGAACCCTCAGTTACCCCCCATTCCCTTTTGAGTGCTTGTAGATCCTTTCTGCTCCCCTACTTGGGCCTTGGAAACCTGCAGATTCCATCCATCCATGCTCAGATCTCCTCCACTCCCCTTTGTGCATTCCCCAGTCCCCCCCTCTACATGCTTTCAAATTCTCTCTGTTCCCTTCTGGATACTTCTAGATCCCCTCAGACTCATTCTTGCATTTTCAAGCAGTTAGCTGCTTTTCATGCCTATCCCACTGCTTTCACATTCCTGCCATTCCTGTCTTATGCACCTTCTCAGGTGTCCTCTGTTTCCCTCTCTTTGCATCCAGATCTTCTCTGTTCCTGTCCTCACATACTCAGATCTCCACTGTTCCTTTCAGTGTCTGCTTAGTGCTGACTTCTCCCCTCTGTGCGCTCACATCCCTCTTTTCCATGACTAGCGCCCTCAGAGTCCCACTGTTGTCTTCCATTGACAGTCAGATCCCACCCATCCTTTCTGTGGGTGCTCAGTTCCTATGGATTCCACCATCCACCATTCCATCCCTTCCAGTCCCTCCGTGGACTCCCAATTCCCCCTTTTTTTCCTCCATGCACACCCAGATCCTTTCTATTCCCTCTCTGTGCACACAGGGTCAAGGTTTCTGCTTTCCCCTCTGTGCACACTCATACCCCTTCATTCCCCTCTGTACATGCTCAGATCCCCATTGCTGCCCTCCATCCTGCACAACCCGTCTCCCAGACCCAGTGGCCCAGAGACCACAGCTGTCTTAACTGGCCTACAAAAACCTTTTAGACAGTCTTTTTTCATCAGGCTTGTTCAGCTGTGTCCTTGCAGACCAGGACTGTGGTCCACTAGGGAACAGAGACCTCTCTTGCTTCCCCCAGACAGCAATCACCTCCACCACAACCCTCTGCCTGCTATTGTGCACTCCAGAAAACATCAGCTGCTCCAAGTACTGTCCCACAACAATTAGTCTCTCTGGGAGTCTCAGGGCAACTCTAACTTCCCCACCAGAAGCTAGGCTAGGTTGTCAAAAGCACCTTAAACAAAAACCAATTGACCTGGCAGTACCCTGCTGTAATGGTGGGAGGTGGGGACATCCCCAGTGTTTGCTCTCCACACTGTTTGGCAACTGGCATTCAAGTGTTTATTTACTGAGCTGCCCTCTTCAAAGCTCCCAAATATGCTGTTCCCAGGGGAAATTCCATCCAAGGAGCTAAGCACTCACAGAAGAGACCATTCCAAGGACTCTTACTGGCACGGGGGTTATTTTTTTTTTTTGCAGCTCAGGCAGCTATGCACTGAGAACGACAGGCATCTTCATCTCCACTTGTGTTTTGTAAAGGCACAAAGGAAACCAAGCCTGCTATCCTCCTCCAGAAGAAAGGAAGCTGGGAGGAGTGGTAGGACCCACTCACCCCGCCTACTGCAGAAGGCACTACAAATGCCCCTGTGAGAGCTACTGCTCTGAAGCTTTGCACTCCAAAGGACATTCCTGCTGAATGCCATGGGTGAGTATGGGGCTGGGACACGGGGGTGCTCCTTGTTAGCAATGGGAGGAGCACAGGTAGGGCAGCCCAGTAAGAGGGAGAGGCTCCCTGCACTGGTCCTCGCACACGGATGGGGAGCACTGGCATCAGTGCCCTCTGAGGGCCTGCTCACCCACCATCCCTTCAAACACCAGCAGCTTGTGCCCTGCCTTCTGGTTCACCCCAGCCAGTCCCCTGCTTCTGGGGCCAGGAATGAAACTTGGATCAGTTTGTTGTTGGGTGCTTTGCTCCACCCAGAACTATCTCATGCATGACTTTTCAAGAGCTGGTCAAGGGGAAAAGGCAAGGTTGTCCCCGCCTTGGGCAAAAGAGATGAGGCCTTTTGGCAAGCTTTCCAGCTTGCACAGACCAGTCTGATGCTTCCCAGAATGCATGATGCACTCCTGCATCTCCTGCATGGTCATGTTACAGTGTGCAGTGCTGTTACATGTGCAGTGCTGGAATTCCTGCCTCTCTGGAGGGAGGGTCATATTTCATCTTTTCTCTATCTTTTCCCTTTCTAGCAGCCCAGTGCCTTCTACTGCTTGCTTGCATGCTGGTCATGGCTGCCCCAGGACACTCCATGCATATACAAACCCTAAACATCTTCAAGAAGTCTCCCTCCAACGCTTCGGCAAGTGCTCTGAAGAAAACCAGTATGTAGCATCTCTTGGGCATTGCAGTGCTCTCAACAACCCTTTCCAGTTCCTTGGTCTGGAACAGCCTTGGCTGTTGAACAGGGAAAGTGGAGGCTTGGTAAAATGACACTTGGGAGAGAATATGTTATGATGCCTCCGATCTAAAAAACACCTCTATAGTGTATACAGGCAGGTGGGCTGGGGAGAGGAGGCATCAACTCCAGGCTTTGCTCAGCTGGGGAGAGGAGCTCTCCCCATTCAGCACAATGACGTTAACTGCAGTGGGAGGTCCTGCAACAAGCGCGCTGAAGGCATGGGGAGACCACATCTGCTGGCACAGGGGGGATCCAGTGTTGTGTGCTCATGTATGCCTAGCTCCAGGTGGGGAAGGACCCTACACTGTCCCTAGTCCTGGCCCTGCTCCAGGATGGAGGGTGGTGCGTGTGAGGAGGTGTACCCAATGCAGGCTACAATGCTTTCTGCATGTGGGTGCACTGTGCAGATTGGTAAGGGTGTTTGTGTGCCCAATTCTCCTGGTCCCTCAGTCACAGGCAGGGGCAAGGTCTTTTTCATCTTCCTCCCCAGTGTGACCCTGTTTTAGTGATACAGCTCCTTTTTCAGGAGACCCAAAGGAGCCCACTAGTGTCCATATCAGTTTCCCGGCCTCATACTAGCATAGCCAAGTTGGTCTGGGCCCTTTCACTGGGGCTGCCTCCTGTTAGATGTCCCATATGGAAGAGGAATAGAGGCCTGAGGCCAGCCCACTCTCACCTCCAGCCAAGCACACTGACCTCTCTGGGTTGGGACAGCTGATTATCCCCCAGGTACTCTGGTCAGATGTCCTTCTATCCTGCTACAGGGTGAGACACTGTCTTGTTCTGTTGCACAGGCTTTTGTTAAATCACCTTCTCTCCTGCCCCAGGTTGGCCCAAGGACTGCAGTGAGATCCCTGCTGGCAGCCCCAGTGGGGTCTACGTCATCCAGCCCACAGGACTGCACCCCATCGTGGTGTACTGTGACATGAATGTGACGGACGGGGGCTGGACAGTCATCCAGAGGAACCGGCAGAACACGGAGATCACCTGGGCCGAGTCCTGGAGCACCTACAAGTACGGCTTTGGGAACGTGCACACTGACTACTGGCTGGGCACCGAGTACGTCCATCAGATCTCCAAGCAGAAGGTCTACCAGGTCAGGTTTGTCATCTGGGATGCTGCAGACAACACCAAGTTTGCAGATTACAGCCTCTTCCATGTGGAAGATGAGTCCCAGGGCTACCGGCTGAGGCTGGGAGCATACTCGGGGACAGCGGAGGATGCCATGGCCTCAGAAAATCCCAGAAAAGTGCACAACAACATGAAGTTCTCCACAAAGGATCGGGATCAGGACACTTATGGTGGGAACTGTGCCTCCAGCTATGGGGGCGGGTGGTGGTACTCAGCGTGTTATTCTGTACGGCTGAATGTCAAGGGGGGTATAACGTGGGGCAGCCTGTGCAACGGGAACTGCAAAGCTTCTGCCATCCTCATCAAACCAGCTCTGTACCATTAGTACTCTTTCCCCCTCCTGTCTGCACTGGGCACACGGCCAGACCAGTGCCCTGCTGGGGCCCATTTTTCTGGCTGGGGAACTGAGGGTGAATGAGGTTGTTCCTGTATATCAAGAGCTGTTTTCCTCTTCTCTTGAAAAGTAGCAAAGCTCCTTGCTTTGTATCTGGCCTTTCACCTGTAGTGGGTTTTTAGGGACCATTAAAGAACCTTTATAAACACTATAGTTTCCAAGCATATTTCTTCTGGGGAGGAAACCATGCTCAGAAACCTAAAACCCTCCTCATCTAGCAAGGTCTTATTCTCTTTTTGCTTTGCAGGTATAGATGACTTCAGTAGAAAAATATCAGTCATCACTAACTACACTAGCTAACCTTATCTAAGCTGCTCTGAGCCCAGACAGGCCATGTATGCACAATATCCCTGCTGTAGTCTGTGTTCATCTTGCAGATTAAAATTGCTTTCAGAACCTGCACAGACATGTTCAAATGTCCTTTATTTGTTTGGGAACTTCTTGCAACTGCTGACAGTTTCTTGCCAGGAGCAGACCTGAGGCTACTGGTGCAGTAAGAAAAGACTTTCAAAGTGAAAATTTTTCATGAGACTCAAAACAAAGAACTAAAGACAAAAGTTTCAATTAAAGAAGAGTTCTGTTTCATGGTGAGGATCTTTCAAAAAGGGAATGCAGTACCACATGGCCTAGAGCAGAGGAGCATCAGCTCAGTTCAGCCCTACCAGCCATGACCTGGAGCTAACCAGAGACAGCAGGCCCGGCCAGCATCATCCTGCCTTCTTAACCTTTTGAATGTTGGCCCTGGCCTTGGGAGGTAACTGGAAGAGTGGACAGGGAAGAAAGGGACAATTGAGCACTGCAAAGCCACACAGCACTGAATGGTTGGGATATCTGGGGCAGGTTTAAGAGCTGAGGCAGCCTGACATAGCAGGGATCCCAGAATTTCAAGAGGCCTGGATCAGCTTGGGTCCATATAGGCTTGCTCCAGTGTGATGGTGTCTCTGTGCACTGCATAGCTCAACAGTGGATATGGTACCTGTGATGCAGTCTCCCCGTGCTGAGCAGTGGGGAGTGACGTCTTGCTGGCTGCACTGTTGCTAATACAGCCCAGGATGCAGTTCACCTTCAACACTGCAAGGTTGCGTTGCTCACTCCTGGGCATATTACTGTTTACCAGTAACCCCAAGCCCTTTTCTGTCAAGTCTCTTCCTTCCAGTTAGGTTGTACATCCAGGATGGAGTGCAGTTGACTCTTTAAACCAGTAGACATATCTCTCAGTTCAGAAATGCTACTCCCAAGTCAGGTCAAACTGGGAAGCCTTTCTCAACCAGCATTCATCTCCGCATGCATCAAGTCTACAGACCTAGAAATGCCTCCTGGGCAGCCAAGGCTGCATACACCACCTCTTCAGGAACACA
Source organism: Caprimulgus europaeus (assembly GCA_907165065.1). Next base: position 12,439,921 of record OU015544.1, on the reverse strand, counting down.
GTACTGCCATAGTTCTGCAGGATGCCCTGGGACTTCAGTCACAGGTCTTGACCTGAGAGTCCCAAGTTGTTCAGGCTTCACAGCCACAAGCCTTCCTCAAGCTCAGCTTTTCTTCCAAAGACAGAAGAGAGGAATCATGGTTTCTTCCAAGTTCAAACTTCCCTCCAACACAAAGGAGATAGCCACATTCCCCCTCTGCAGCAGAGTATGATGGGACTGACTTACCCACATCTCTCACCCACAGGGAGTCCAGCACTCTCTCCACACTCCAATATGTGGTGGTTTCTTCCCTTTTTGGTCACAGAGCAACTACCCAGCCATGGACCACAGGCAAACTATGGGGGAAGGTTTTGCAAGACTGCAATTTGCTTGCCCTGCTGGCTAATCATAGCCTTACAGGCACAGTTCAGTGCACAGGGGCTGGAACAAGCCATTGGAAGCAATATTGCGTCCAGACACCTGAGAACCAAACCACAGACAAAATTAGGTAGAACAGCTATACTCAGCTGTGTACAACAACTGTATCAAATGGAGAGAAGCTCATGTTACAGGCTGATGCAGGGGTCAGCCAGCAGCAGGGAGAATCTGTGTCAGTTGTTTCACTATGGAACATTTGAAATATTTTAGAAAAAGAACAAAGGAAAATAAGCAAAAAACTCCTGCATGCCACACCAGCTCTGCACTAGCCCAGCCTAGCAGTAGAATCAGCTCCACAGCTGACCTTGTCCAGCACTGTGTGAGCAAATCATTTTGAAACCAGCAGCCAGCACATCAGCCCTGGGAGAGGTGAGACCTGCATGTTCCAGGGAGATCTGGGGAGGTGTGTCTCCTTGCCCAGGAAAGGACCTGCATAATACACTTACTTTCCCCCAGGAAACTCGACAGAGTGATTCCCCACACTCATGTGCAGTGTCTCGGCGGCAGGTAGACACAAGGCAACAAAGTTTGGCTCCAGGGTTTATTGTAGCTGATTTCTTCCACCATGGGCAGCAAAGCTGTGGGGTGTGTGGGACCCGGGGAGGAAGCAGGGCCTGAGCAAAGCAGGGACACACAGATTGCACAAGGAAGGGAACTTGCACTGTCTCCCCTTCCCCAGGGCTGGAGTGGGCGCACCCACCCCAAACCAGTGCCTGCATCCCAGTGATGGCCAGCAGCACAGCGCTGGGTGAAGCTGCCCGCATGCTCCTGAGCCCCAGAGCTGCTGTGTGTCAGCTGGTGAAGGCACAGGAGCTGCGGCAGCGCAGGACGTGCGCCGGGGCTGGCACAGGGCTGTTAGCAGGCATGGGAACGGGGCACTGAGCTGGGGACGGTGGCACTCCCACAAACTCCTGGGAGGCTGGGCACTGCAGCATGGTCAGCACACGTCTGTGGGTTTGACCAGGATGAGGGAGGACGCACAGTCACCATTATCACAAAATCCTGGCCAAAGGATGTGTTTTTTGGCATTGAGCAGGACGTTCTGGCACTTGTCGTACCACCAGCCCCCGTAGCTGTTGGCGCAGTTCCCTCTGTATTGGTCCTGGTCCTTGTCGGTCGTGCTGAACTTCATGTTGTCATGTATGCCCCCCTTCTTGGGGTGATAGCTGGTCAGATAGTCATCCCCATCACCAGAATATCGTCCCAGCCTCAGCGGGTACCCGCTAGCCTCGCTCTCCACCCTGAAGATGTCATACTCGGCGTAATGGGTGACATTGGCTTTATTCCGCACGATGAAGCGGACCTTGTAGGTGCCCTGCTGTGTCAGCAGGTGCAGGTACTCGGTGCCCAGCCAGTGATCGCCCTGCACGTTCCCAAAGCCGTACTTGTACGTGGTCCAGGATTGCTTCCATGTGAGCTCAGTGTCATGAGAGTTTCTCTGGACAACAGTCCAGCCTTTGCCTTCGGTGTCCATGTCACACCACACCACGCGTGGAGGTGACCCCGCCGGCTGGATGACGTACACCCCGCTGGGGCTGGTCTTGCGGAGATGGCTGCAGTCTGCAGGGAACCCTGCAACAGCATCAGCAAACACAGGGTGGGGTGGGATAGAGAAGGGTCATATGAGTCTGTCAGGGCAACAAGGAGTTCAAGTAGAGGAGTGAGGACTCAGGACAAAAAGGGCTGGTTTTATCTGTGGTCTACTCCACAGCGCCGAGTGGCTTTTCCACTAGCTCATCCACAGGGCAACCAAAGATTTCTAAGACAGTGGCCCTGGTTGGAGCCCTAGGATGTGTTTCTCATGACTTTCTATTTCATTTGGAGCCTTCTAATGCATCTGGCCAAGAAATGAGGGGGAAAAAATCTTCCAGATGCCAGTGATGTCCTCCAAGTATATCTGGCCCTTACGCAAGGCCCTTGATATATTGAGCTGCAGTTCTTGCAAGGATCAGAAGTGTCCAAAATGCTCCAGTGGGTGAGGATATGTAATGAAAAATTGTTTTCCCTAGGGTTCATGGCATTGCAAAAGAAGATTAACGTCTACCTTGATCTCACATGGATCTCTTCCCCCATCTTGTTGCAGTTCATCTGTTAGCGGGACTGATCTGTCATTACTTACTTGCCAAACTCATTTGCTGCCTAATTTGTTTTTCTTGGTTTGTGTCTGATAAGGGACAATTTGCTCTGGGTAATTCCAATTCAGCTCATGAAATTCTGCTTTTCTCAAGCACACGGGTCTTGCAGGGAGTGTCACCCTCCCTTGCTGGGAATACTCCTAATGCAAGAGGTAAAAAATAAAATAAAATAAAATAAAATAAAATAAAATAAAATAAAATAAAATAAAATAAAATAAAATAAAATAAATAAAATAAAATAAAATAAAATAAAATAAAATAAAATAAAATAAAATAAAATAAAATAAAATAAAATAAAATAAAATAAAATAAAATAAAATAAAATAAAATAAAATAAAATAAAATAAAATAAAATAAAATAAAATAAAATAAAATAAAATAAAATAAAATAAAATAAATTGCTGTGAGGATCTCTCCTAGAACTGAAGTGTAAAATGACACAAGCACTGCACAGCAATCCTGCCAAGTTATGGTGTTTGGGCAGAAACCCCTTCATTTCAGCATGGAGCCACCATGGGGGTCAGAATGGCTTGACAGGCAGCAGCCTGCTTGCCTTATAAGCCATGGCCCAGGGGTTAATGTGCATGAGGAGTTTTTGTTTTGTGTACCAGTCTGGGTGCATGCTGGCTTTCCTAGCATTTAGTGTCTCAGTGCTGAGCTAGGGAGAAACTTGCCTGCTCTGTGTTTTGGTGCCCAGCCAGTGCCCCCCACCCACTCCATACTCACCACTCCGGGAGCTGGCGGTGGGTGCTGCTGGACCAGCACTTGCACAGAGGAGAAGCATCGCCACCATCATAGGTAGGAGGACAAGGTCCTCACGAAGCCAACTTGTCCCAGCCTGGAGCCCTGGGGAGGAAAGGGGACAGCACCATTAGGATCCCTGGGCAGTCCCCTCTACCCCTGCCAAGGGTCCCTGGGGAGCTCAGGGCAGGGAAGGCAGAGCCGCGGGGAGCAGGGGGCTCCTGGGGTGGTGAGAGCAGCAGCTTCGGTGCAGTGAAGGTGAGAAACGGCTTTGTCACCCTCCTGATCAGCCTTTTCCCTGCACCAGCCAGCAAGGTGTGGATCTGTTCTTGGAACCTACAGCCCAAGTGTAGCTACGAGAGGACAATGACACAGATCGATCTGGGAAGAGTAGGGAGGGGGGAGGTGGGAGGGGGGCAGGGGTGGATCACAAGAAACAGTTCTTTTCAGAGTAATCATGCTTAAGCCTTTTAAATAAACCACTCCAGCCCAATGACAGCTAGTGGGAAACCAGATCCAAAGGATGGGTCCTATTGCAGAGATACCAGCTCCCAAGCAGACAGGAGGAAGTCTCCTGGGCCCACACAATGACATAAGCCCAAGCCCTCTGTGCTGGCCAGCAGCACACCCTGCACCCAGCACTAGCTCAGTAACTGGGGAAGATGCCACCATGCCTGGGAAAGGTCCCCTGTGCAGCCTGGGAAAGGTCCCCTGTGCAACCACATGTGCCATATACATTGGTCAGGAAAGGACCAAGTTTAAATCTAAGTCTCCACATTAACCTCCCTTGACAGGACACGGGAATACAGGGAATAGGTAGCCTGGGGAATGTGTAGGCTGGCACCAAGCATGTGTTGTTTGGTGCTTTGGTCTTGCTATCCTTCCTGTGCTTCCTTCTGCTATCAGGATGCCTGGCAGCATGAATCACCCAGGCAAGATCACAGCTGCTGTCCTGCTCATCATCTTGTGCCTTTGTATACTCACCCCAGTCAGGTCTCATTTGAGCCCAGCACCTCACACAAATGCAAGTGTGCCGCTGGGAAGATAACTCACCCATCACAACAGCACAGCTGAGCAGAGAGCAGGAACTCAGTGGTGCACCCTCCCATGTCAAGCTTTACACCATGACTTTATAGGCACTGTGCACACCCACTTGTGTTCACACTGGTTATTTGTAAAGGCACAAGGAGGCACTTGCAGACTGTGACTTGGGCGGTTTTCAGATCCCATGACAGCGCAATTAAACCCCCTGAGGGGAGGGAGGCATGCCCTTCCAGACAGAGAAGTACAAAATAATCCCCTCCATGGTGAGGGATTTCAGTTATTGACTCTGCCAGCTCACATAAACACTACATGTGAATTGCTCACTTGGAGCAAATTCTGGAGAGCCACAATCAAAATGAAGTGGAGAGACCCAGCTCTTTAAGGACATACACACAGAAGCTAGTAAAGGAGGAGAGATTAGATCTCTTATTTGCCCAGTTCCAAAGGTGTCTTGGGAAATATGAGGACAGGTCCTCAAGAGATGTGTGTGCTTGCTAACTCTCTCTGGCAGGTTTCAGGATCAATGAGTTAAGTCATCAAGCTGGAACCAGCGCCCAGCAGCCAGAAGTTGCTGTATACAGGGTTCCCTGGCACCTTAATCTGCATGCTCTGAGTAGAGAGCAAGGGCTCCAGGTAACAAACAGGTGCCTGTGGGTCCCTTTGCTACTCTCCTTCCCAATCGCTGTCTTCGGCCTGGTGAGACCTTGCAGATACCCCCCAGCCTCAGCAGTGTTGACCAGGGGCTGCTCCCTCTACTGGAGCAAAATGCTCTCAGGACAGATGGTTTCTTAGGGCTGTTCTTCATGCCAGAAGGTGCAAACAGCTCCATCACTTTGTCAAGACAATTCTAAGAGGATAAAGATGTGGCCCTTCTACTTTCTTCTCCTGTGTTGGTTTCAGTAGCCTACTGACCAGATGTCTTCTTCATGGCACAGCTTTGAACTTGCTGTTCACAGCAAGCCAGAGCCAAGCTGAGGCTCCCACCAAACTTTCTGTGCTGCAGGAGCCTGCATCAAGCAATGCAACTTGCAGGTCTGGATGGACAGCAGCATCCAGACCCCTCCAAGGTGAGGGATTCCTAGATCAACTTCCATCTGCACCCTTAGATCTCACCCCTGCTTGATCATTTAGAGGTTGGGAGCCCTTGTCTGCAGCCTCTTCTAGTTCTGGAGAATCATAAAAGCAGCACTCCCAAGTCTACAGAGGGAGGAGGGCCCAAGGTGCCCTGGGAAGGACTGCAGGCAGAGAGGCCATGTGCCCTTTCTGTGCGGGTGAGTTAGGGGCTCCTGTGCGCTGCCACTGGAGCTAATGGAACACCTTGGGGTGTGGTGGGGTGCCTGTCCCAGGGCTGGCAGGCAGGCTGCTGCTGGTGAGCCACCACTGGGATCACTGCTGGCAAGAGGGCTGCCAGTTGCAGTAGGAACATGGGCTCCACAGGTCATGGAGAGGAAGTATTTCCCTGCCCCTGCGTGCAGCAAGCTCCACTGGTCTGCTCCAGATAGCTGCAAATTGTATTTCCTTCAATGAAACAGTGGACAGCTTATCTACAGTTCAGCAGAGACCCCAGTTTTGACTTTAGGTCAAATATTGCAGTGGATAGTGTCTTCTAAGCTGTCAAAGAAAGGTTTTCTAAATGACACTGATGTGGGACCTCGTTCTGACAGCAGCAAGAGGACCTCTGAGCAGATACAGGTTGGAAACAGAGAGAGGGGGGCACAGTGGAGGACTCAAGGGAGGAGAACAAAGGCCTGAGCCAGTTCTCTGGGAGCAGCAAAGGCTGGCTGCTTCCCACAGTCAGGCCAGGCAAGTCAGAAGCCAAGGGTGAACCCCGAGGTGGCGGGGCTCCATCCAGCCAGGGCTGAGCGCAGCAGGCAGAGCTGAGTGTTGGCAACAGCTCCAGACAAGGCGAGTAGTCAGTCAGGTCCAAGATCCTGGACTAAAGGACACAGTGCAAAATACAAGGCTGGAGATAAACTAGAACATGAATCTGAGTGTAGGTCTAAGATCCATTCAGAAAAGGCCAGAGGTGGAACTGGAAACCAGTTCTCATACAGTGTGGAACAGATTGGGTCTCAAGGCCCAGGGCTGAGGTGAAGGTCCCAGGTGGTACTGGTCACCAGCCATTAAGGCCTACTGGTGCACTCAGGGCCATGACAGCAGGTAATCCTGAAAGGGCAAATCGCACCAGGTTGGCTGACTGTACGGGTCTCTTGTGCTCCATGGGTCCTCAGGCTTTTGCTATAGTTAAAGGGCTTACAAAGCACCTTCTCAAGGCATGTTCTGCTGCAGACAGCTCTGCATCTTGTATGGCCTGGTGCCATGGCTGTGCTCCTGCAGGAATACTGAGGCATAAGGGCTGTGGAGGGGGCTGGAGAAACACAGGGTAACGGAGACCAGGAGGACCTCCAAATGTCTCTGGTCTGATCTCCAGGCCAAAGCAGGGATAACTTAGAATGGATTGCTTAGGGTCATGCCTGGGTCAGTTAAGGAATGGAGGTCCCACAACTTCCCCCCCCGCTTTTTTTTTTGTATGTGGTTTTTTTTTGTGTTCTTTGAACAGTCAATTTTTTGTAATTTCCCTCACTTCCCTTATTTCCTTCCGTTGCCTCTCATCCTATCCCTGTGCACTTCCAAGGAGAGTCATAGAAACAGGCTGATAGGATAATGTAGGTTGGGAGGGTCATCTGGAGTCCAAGTCCTGCTCAAAGCAGATCTAAAAAATCAGATCCTTGTTCAGTCAATTATTAAACATCTCTAAGAACAGAAATCCCACATCCTCTCTCTGGGCACCTGTTCCAGTATTTGACCAACCTCATGCTAAGAAAAGTCTCTATTTCTAACTGGAATTTCTATGTTCCAACTTAGATCCATTGCTTCTCATCCCACCACCATGCACTTCCTTGAACAGTCTGGCTACACGTTCTCTGTATCCTCCCATGAGGTAGCTGTAGTCAGCAATAAGAGCTCCCTGTTGCCTGCTCAAGACCAGGTGTCTCAGAGTCTCCTGACACATCCTGAGATCCAGGCCCCCAACCAGTCTGGTGGCCTCTGCTGGACTTGCTCCAGTCTGTCCATATGTTTCTTGTAACGAGGGATCCAAAATGAGACACAGTGCTTTGAGGAGCCTGACTCAGTCTGCTTTCCACCCTCTCACCAAGTAGCTGTAGGCATCAACAAGATCCCATCTCAGCCTTCCCTTCTCCAGGATGAACAAGTAAATCTTTCTCAGCCTGTTTACATATGGCATGTGCTCCTGCTTCTTGTCACCTCTGTCTTGGTGGTCTTAGCTGGACTCCTTGTGGAGTTTTAGTCGCTGTTGTGAATGGGGGAGCCCCACACAGGACACAGCACTCCAGCTGTTGTCTCACACATGGAAGTGAATAATCCCTTCCTTCACCCTTCTGGCTGCAATTTTACAGATGCAGCCCTGGATGCAGCAATAAGAGAGCTGTGCTGCAAATGTGGTTCTTTCAATATCAAACATATCATAGAACGTTCTTAGTTGGAAGGCACCCAGAAGGATCATGGAGTCCAACTCCTGTCCCTGCACAGGACAAACCCAAGATTCAGACCGTGTGTCTCAGGGCCTTGGCCAAATGCTGCTGGAATCTTGTCAGGCTTGGTGCCATCAGCACCTCCCTGGGGAGCCTGTTCCAGTGCTCCACCACCCTCTGCCTCAAGAACCTTTTCCTCATGGCCAACCTCACCCTCCCCTGCCACATCTTCCTGCCATTTCCCCTGGTCCTATCATTGGTCACTATATACTGAGCAGGAGCCAGGCCCCAGGACACAAATGGGTTTTCAGAGAAATCACCTCTATGGCCTTCCCCGTGCCTGCTTTGCACATCCTAACCCAAATACCAGCCACAGTCTCCTAGAAAAGCTGGCCAGGGACTGGAAACTGTTGGTGAAGCTCTGCTGAGAGCTGCTGCCTACCTTTGCTTGCCTCTGCTGTTGAGCAGAAGCAGCAGCACAGTAGGGCATGCACAGGAGCCTCCATGGCCAGGCAGCCGTGTTGCAAGCAAACAGCCTGTGACAAAAGCCCAGCCTGCTCCTCTGCAAGCTCTGGCCACCTTGTGCTGTCCAACACAAGGTGGATGCTCAGGTACAGGAGTCCTCATAACTCGGAATACTGCAGATAGGAAAAGGATGGTCTGGCATTTTCTTCAAGAAATCCATGGCATAAGCACTCCTAGTAGCAGAGAGGGGCTTGAAGTGAGACCATTTTACATCAGTGTCACGTCACGATTCCCAAAACTCCCTTGCGACTGCTGCGAGGGCCAGAGTGCCAGGGGAAATCACAGTGCACATTGCGCAAGGGGTGGCCTGGTGGTGGCAGGCCAGGGACGTCAGGAGGCAACTGGAGTGGCACTTACTGAGGTTTGGTGCACAATTTGCCAGGAACACTAGAGTACCTCTTTCCTGAAGGGTCTAATGGGGTCCCCAGTGGCTGGTGCGCTCGATGCCTGCTCTGGAGAGAGTGATTTACGCCTAAAGTTTGATTTCCATCTAGGAGGGGGAATGTCGTCTGGGTATTTACTTATAAGTTGAAATGTGCAGAGAAGCCAGGAGGATGCCATTCCCTGGGGAAATCCTGCCAGGGCAGGAGGGCAGCCAGGCACTGTAAATCGTGGTTGATTAAAGGCATTTGCTTATTGGCACCAAATTATTTGCTTTGCCTCTGAAGAAAGCTCTTCACCTTTGTGAGACATAGCCTTCATTGTCTGAGAACATATCACTTAATGATGAAGAGCAAATAAATCATAATCCACTAATCCTGTTGCCAACCAGAGGACAAGTGCTGCGGTTTGGGTCTTGTGCCTCCACCCCCTCACCTGCTGAGCACTATAACTTCCAGGCTGGACACCCCTTCAGCCAGGCCAAACCCGCTCAGCTTCCCACTCCGCAGGGTCCCTGCAGAGACAGCATGGGTGAGTGTGGGATGGGATGGGATGGGATGGGGATGGGATGGCATGGGATGGCACCACTGCATGTGACTGCAGGTTCCAGGGGATCCCAGTGCTTTGTGTTCTGCAGTGCTTCTTTCTCCCCACACCCCAGCCATCCCAGTGCTAAGTCCATCATGTTGCCTAGGCTTGCTGTACCCTAAACTGGGAACCGGAGCAGGAGTCTGCATGTTCTGCTGTTTTCAGGCTGTATCAGTGTAACCCTGGAGTGCCAGATAGCCCATTTTACAAGCCTCATATTTACCAAACATTCTTTGTAATTTTCAGTACTCCAAGTGTTAAGTGCCCTAGAATAGAAAATGGATTTTTAGATATTATTTATTAAGGAGCAATATTGAACACGTATCAAGTTCTGAAGGCTAGATGCTCAAAATCACACTGCTGTACCCTGCATCTCCTTCCTACCCAGACATTTCATGACCATTCATGAGGGAATGGGCCAGCAGTGGAGGGAGCACTGCTTCTCTGGTGGCCTAAAGAAGACATGTCTTTAAACTTGCCTCTAAACACAAGTGTATCAAGACACTCAATGTTATGTAGGAATTGAGAAGCAAATCAGTGAGACTGAACTGTGTTTAAAACATCTTTGCTGTAAAACTGTATCCAGCACAAATGATTGGGATGGCTCTGAGCACTCCCAGAAAGGGGTGCTTGTCTCCAGGGTGGCTGCGATGGCACACAGTGGCTCCAGCCAGCATCACTGATCATTTTCCTTCTCAGTCATCTCAGGAAATGGTGCCAAACCCAGGTATTGCAGGGCAGTACAATAGGTTTGGCTCTGCTCCTTTTCAAACAGTGGAGAGATCACACTGGTAACCTGCCAGGGTGAGCTACATATATATCATGAACAGATTTCCCCATGGGCAGGTGTCTCCACAATACCCCACTCCCTAGGAATCATGATAAACTTTCTATTATTTTATTTAGATTTAATATTGCAAAAAGTGTGCGAGTTTCCCTAGCTGCTCTGAACAAGAACAAACCAGAGCAGCTGGCTACATGCACAAATTTTGAGGTAGCCACATAACTGTATAAAGAATATAATTTGCACTAGCCAGGCAGTAATTCCTGAAAGTTTGTGCTGCCTCTCAGTCATGCTGCTTTCATGCAGAGCAGAGAAATACACACAACCCTGTCCGGGGCTTGTTCCCACCCAGACATCTGGGTTCCAACTGCCCACAAATCTGGACTGGAGGCAGATGCCATCCCAGCATACACCATGTGAGTGTGAGCATTATGGGAGCGGGGAAGAAAGGGGATTCCTCCCTCCCTGCTCACTCTGCTTGTTATCTCCAGCCCCGAGACTTGGTTTTTACAGGGATTTTTGTTACAGGCACTTTGGGTTTGGACAAGGTTTTTGCACTTCTGTTTCAAAAACCACCAACAGCAGGTGCCACCACTAATGACTCCTGCCAATGAGTATACGACAGCTCATCTAAATGAGTAAATTTGGGCTCATGGCTCCGAGAGGGAGCTCTACATGTAAAGAATTTTATTTTCCTATTAATTTCCTAATTATATTTTCCTTCCTCTGCAAGTAAAGGAGTCAAATGGGATTCATGGCTCTCTAATGGAAGAAATATGATCTCTTTCATCTTTTTTCCAATCTCCTCCCATTTCAGCTACCCAGCACCTTTGTCTCCTGCTTTTCACCTGCCTGCTGGGCCTAGCAGCATCTCTTCCTGCCTTTGACATTAAAAACTTGCATCTCCTCAATGGCACACTGGATGAAATTATGAATGTTCCCCCAGAGTCCTCACAGATTGGTAAGTACACCACTACAATAGGGAGTGGCAAACAAGGTCACGTTCAGTCAGATCCTACACAGACCTCCTCACCAGTCTGACCACACCCCTGAAACACAGAGGAAAGACTAAATACCACTCTATGTGTGGGCACTGCCAATGCAGCGTAGGTTGGCCTGCTGAAACAAGAATCATCTCAGAGTCCTCCTCTGCTTGTGGCCTGTCTCTTCTGTCTGGCATTAAGTTCTTCTTCCCGTAAGTGAGTCTAACAGTCCAAAGCCCACAGTTCACAGGATCCCAGAAGAAGGGACAGGTTCGGTCTCATTGGCAGCAAGACCAACCAAGGGTGTTCTGTGTCATGGGCTCTTCCTTGGAGAAGCAGTATTAAAGATGTTAAGGCAAACAATCACAGTGTGTCTTAAGGATATGGAGAATAGTAGCCACCTCTGGAAATCACAGGGTCAACTGAATTCAAGAGAGCATTGAAAACCCAAAGGAACTAAGTGAAGTTACTACAAAGAGGCTAAAGTAGTGGCACTGACACAGAGCAATCAGCCAGATGATGGCACAGAGAAACCTACAAATACCAGGGTATATTTCAGAAATGAGGAAGCCTCCAAGAAATGCTTCTGGAAAAAAAAAAACTAAACAACTGGAGGCTGTGGGTGGGACATGATATGACAGAAAGAGCTGGTTCCCTTCCAAAGGAGGAAGAAGAGTTCTTGGCAGAAAATCTCAAGGTTCAAGTGTTTGATGCTGGTTTCGCATCAGCCTTCACTGTAAGGTCAGCTGTCAGGAAAATGCCAAAACAGGGAGCACCCATGACTGAGACAAGATCTTGGTCTTCACCAAGAACTGCAAGTCTGGGTAAAGAAAGGGAGCGTGCTCTGGGCTTCACACTCATCTCTCACCCAGACCACTGGTAGGGTGCTCTGAAAACGTGAGCAGCGTGAACGCAAGATGGGTAAGCAGGGAGGCAGGCCAGAGAACACAGACTAACATTTGAAAGTCGACTTGTGGAGGAGTGCTTCCAAATGGATGGGAAGTGAAGACAGAAATAAGCAGGGGCAGACTGTGGCTTAAAAAACAAATATGAGTGAACAACATATGGCTGTAGTAAAAGTAAATACTGTAGAAGGAAAGTCCTCCAGACTGCATTATATGAGTGGTTCCCACTCATCACAGGCTCGGGCCAACCACCACTTTCACTGGTGGGCTTCAGGACACATTTGGAGAGAGTCAAAAGGAATCCAGCAGGCAGACTGTGCCAGGGACGGCTGAAGAACTGAATGGTTTAATCTCAAAATCAGAAGGCCATGGAGGAGGAAATGACAGCAATACTACAGTCTGTCTGCAGGAAGAAGTGTACTCTGGGCATAGGAAAAAAAAGGAATGGGCTTATACACAGTGCAAGAGGCTTCAGTTAAACACTTTATAAGGGCAGGGATATGAAAGCACTAACTGAGGGTGAAAGCAGGGAGCAGATATTTGAGGATGTCAGAGATCAGCAGCTGCAAGGTTAGGCGCCTGTTTCAGAGAACGGACAGAAGTAGTTTTTGTGATTCCATAAGCTTGTGATTCGTTCCTCTGTTTTACAGCCATTAATGGATATACACAGGATGTCCTTGCAAAAGAATTGCATTGATTCACCCTAAACCATCCTCATTTCCAGCAACACCCTTGAAATCCCCTCCTGACTGAACAGAGGCCTTCTCCCAAATCCTACTTGCACCAGTTTTCCTGTGTCTGCTCTTACAATTTTCCCCCCTCTAATCTCTCTTCCCCCACACAGTGTGCCCACATCCTTCTTACCAAAGAAGCATCTGCCCCATTCTAACACCACATATATTCCCTCGAACTACCAACTGGCAGATATCTGAAATAGTAAAGTCTCTCTGGAATTAGGAGCAACAACAGAAAAAGGGAAAGATAATACGTAAAAGATCATGCTCTCCCAGCAGGCATTTGACATGTCTACTCTCAACACTCATTCCTATCTCCTCTTTCTTGTTATTTCAGATAATGATGGCAAACATGTTCGACAGGTCAGAGACATTGCCCCCCACCCACCAGCAGGCCGTGGTAAGTCTCTTCTCAAGAAGTACATCTGCTCTTGAGGTTTCACTATTGCTGGGAGTCTAGAAGCTTCTGAAGAGGATGGAGCCACTTTAGCCCATGTCTTACAGGTGCACTGGCTCCTCCCAGGAAAAGTGTTGATTTTCTGATAGACTACAGAGGTGCCACAGCTCATAACCTCTGGGGGACTCTACTACTAGCCATATCATGGACTCAGTAGTTGATAAGGAGCTCTAGCATGGGGAACTGTCCACCTAAAGATCCAAACTGTAAAGTGATGATTCATTATTGGCCTTTGGGAAGTGGTGATTGGTTATTTTCCTATTTTCACTATACAGTTCAGGAGAAGACTGGGTAAGACAGGGACTGACTGAGTTACTGAATTGACTGAGTCAACATTAGCCCATAGGACCACAAGATATGGCTTCACTGGGTAGGAATAACCAGTAGCAGAGGTACTGGGAGCAGAGAAGTCCCTACACAGAGTGTGTAGGTGCGTTCAGCTGTTTGTTGTATAAGAGGCTGACAGTATGGAGCATGAAAAGATCATAATCAAATCAAACAAGTCAGAAAGTCTCTAAAGAGCTACTCGGGTAAGCCCAGAGAAAACTGATGGATTTTCCCTATTGAGATCACAAGGGATGATTTAATTTTAAGCGATATGGATCACACTTTCTCCAGGGTTTCTGAGATTACTACAATGCTCTAAAGCTTCGTGCTGTAACAGCAAATGGCTTTGTAACCCAGATTTGCATTTGTCTGTGTGCTGATACATCACCTGCATGCTACAGGCAAATCACCACAGCACTGCAAGACTGAATCCCACCTGGGCTAGGGTAGATTGCGTGCGGAGTTAAGGCAATGTCTGGCTTGGTCTCATCAGGCCAAGATATTTTGACAGCGTGTCCCCATCAGTTTGAATCCTGTCTTGGGAAGATATGGAGTCCAACACTTGCACTGATCATTTCAAGACTTTGATTTACTCCTCTGAGCACATGGCAGGAATACAGCCCAAGAATGTGTGTGCAAGAAGATATTGGTACAAAGGAAATATCAGGTGCTTTCAGTGTCTCCTTGTGTGGGATTTAATAACCATCTTTGTCTTCTGTCCCAGGTTGGCCCAAGGACTGCAGCGAGATGCCCGCTGGCAGCCGCAGTGGTATCTACATCATTCAGCCGAAAGGGCTCCACCACCTCGTGGTGTACTGTGAAATGAATGTGACAAATGGGGGCTGGACAGTCATCCAGAGGAACCAGAAAGACACATCAGTCACCTGGGCCGAGTCCTGGAGCACCTACAAGTACGGCTTTGGGAATGTGCGCAGCGAGTACTGGCTGGGCACCGAGTACATCCATCAGATCGCCAAGCAGAAGGTCTACCAGGTCAGGTTTGTCATCCAGGACTCCACAGACAACATCAATTTTGCAGACTACAACCTCTTCAGCGTGGAAGATGAGTCCCACGGCTACCGGCTGAGGCTGGGCGCCTACACAGGGACAGCGGGAGATGCCATGACCTCAGATAATCCCAACAACATGCACGACAACATGAAGTTCTCTACAAAGGATCGGGATCAGGACACTTACAGTAAGAACTGTGCCTACAGCTATGAGGGCGGGTGGTGGTACTCAGCCTGTTATTCTGTACGGCTGAATTTCAAGGGTGGCATGACATGGGGCAGCCTGTGCAAAGGGAACTGCAAATCCTCCCTTATTCTTATCAGACCAGCTCCGTATTGTTAGTGCTTCTTCTCTCTCCTGTCCACACTGGACACTCTGTGAGGGCTCTGCACGGCCAAAGAGCTTGAGCCTTTCTGGAGCAGAGAAGGGAGCCCAAGGGTAGAAGGGTTTTAGTGAAATGCCATTTTCCAATTCCCCTCTCTGAGTGCAGGCTCCCCCTCTGCTCAGCTCTTTTCCTCTGTGCTTGCCAATGATTCCATGTTATTATGTTAATAATCAATTATTTAAAAATCACTTGTGAAAGCTGTGAATTCTACATGTACCTTCCCTGCCGGAGGAAGACACTCAGCCCTGGATTGACTTTTCATCAATTTCTTAGCCGCCTCCAGAACTCACAGCAAGAAAAAAAGTTACATGCCACAAATTTCCATATACTCTGTAGGGTCTGGTAAAGCATTCCAATAAATTTGCTTCCTTGAGCTCATTAATGAATGTCAGTTCTGTATCTCTGATGTGCTCCCATTGAGAACCAAGAAATCCCATGTCAGATGTGAGGACTGGAGTCTTGGGGCTTATGGAGGGAAAAAGCCTTAAGTGGTTCTCACAGGAATGGATGTAAGAAAATTAAATCTATTTACACCGAGGTAAAGGACCTGTGATCTGCACAGGAGGGTTCAGAAGGGATCTGTCAGGTGGGAGAACTCTTCCCAATTCATCCCCACATTCACAGTCCAGGGTCAAAAGCTGTGGCAATGTCCTGGTGCCAAGGTCCCACTCCTGCTGAGAGGCTGAGTCTGCCAGGATTTGTTCCTTTGCTACCTGTCTGTCTGCACAGTCACACTTTGATCCTGTAGAAACATGATTTCAAAGTCATCAGTAGATCTGTCTGCTGTGACTGAGTAGTGAAAAATGGAAGCAAAAGAATCACACAGAATCACAGAATATTAGGGATTGGAAGGGACCTCAAAAGATCCAATCCCCCTGCCGGAGCAGGAACACAAGCAGGTTAGGTGTTAGGAAGCACTTGAGTTAGGAAACACTAATGAGGGAAGAGGTCATTACAGGCATGGGCTCGCCATACACAAGTTTCTGGGACCAATTTAGATGAACCTTTGACAGGAAAAGTGCAGACAGAGCTGATGCTGTGAGGCTGTAGGACAAGGCCCCTACAGCTCCTCCATCCTACAACACTCTGGCACTGCCAGGACAGGCTGTTTGAGAAGCACTTTCATCTTCACAGACCATTTCTGTCTTTGTCTTGGGGCAGCAGAGCACTAGCAGTGGTTCCACTTCCAGAACCAATGGCTAAGGGAAAAAAACAGCCCTCAACTACCAGCTGCAGAGCCCAGTGCGCACTGGGAGCCATCTGGAAAGGTTTGAGAAACTAGAAAAGGCTGAAAGAAGTGAGCAGTGGAGGATCTCCAAGCCAGAAAGTACCTTACACTGCCCCAGAGAACTGCCCTCAGCACTGCGAGGCATGGATGGCACCTACACCTAGGGATGTCTGATGAAAAAGGGAGTTCAAGGCTACTTCTACTGAAAGCAGCTCTCAGGTGAAGCCAGCTGCACTTGCTCTCCTGAGAGCCTCCAGCACCAAGCACTGAGCCCCCTCAAACCAGAGCACAGAGGACTGATGGAAGAGTACAGCCCGTGCCAGAGTCTCCTGCTCTGGCTGGAGTCCCCACTTGGCCTTGGAAGGTGTCCCTTCAGGGCCTCTGCAGTGTCAGATCTCCAGAGATGGGAGCATCTCCAGCCTTAGTGGGGAATTTGGCACCCCAGATTCAATGAGACGTAGCCCTCTGCAGCCTGGTCTGGTTTTGGGATCAACTCTGCCATGCAGATGTTAGACTAGAAATCCCAGAAGTGCCTCTCCCAGTGCTAGTTAACCTCTGAGACAGAGAGGGACATTCACCCTGGGCAATGGCTCTGCCTGCCTTGCAATGGGCACCACAGCACAGGGAGAGGGGGCACAGGGAAGCTCCATGAAGGACTTGACATTGGCTGGAAGAGACATCCTCCTGCACCAAGGACATGAGATGGTAGCAGCAAGGGGAGGATGGCTGCCAGGAAAGTGCCCCTACCCCACCCCTGGTACCCCAGAGTGTATTAGGCTTCCAAAGCCAGCAGGCTCAATGACATCAGATGGCACTGTGAAATGACACTGCTGCTGCTCCTGAGCTTCTGGGGTTTCTGAGTGACAGGCAAAATTGGAGTTGCATTTGTAGTGCCAGATTAGGGACCAAAGGATTTGCACCCCAGTGGTGCTGTCTTTTGCTAGGGCTCTCCAGAGGCAGTAGAGAGACACAGGCCAGGAGGTGCAGGAGGGCATCCTGAGATATCCTCACAGTACAAGGCTGGTACCCACTGGCCCAGGAGGATGGGCTCAGGGAGTGAGTGTCTCTGTGTTGTTGCCTTGTCCCTCCACCACAGCACATCCCAGTGAACAGACAGGTTCTCATCTCTCCTACAACAGCACCAGCTCCACAGGCTCCTTATTCCAAGATACCCATACATATGCCACCCAACAGCAGTGATCTTCAGTCCCATCAGCTCCCTGGCAGCTTCCCTTCACTCAGCTCCAGCAGCCAGTGTGGGTTTGAGGTGACACCTGAAGTCAAGCAGTGGACATGAAATGCTGTCTCCCACCAGATCTTTGCTCCATTGAAATGTCCTGGCCAGGGCAGAGCAGTCCCTGCTCCAGCGGCACTGCATGGCTTTCCCTGCAGCTGTGGTTTATCACTGAGGTAAAACCTCCCCAGAAAGCAATTCCTGGTTTGCAATTTTCCCCAGGTTCTCCACCACGTCTTTTACTCAGAGTCAGAACAGGGCAAAGATACACGGAGAGTTTCCAGCACTAATATGTCCTGAAGTGGAGCTGATGGTGTTCAGGCAGGTTTCTGCTCCCTGAATACTTCTTTTCGGTCTCTGAATCCCTGCAAACATCTAGTGACCACAAGGAGCAGTTCTCCGTCACGAGTGGGACTCCTAGCCCCCCCTTCCCCAGGCGACAGAGGGCACCTGCCCAGAGCCGGCGGTGACACGGCCCCTCATTGCTCTCTGCTCTCCTGAGCTGATGGCTGCAGCGGTGACAGGATGTCCACAGGACGCACAAGTGCGGTGCTGTGAAGTGCAGGATGAGGCCAATGCAGTGATGCGTGGGGTGCAGGCAGTGCGGTGCAGCGCAGGGCACACACGGTTCGGTGCTGCAGTGCAGGATACGTGCATAGAGGTGCAGGGTGCATGCAGCGGGGTGCTGAATGCGCAGAGTGCGGGTGCAGTGTCGGTACACACAGCGTTGTGCGGTGCGGGATACACAATGCAGGGTGCAGGGCACGCACAGGGGTGCGGTGCGGGATGCAGGGGGGGCAGGATGCGCACAGGGGTGCGGTGCGGGATGCAGAGGGGGGGGCAGGATGCGCGCAAGGGTGCGGTGCCGGTGCCGGTCCCGCCCCAGACGCGCCCGGTGCACAGACAGAGCGCCTCGCGCGCAGCTGCGGCTCCTTTAAGAGCGGCGGGGACAGGGCGTGCGGGGCGGCGCGCGGCTCCTGGCGGCGGGGGAGCGGAGTGAGGGCGGCGAGGGGGGTCCCAGCCCGTTGCCCGCCCATGTCCCGGTCCCCGGCGCCGCCCGGCCCCTCGCGCCGTTTCGGCGCGCTCAGCACCGCGCAGCTCCGAGCCCTGCTGCAGGACGACCCCCGGATGCAGCGCGCTGCCCGCCTCGGCAGGAAGGTACGCGGCGCGGGGGGGGGAGCCGAGGAGCGGGGGCCGTGCCCCGCAGCCGGCCGGGCCGGGCCGTGCTGTGCAGCGCTTGCGCCCAGCAGGGCCTTTCCGGGGCGCGGGATGGAGCAGCCCGCAGCCCGGGCATCGCCCGCCGGTCCCGGGCACCGCTGGTCCTTGGTTTTCCCTTTGGTGCCCAAAATGGCGCCCGGGTGCTCTGGGGGGCAGCGAGGCCCAGCGTCTGGGGTGAGGCGGCCGCGGGGAAACTTCGGCCCGGCGGCGGCTGCCGTGGGGCTCCGGGCGCTGCTCGGGATTTCACCAGCCACCGCCCGCCGGGCAGCCTCGGGCCACCGAAGCCCTGAGCGAGGCCACCGCCCCCGCGCCTCGGGGGCGCCCTGGCCCTGCCCTCACCTCCAGGCTTCCGCCCCTGCAGCCAGGCTCAGCCCCGAGCGTTGGCCGGCTCCGGCGGCTTCTGGCTCTGCTCAGCGGGAACAGAATCGGGTGGTTTTGGAATCGTTCTCAGCCCGATCTCAGCACCTCCTGAGACACTACCTGCAGTGCTGCATCCAGCTCTGGGGCCCCCAACATCAGTAGGACGTGGACCTACTGGAGCGAGTCCAGAGGAGGCCACGAGGATGACGCGAGGGCTGGAGCACCTCTCCTATAAAGACAGGCTGAGAGGGTTGGGGCTGTTCAGCCTGGAGAAGAGCAGGCTGTGGGGTGACCTTCTAGAGGCCTCCCAGTACGTGAAGGGGCTCCAGGAGGGCTGGGGAGAGACTTTGGACAAGGGCAGGGAGTGACAGAACAAGGGGTGATGGCTTGAAACTGGAAGAGGAAAGATTGAGATGAGATCTGAGGAATTCTTTCCTGTGAGAGTGGTGAGACACTGGCCCAGGTTGCCCAGAGAACCTGTGGATGCTCCTCCCTGGAAGTGTTCAAGCCCAGGTTGGATGAGGCTTTGGGCAGCCTGGTCTAGTGGAAGGTGTCCCTGCTGATGGCAGGGGGCTTGGAACTGGATGAGTTTTAAGGTCCCTTCCAACCCAGACCATTCCATGATCTTCCCTCTGGGTCTCTCAAACACAGCCTGGCCCCACACTCTGCTGCCCACTCCCCATGGGTGGAAGGTGTGTGTACAGCGAGGGAGGGTGTGGGTCTCTCCTGACATCTCTGTTGGGTAACCCCTTTTCTGGGCAAAGGGGGCTAGGGAGTGGCTGTGAGGTTTGGGTCAGAGCAAGCTGCTCTGTGCCAGGGGTAGCCTGGCTGTAGTGTCCCTCACTGGCCACACCCCCTCTCAAGGCTGAGCAGAGGGATGGGGACAATGCAGGAGCAGGAGCGTTCAACCCTGGATAAAGACAGATGCCCTCCCAGCAGGCTGCCAAGTTCTGACTGGTTCTGCCCATCTCTCCCAGTGCTTACACACAGACCCAATCCCATTCCCACAGTTTCAGAGTCTGCAGCTGGAGCGGGAGATGTGTTTGGCTTCAAACTGCGCCCTGGCCAGGGTGAACCTTTCCCTGCGCCCACGGCTGGAAGATGGGAAGGCTTCCCTGGCCATCAAGTACCAGGAGCTGCAGGAGATACGAGAGGCATGTTGGGACAAACAGCAGCGCCTGGGTGAGTAGGGATGAGGCAGAGCCTGGCACAGCCAGAGCAACCCACATTAATATCAAGGTCCGAGTGGGCTCAGCACCCTGAACCTCGCCCAGAGAAATGGCCCGGCCATGATCAGGAACAGTGGGGGATGATGCTGCTTGTGACACAGCCAGCCCTCAGCTGGGACTGATGCCACAGTGGGATGCAGGCCTTGGTGTGCAGGTGGCTCCAGATATGTGTTTGGGGGTATTTCAGTTTAAGAGGGGGCATCTGATGCTTGGGGATGGGAAAGACTGCAACCCCAGCAGCCCGGCATCCAGGGGGAGGTTTGTTGGCAGCCCCATCCCCTCCCAACACAGAAGCGTACCTGGAGAAGTGGAGCCCGCAGAGCGCCCTTGGCCACCTCCAAGCCAAGCTCGATGCCTCCGAGGCAGAGTCAGAGGTGAGTCAGGTGAGACCCCCATGCTGCGGCCTCTTTGTCACCTGGGCCCCCGACTCCTCTCCATGCCCTGAAGTGTGCCAGCCCCTGGAGAAGAGGCCGGGGGGAAGCTCAGCCATCTGGTTTCCCTCCATGGTTCCATGGCTTTCTTGACTTGATGCTGTCCCACAGGCACAGGTAGAGCAGTTCCTGGCCCAGGACCTGCCCCTTGATTCCTTTCTGGAGTCCTTCTGCCAGAGCCGCACTTGCTCCCACATCTGTCGGACGCAGCTGGAGAAACTGCAGGAGCTGCTGCAGAAGGACCAGGTGGGCAGGGACCCTGTGGGCCCTGCGGGGCACCCAGGTGCCCTGGCTAGCCCGGCACCAGCTCGTCTTGCCCCATTGCAGAGTGGAGTAGCCCCCAAAGCCTTCGATCTCTCCTATGGCTTTGTGCCCACCTTTCTTATCCCCTCGGAGGCTGTTGTGCCCTTTGCTGTGCCAGCTGTGCCTCTGAGACACCACCTCCCAGCCCTGAGACACCAGCCAGCATCTCCCCGCTCTGAAATCCCCAGCCTGGGCTCGCCCCTGCGCCTCATCAGACATGTCCCCCTGCTCAGCCCCCAGCCCTTCCACAGGTGGCAGTGGCCACAACACCAGAAGCAGGAGCCTCCGCATCGGTAGCAGGGCAGGGAGGGGGCATGTCCCTGCTCCTGGCCCTGTGCCTCCATGGGGGCTGTGCAGGAACACGCTGGCTGGGGAGCATATGGCGGTGGGTGCATGGTGGTGGCACAGCTCTGAGGGGCTGTGGTGTCTGTTGGGCAGGTGCAGGAGTGGGTGCTTGCAGGGGGATGGAGGTGCTTGGCTGGGGGTGGGATGGGGCAGGTGCCATGGCCAGGCAGTGGGTGCTGCACTTGGGGAGCTGCCAGGGATGGGGAGGTCTCTGAACCCACAGCAAGAGGAACAGTGACAGGAGGTGGGAGCAGGTGGTCTGTAGGGATATCGGTGGAAGATAGCAGGGGAGAGGGCCCAGGAGCCCTGGGCACCATGTGCTTTCTAAATAAAGGCTCTTTTCCACTCTCTGTGTTATCCCTTAGCTCTGGCTATGAACAGAGGGCTTGCACAGGCAGGGAGGGAGTGGTTGTGGGGGGACAGACAGTTGCCAGGCTTGGAGGTAACTGGCAGTCAAGGAGGGTCCTCCAGCCTGGGAAGCCCCCAGGTGTTGCACCTGCACTTGGCTCAGCCCATCAACGCTGTGGGAAAGGCAAAAGCCCTGGCAAGGTGGGCAGAGAGCCCAGTGAGTATGAGTTTCCTTCCAGGCAGGTGCCAGCGACCATCTCCCAGCAGTTTGGCCCCACACACAGTGAAGACTTGAGGTAACCAGAGATGCCTCATGCCAGAAGCCAAGCTCTTGCCTGCAGGAAGGGTTATTCACCACAGCCAGCCCGGCTTGCTCGTGGCTCTGCAGCAGCTGGTCTCATCTGCCTGTGTGCAGCCCTGCAGTGGTTTTGGTTCCCATTCCCCATCCACCCTCTTGCACCAGTCCTGACTTCAGCCACCTCTGTAAAAGGCAGCAGAAGACCTGAGTTCACCCTGTTTCACCCCAGGCTCCTCTATTGCTTTCCTTAATTTCACACAATGGATGGTGAGACAAGGCTGGGGTTCTGCCAGCTGTAGCCTCCTGGACGCCCTGGGGTACTTGTTCCCTGCACTGGGGAGTCTCTGGTGCTGTTTATAGCTTTTGATTTGGTTTCAAGCTCTTCTCATGCTTTCAGCCTCTGTCTGGTTGTAACATTTTTTTCTTCTTTCCCTGCTGCCTGCCCACCTTGCACTCTGCACTGTTGCACAGACTGCTTAGAAATCATCCAAAGCAGCAAGGGACCCTGGCTACAAAGCACCCCAAAATATGGACCATTGGCTTGCAGTGTCTGATCACCCCCTCCACCACTGAGGCTACCCACCCTTACACCAGACTCCAGCCTTCACTTGTGGGACTGGGGCCACTCATCCAGTATAACCAGTTAAAACGGGTTTAAGACTGGGATAAAGCGGGGACCAGCTACTGTGGCTTTACTGACAGGTGAGGAGATGGTAATCACTGGCGTATCTGGGGTTTCATGGAGTACCTCCTGCTTTCTTGGGTCCCACCAGGCTCAGTTTGGCCTCAGCCTCTTAATGGAAGGTACTGGGATACACCTGAGTTTCAGTCAGGCTCTGTGGCTTGCCACATGCCAGAAGGAAGGACCATAGTAGGCTGGCAACCACAGTACAAGAGCTTGGCTGAGTTCCTGTACTAGCCCCACCTAACCTAACCAGGGAAGTAAGAGGAACCCAGCAGAAGCACTTAGGAAACCAGCTGGTCTGTGTGGGACCATCTGCACTGTCTGGAGGCGACTGGGATGCACTGGCAGCCCTGTCCTACCCTGTGTCCTGGGATCTCTTGGACATCTCCTGGATCTCCTGGGATCTCCTGGTAGTTATCCAGGCTACCCCAAAGGCTGCACTGGATGCTGTGTGAGATGACCAGGAGCTGTGGGTGCAGCATGGGGACACATGCCCAGGGGATGTCAATCCATGAGGGCTCTGAACAGGACGCACAAGGGGTTGTGGTGGGTAAGCACAAGGCTTCTCCCAGGGGATCTGGATGCCCACCTGAGAGAGGAAGGCCACCGTAGCACTTGGCTCAGGAGGAAAGGACCCCAAGGCAATGGTGTGAGGATATGGAGCATGCTGGAACCCTGGGCCAGGCACCTGTATGGCCTGAATGCCAGCCAAAGGCAATGCTGATGAGCTGTGTCACTACCCTGCAAGATGGGACTTGGCACAGCACTGGGGCTGGCACTAGTGCAAATGTCACTGCATGAGGAGCAAAGCCACTTAAAAACCAGCCAGGCACAACCAGTCAGTCCCTGCCTTGCACAGCTCCCTGGGGCTGGGCAGGCCCAGGCAATGTTGCATGGGTCTGTCACCAACTCGAGGACAAACTGCCCTGGCCTTGAGCAAGTCCTGAGTCACCTTACAGCAATGACAAACACAGCCCTATGAGTGTGAACCCTCAAGGTGAGCAGCTGCCTCTCTCCAGTCCAGGGAGGGTGAGTGTGTCCCACCAGACCTAACAGCACTAGAAGTAACAGTCCAAAGAACAAAGTGAGCTAGGCTGCTGTGGCCCTGGATGGTTTTCTGTCCAGAGGAGCCCTGCAGCACCCCTGGGGGCCTGCCCAGCTCAGGCAGCAGCAGCCAGGCCCTGGCAGCTTGGGGTCCTGCTGGGCTGCCCACCACCCAACTCCAGCCAAGGTCTGTTAACCACTGTGAAGCTGGAAGCATGGCAAGGCTCTGCCCGGGGGGGTTCCTCCAGCCCTGGAGTTGGTCCTTCGGTTTGAAGCGTGGACAGTGCCGGGTGGGTGGTTGGACCCTCAGTTGCAGTGGTCCTGGTGGGGAGTGTATGTGTAGAGTTAGTGCCTGTGCCCCTGGAGAACACAGTGGCACAGACACAGTCTGTCTCTGCGCTCCCCCAGTGCACGGTCAGCATCTCACCGTGCCAGAAGTTCCAGCCCCGTCCACAGCCAGGCCTGGGCTCAGGATAAAGTCCTGCATGAGGCACAAGATGGGGACATTGGTATCAGATTGGAGCTGGCAGCAACACAGGATGATACCTCCGTGCCCCTCCTTGCCTGCACAGAGGCTCTCGCTGCCTGCAATCAGGTGTGCACCTGCATTCATTTCTGCGCTGAGCCAGGTAGCAGCCTGGGGCCAGCTCTGCCTCTGTGCCAGCTGGTGTGCAG
Source organism: Caprimulgus europaeus (assembly GCA_907165065.1). Next base: position 12,415,612 of record OU015544.1, on the reverse strand, counting down.
CCAAAGGGGTGGGCAGGGGAGCTAGTCCTGCCGGCTCTGTGGCCTCCGCAGCGCCCCCAGGCCTGGGCAAGCAGGAGGGACAGGACAGCTTGGAGAGAAGGGGTGTCCCCGGCACGGGCAGCCTCCAGGAGACACTTTGAGCTGCAAGCCCATGTTGGTGGGAGATGCAAAACCCCGGGCTGGGACCAGCCATTGAGGCGGGGTGCCAGGGTGCCCCAGCTGAGCCCCGTGCGTGTCCCAGGCAGCAGGAACTCTATTAGCTGTTAACCCTATTAACTGTTAACTCTATTAACCGTTAACCCTATTAACCAAGGAGTCGCTGCAGGGGATGCTGTTGGAGGGGCAGCTGCCCCCCCTTTCACGGGTGCTGCAAACCGTGTGGCCCTTCCCTGAGTGAGGTAGAGCCACTGTGGGCTGAGAGACCCCATACCCACAGGCTGCAGCACCCACAGCCTAGGTGAGCAGCCCAGCACCCCACACCTGCAGTTACACCGATGTCAGACCACAAGAACAGGCTGGGATGGAACTGGGGAACAGGGAATGGGGTCTGCACTGAGCTTACAAGGCCTCAGGACTGTCGCTGTCATGCTTCACCAGGGCTTCTTTCAGCATGCCTGGAGCTTTTGTTCGATTTACTTCATTTGTAACAGCATCTACAGATAACATATTCTACAAGCAGCTATGCGAAGTCTCACGATCTCTAGCCCTCATTCTTGTGGGGACTTCAACTTACCTGATGTCTGCTGGAAATATAACACAGCAGAAAGGAAACAGGCTAGGAGGTTCCTGGGGTGTATGGAAGAGAACTTCCTGACAGAGATCGTGGGTGAACCAACTAGGGAAGGTGCCCTGCTGGACCTGTTGTTTGTGAACCAAGAAGGTCTTGTGGAAGATGTGACAGTTGGAGGACGCCTGGGACACAGCGATCACAAAATGATTGAATTCTCAATTCTTGGAGAAGCAAGGAGGGGGATCAGCAGAACTGCCACCTTGAACTTCTGGAAGGCAGACTTTAGACTGCTTAGAAGACTGGTCAGTAAGATCCCTTGGGAAGCAGTTCTGAAGGGCAAAGGAGCCTCAAAAGGCTGGACACTCTTCAAGAAGGAAATCCTGGAGGTGCAAGAGCAGGCCATCCCCATGTGCTGAAAAAGGAGCTGGTGGGGAATAAAACTGGCTTGGCTGAGCAGAGAGCTTTGAGTGGACCTCAGAGAAAAGAGGAAAGTCTATGAGCTTTGGAAGAAGGGGCAGGCATCTCAGGGAGGACTACAAGGATGAAGTGAGGTCTTACAGAGAGAAAATCAGAAGGGCTAAAGCCCAACTAGAACTTAAATTGGCCAACTCTGTGAAAGATAACAAAAAATGTTTCTATAAATACATTAACAACAAGAGGAAAGCCAAGGAGAATCTCCATCCTGTACTGGATGCAGAGGGAAAAATAGTGACGAGGGATGAGGATAAGGCTGAGGTACTTAATGCCTTTTTTGCCTCAGTCTTTAAAAGTAAGACCAGCTGCTCTCTGGGTACCCAGCCCCTTGAGCCAGAAGCCAGGGATGGGGAGCAGAACAAAGCTCCCATGATCCAGGAGGTAATGGTTAGGGACCTGCTCAGCCAATTAGACATCCACAAGTCTATGGGTCCAGATGGGGTCCACCCGAGGATATTGAGGGAGCTGGCAGAGGTGCTTGCCAGACCCCCTTCCATCATCTACCAGCAGTCCTGGCTGACTGGGGAGGGTCCACTTGACTGGAGAGTGGCAAATGTTATGTCCATTTGCAAGAAGGGCTGGAGGGAGGATCCGGGGAACTACAGGCCTGTCAGTCTGACCTTGGTGCCAGGTAAGGTCATGGAGCAGATCATCTTGCATGCCATCACACAGCACATACAGGACAACCAAGTGATCATGCCCAGTCAAAGTGTTTAGGAAAGGCAGGTCCTGCCTGACCAACCTGATCTCCTTCTATGACAAAATTACCTCCTTAGTGGGCAACAGGAAGGCTGTAGATGTGGTGCGCCTGGACTTCAGTAAAGCCTTTGACACTATTTCCCACAGCATTCTGCTTGAGAAACTGGTTGCCAATGGCCTGGCCAGGCATACTCTCTGCTGGGTGAAGAACTGGCTGGATGGCTGGGTCCAAAGACTTGTGGGGAATGGAGTTAAATCCAGTTAGCGGCCAGTCACAAGTGGCGTTCCTCAGGCCCCAGTTTTGGGGCCAGCTCTGTTTAACACCTTTATCAATGATCTGGATGCGGGGATTGAGTGCACCCTCAGTAAGTTTCCAGATGACACCAAGCTGGGCGCAAGTGTTGATCTGCTCGAGGGTAGGTAGGCTCTGCAGAGGGATCTGGGCAGGCTGGATGGATGGGCCGAGGCCAATTGTATGAGGTTTAACAAGGCCACGTGCCGAGTCCTGTGCTTTGGTCACAACAACCCCATGCAATGTGACAGGCTTGGGAAGGAGTGGCTGGAAAGCTGCCCAGCAGAAAAGGACCTGGGGGTACAGGTCAACAGGTGGCTGAATATGAGCCAGCAGTGTGCTCAGGCGGCCAAGAAGGCCAACAGCATCCTGGCTTGTATCAGAAACAGCGTGGTGAACAGGACCAGGGAAGTCATCCTTCCTCTGTACTCAGCATTGGTGAGGTTGCACCTTGAATACTGTGTCCAGTTTTGGGCCCCTCATTACAAGAAGGACACTGAGGCTCTGGAGCATGTCCAGAGAAGGGCAACAGAGCTGGGGAAGGGTCTGGAGCACAAGTGTGATGAGGAACAACAGAGGGAACTGGGGTTGTTTAGCCTGGAGAAGAGGAGGCTGAGGGGAGACCTTATCACTGTCTACAACTACCTGAAAGGAGGGTGTAGTGAGGTGGGTGGGTGTCTTTTCTCCCAGGTAACCAGTGATAGAACAAGAGGCAATGGCCTCAAGTTGCACCAAGGGAGGTTCAGCTTGGATGTCGGGAAAAATTTCTTCACTGAAAGGGTTCTCAAGCATTGGACCAGGCTGCCTAGGGAGGTGGTGGAGTCACCGTCCCTGGAGGTATTTAAAAGGTGGGTGCTCAGAGATATGGTTCAGTAGTGGACAAGTACAGTTGGACTTGATGATCTCAAAGATCTTTTCCAACCAAATTATTCTATGATTCTAATTACCAAGTGGCTGTTAACTACTGAGTTTTAGTTTTGTTTCCCTTTTACAGTGGCATGGCTTGTCTGTTTTTAGTATTTCAAGGGTGGGAATGAGAGTTACACAGAAAAGGGTGATAGCTGCAACCCCAGCAGCAACTCACCTTTGGGCAGTTCATTTCAGTGACACAAATCCAAAAGCTGGGAAAAATCGGTGAGGGGTAAGAGAGCAAAGAACCAGCATCCATACAACACATCACTTACTCTAAAGGCAGATACAACATGGAGCTGCAGAGCAATGAAGAGAGGGGAAGGATGTGTTAGAAAATGTAGTAAAGTGGCCCCAGTGGACTTGAGAGTGAGAAGGAAGAAATCCCCTCTGTGATTGTCACCCTTGTCCCAGCAAAGACCTAAGGATGCCGACAGCTCACAGTGACCCCCAACCCCAGCTGAAACTGCCACCCTCACCACCCTGAGGTATAACAGCGGCAACTGCAGTGTATTACTGAGATTCCATTTGTAGTATCTGGATACATCCTCAAAAGGAGGCAAAGCCTGCAGGAGACCTGGGAGTGGAAGCTGTTCCCTGCTGTTTCGCCTACCCACAGCTGCCTTGCCCCCAGCTGCAGGAAGATGGGCTCTGTCTCTCACAGGGACAGTGCTCTGTGGCTCAGTACCCCCAAGGATCTGTCCTTGTTATCCTGAGGTGTGAAGACAGCCACGGCCACAGGCAGTTGCAGAGCTTCACGCTCTGCTGCATGGCTCAGATCCAGCTGCTAGAGGAAGGTAATACATGGGATTTAAATACAGAGTAGGTGCCTGTGCAGCAAGCCTCACACATCCTCTCAGCCCCACTTCTGCCCTGTTTCCTTCCCTTTTCCACTTTGACTTTCTGATCCTGGTGGGCTTGTACAGCTCACACAAGCCCCTGCTGTCATACCACTGCTGTCACAGTTAAGCCCTGCTGTATTGGGCACCTCACAAGGACTGTTGCTCATCTGGCTAAAGAAAAGCTGCAAGAAATCCAGTTGCTACTGGCACCTCTGCATCAGGCAAGCAATGAGGGAAAGACAAAAATGTGATGACAATATTGACAAAAGAAGACAAAGGGGTAGAAACCTGGTGTGCTGGGAGATGGCAGTCGGTCTGTGAATTTGGACTAGCTCCAGCCTGAGCTCCTGAAATCCTTCCTAGAACAGAGGAGCATTCAGGCCTGACCAGAGCAAAGGTGATGCTGAGGAGAAGTATACATTGTACCACCCCAAATGTGACAGACTAGATGCCCCAAAGCATCCCTCCGTACCCTGCATGCCATACTTCCCCTTCTCTCACGAAACTCAGCAAACTAAATGCTGCTTGAAGCACGTGAGTGTGGAGAATGCGGTGAGCACAGAGGATACATCACAAGTGCACAGCGTCAGAGGCAGCATAGAGCGGGTCTCCAGCCAGCAGGAGTCCGTGGTGGCTCGTGGAGGCCATTCCACCCACTCCCCACCGACCAACCGGATGAACTTGAACAGGGGCAAGTGCCGGATTTGGCACCTGGGACACGGCCACCCTGGACACACCCAGCCTGGGGAACGAGAGGCTGGGGAGCAGCCCTGCAGAGAGGGACCTGGGGGTTCTGGTCAACCCCAAGTTGGACATGAGCCAACAGTGTGTCCTGGCAGCCAAGAGATCCACCCGTGTCCTGGGGGCACCCAGCCCTGCACTGTAATCCGGGCCAGGGAGGGGATCGTCCCGCTCTGCTCTGCACTGGGGCGGCCTCACCTCCAGCACTGGGGGCAGCTTGGGCACCACGGGAGAAAAAGGATCTAAAGCTGCTGGAGAGTGTCCAGAGGAGGGACACAACACTGGGGAAGGGTTTAGAGGGGAAGGGTGTGAGGAGAGGCTGAAGGCACTTGGTGTGTTCAGCCTGGAGAAGAGGAGACCGAGAGGAGATCTCATGGCGGTCTGGAACTTCCTCCCAAGGGGAAGAGGAGGGGCAGGCGCTGAGCTCTTCTCTCTGGCCACCAACGCCAGGAGCAGAGGCCATGGCAGGAAGATGTGGCAGGGGAGGGTGAGGTTGGCCATGAGGAAAAGGTTCTTGAGGCAGAGGGTGGTGGAGCATTGGCACAGGCTCCCCAGGGAGGTGCTCATGGCCCCAAGCCTGACAAGGTTCCAGCAGCATTTGGCCAACATGTGCCCTCAGGGCCATGGTGTGAATGTTGGGATTGTCCTGTGCAGGGACAGGAGTTGGACTCCATCATCCTTGTGGGTCCCTTCAACTCACAACACTCTATGATTCTATGACTGTAGGCAGCATGCTTACCCTTCCCAACTCAGCCTCAGGGAAACAGGACTCCCCTCCCCACCCTCTTCCTCAACCTCCTGCAGGCACTATGTGAAACACCAGCCTGTCCTCCACTCTCCGTTTTCCAGCAAGTACCAGGACTATTTATCATCCAACTCCACCAAAAAAAGGATGTGCCATTTTGTCACCAGTTTATGGCTGGATATCTTTAATGTTGAAGATACATCATGGAGACCCGAGGAAGAACCAGTAATATAAACTGTCCAAACCACCCACTGAAAGGCACATGGATTAGCTCAGTTTTTGTGCCTGGATACTTCACTTCCAATTTCAGACACAGAGCAGCCGAGAGCCCAGCTAGCTTACTGGAGCAGCTCTTCCCTGTCCCAGTGTTAGAGGGCAGAACGAAGAAGGCAGCACATCAGCTAGCCTGTTCCTCCTGCTCCACACCAGAGCCTCTCTCAGCCAGGAAGCTGGGAACAGAGCCTGCCTGTGGGAAGAGCCCACAGCCCCAAACCTCAGCACTACATACAGATTTAAGATCAATCCTGAGGACACCTCATGTTTGGCAGAGCTGCCTTAAAAACCTGCAAGCTATGACACCAGGAACTAGAGAAGTGATCCCTAATACCCACCACTTCCCATGGATGTCCCTAGCTTTTCCAGCCTGGAAGAGAACGTTTTCTGCCAAACTCTGCCAGAGAAGCCACCTCCGATCTTTAAACTGGCTTGGTTTACAGCATAAAAATACATCAGCATGTGACACAGAGCCACAGCTCTGGAGACTTTCACTCCATAACCAATGTCCTTGAACACCAGGCTCCTGCTCTTCACATGCTGACATTTCAGGACTATAATCCCACACAGGGGGATGGACTGACAACCAGAAAGGATCCTGGAAAGTGCTCTCTCTGCCCCTGGGCTGAATTTGCTCCAAACATGCACCAGTCTCCAGAGTCTACAGCTGGAAATGGAACAATGCTTTCCAGAACAGACGGAAAGCTCTCCTGTACAACACATACCCTGTACTAGCAGACATTACACTCCCTGCCATGCTACTGCCTCAGGCTCAGTTCAGTATCATAGAACTCCACAGCTGGAGAACAGAGGACATTTGCTTTTAACATGTTTGTGTTGGGAGAAAACATAACCCAGGGCCACCGCAGTGAGAGGCGAGTGCTTGGCTCCTGCACAGACTGCTGCCAGCCAGGCCCAGCACCTCCAGTGCAAAGTAATGCAGATGAAGTCTTTAGCACACTCAGAGTTCAGTATTGTGAAGTTTTGCTCACTCCATGTAGTAACAGCACAGCACAGGTGAAACCTTCAACCCAAGGAAAAACAGAAGCTCTGAGAAACACAATCTTTAGTTCTTAAAATACTTCCATATTTAAATAGGCAAATACTCCTGTGCGCAAATCGCGCTCAGGTACACGTTGAACACAGGTAATGCCACTCAGTGCTCGAAAGCGCACCACAGCCACAAAGGCTTCTGCGGGATGGTCTCGTGCAAAGCTTCTGAGAAGTCGTGGACAGGCCAGGCTCTTCTGAAAACAGAAGTGTTTTGGGCAGCACCTCCAGGTGATGCTGCACACTGACCAGGACACGAGCCACCATGGGCCCAGGTTTCATTCTTCCAGGCTGCTGAAGCCAAGACCTCCACACTTGCCACACAGCGAGGCAAGGCCTGAACAGGGACAGACCAGGGCAGTGACACAGTCTGGAGACCAACACTCCTAAAATTCCCCACAGATGTAGTGACAACAGGTGTGACAGCACAGAGGTGGCAGGTGTTGGATTAACAATAAGACAGAGCACCATAACTCAGCACTGGTGAGAGCACCCTCCACAAACACACACAGCACACAAACACCGCTGACAACCATTTAATCTCTGCTGCAGCTTAAATCAGGCACGTGGTTCCCACCAAGGTCAAACAGCAGTGCCAACAGAGCACACAGGTCACAGTCCACAAAGCAGAGTCCACGAACCACTTTTACCTGTCAGGCACTGTCTGCAGGTCACATCGGTAGAGGGGGCACACTGCAGCCTGTCAAGCCCCTATACAAGTCATGCATGCAGCCGGGGCACATCGCAGCCTGTAGAGCAGAGCCCAGAGGTGGCATCCAGTGGTCACACGCTGTCTGCAGGTCACGCTTGCAGAAGTCGCATCACAGCCAGGTCCTGTGCCTGCTAGTTGCACTCTGTGTCTGAAGGTTGTGCTGGCAGAGGGGTCTGGTCATAGCCCACGGAGAGAGCCCGCACATGAAGCCTGCTGGTCACGTACCCCCTCTGAAGGTCACACTGGCTGAAGGGACATGTCTCAGCCTGAGGAGCAGATGCCGCACACGGTGCCTGCTGGCCGTGTGGGTGCAGGGGACAACCCCAGTCAGGTGCAGTGCCTGCTAGTGACACATCATCCCACCGCAGCAGTGGAGCCGGGCGAGTGCCCCGGTGCTAGCACAGCCCTGCTGTGTCCCCGCGGTCACTTCAGGCCGTAGAGGACAGCAAAGCCCATGAAGAAGATGAGCCCGACCGAGAGGTCGGAGAGGAGCCGTAAGCGTCCCTGGGCCGCGGCCTCCTCCCGGCGGAGACGCAGCTGCTCCCGCCGCGCCCGCAGCATCTGCTCCCGCTCCAGCTGCTCTCCGTAGTGTGCCCGGTAGAAAGCGTCGAAGTCGAAGGGTGGCGGGACGGGCCCGCGGCGGGCGGCGGGGGGCCGGGGCGGCGGCGGGGTGGGGGCGGGCGGGCGGCCGGAGGGCTGGGGGGCTCCGTGCAGGTCCTCGGCGCTAAGGAGGCCGCGGTCGTACTTGCGGCGCAGCACGGCGCTGCCCAGCACCCGGTAGGCCTCGCTAACGGCGGCGAAGCGGGCGGCGGCGGCGGCGCTGCCGGCGTTGCGGTCGGGGTGGTAGCGGAAGGACTGCTCGTAGTACGCCGTCTTGATCTGCGCTGCCGTCGCCGTGGCCTTGACCCCCAGCACCTCGTACAGGTCGCGGCGCGGCAGCGGAGCTCCGCCGTTGCCCGTCTGCCCGCCGCGGGACGGTGCCAGGCCGCGGCCGGGCCGCGGGGCCCCCGGGACGGCGGGCAGGAGGCGCCTCAGGCGGCCGAGCGCTGCCGGCTCCATCAGACCCCAACCGCCTCAGCGCCCACCCGCCGCCATCTTGGGCGCGACGGGGTCCTCCGCGCGCGGCGCAGAGCAGTGACGTCACGCGGCGGCATGGCAGGCAGCGGGCGGCGGCCCGAGCACCGGGGACCGCCCGAGCTGGTGAGCGGCGGGGGCAGAGCGGGGGCAGAGTGGGGGACTGGGGCCCCACCCGGGAGTCCTGGGCCCCCACCCGGGAGTCCTGGGCCCACTCGGGGATCTTGGGCCCGCCCGCGGGGCTGAGGTCTCACTGCCCCCGCCGCTCTCTCGTTGCAGTTCTACGATGAGGCCGAGGCGCGGAAGTACACGCAGAAGTACGGTGGAGCGATCGCTGCGGAGCCGCGCGGGCGGGAAAGGGCCGTGTCGGGTGTGTGGGGGGGTATCTCGTCGTGGGGCGGAGAGCGGCGGAACCCGACGGAGGTGGGGAGCGGGGTCCTGCCGTGAGGCCTGGGGGCAGCCGGCCCCGCCGCGTGGGAACCGGTAGGGGCGTCCCGTGAGGAGGCGGAAGGGGAGTGAGATCCCTTGGTGGGGCGGTGGGAGGGGGCGTCGCGCCGCCTGGTGCCCAGGCCCTGGCCGTGCCTTGCAGCTCGCGGATGATGGAGATCCAGTCGCAGATGTCAGAGCGGGCTGTGGAGCTGCTGGGGCTGCCTGAGGACCGGCCGTGCCTCCTCCTGGACGTGGGGTGAGCAGGGGCCCTGCCGCATGTCATGGCACATGGGGCATCTGGGGCTTCAGCCACCGTGGCGCTGGGGGGCAAGGGGCATCCCAGCTTCACAGCACCAGTGTCTCTCTGTTGCGGGCTGAGGAAGAGAGACTGGTTGCTGTGGCATTGCTGCTGGCCGGGGTGACCCTCAGATCAGGCCCATCATCCCTGCGCTTTCCCCGCTTCCTCCCGTCAGCTGTGGCTCTGGGCTGAGCGGCGATTACATCTCCGACGAGGGTCACTACTGGATTGGCATGGACATCAGCCCTGCCATGCTGGGTAAGCAAGCCCTCCTCCTCTGCCACCCTTTCCTCACCTCAGAGATGGTCCCCAAAAGCGGGAGCTGGTTGCCTGAGCCACGCTCTGTTCTGTGCAGAAGTGGCCGTGGAGAGGGAGGTGGAAGGAGACCTTCTCCTTGCAGATGTGGGTCACGGCATTCCCTTCAGGCCCGGCATGTTTGATGGCTGTATCAGGTGAGTTTATGCATGTTATCGAGCTCTCTCGATGCTTCATGTAACTGCATTGTCTGTACCATACCCGTGATCGTGTATGGTGGGTAACAGAGGAGCATGACTGTCCTTGTCAGTCGCTCTGTTTGTTCCATGCAACTTGACTCCACCTCTTTGGGATAAGCTGCTGAGATTCAGGATGGTGGCAGCAGCTCCCAACAGCCATTTCCCAAGTCATGTGCTTGTCTTTGTTTGTTTGTTTGTTTTTGCTGGTGAGCTGGGAAGTTTATAGAAGTAAATAAAATGAAACTGGGGATATTGTCAGGAGGGTTGAGACCTGGTCCAAGGAGGAAAACAGGAAGTATGTCTGTACCATTGTTCAGCTGCAAGCTTAGTCCCTGGATCAAAGGTTTGATGGTTGATTTTGGGATGAAGGGGACAGAAAGTTTTCTGCTTGGAGACTATCTCAGAAAGGTGCTGGGAAGGAGGAGGGACTGTCCGTTGCTGATCTGAACGCTCTCTTTGGGATTGCTGATTGGCAAAACCTGCATGGCCACGCAAGGGCCACAGCTAAGCACTTGAGTTATTGGAGCAATTGGCCTGAAGGAAATGCTTGGTGATTCTTCTGTGCTTGAATAACTACTGTGCCTTGTTGGGTTTTGGTGTAGTGAGTCTTCAGAGGGCTTTATGCAACTGCAAAACAGAAGGCAAAGCTACGCGGAGGAAATGAAATAATTTCCGTGAAGCCTGGCACATGCCTAGTGCTGGATGTAAGCTCAAAGGGAGATGGCAGGCTGTGAAAGAATTGATGGCTCAGTGTCCCAGGGGTCTTGTTTTCTTTCTCAGTATCTCTGCAGTGCAGTGGCTTTGTAATGCTGATAAGAAATCACACAACCCTCCAAAACGCCTTTATAGATTCTTCTCAACTCTTTACACTGCCTTGGTAAGTGCCATACTCTCCCAGTCAGGCCTCTGCCTGCTTTTACATCCTTGATGGTACGTTTTAGCAAGATACTTTAAGTAAGTAAACGCTGCTCTGAAACAGATTTGTGGCAGGAGTGCCCATTTTGTGCTCCTTGCCTGCCTGCACAGTCTCTCACGCTTCTCTGATACCTGCTGTTACCCCGGTGCCTGGCTGTGCTGTGGAGGAGCTGGCTCTACAGTCTGAGCACCTCTCCTGGGGATAGTTCTCCAGAAGGCTTTGGGGAGGTGGGTGCTAGGAGTTGCATGACTAGAGGGGTTGCCTGCACTAAGACATGTTTGTGACTGACTTTATTTCCCATAGGCCCAAGGATCCCGAGCTGTCCTGCAGCTGTACCCTGAGAACTCGGAACAGGTACAGGACATCACTCAGTGGGAAAGAGGTACAGGCAGAGCCAGACAGAGAGGTTGTGTGCTGTTTGGGGCTCTGAATGCATCATGTTTCTCCCCGTTGGGTCTGTGTCTCTGTTCTTCCTGTTGTCTGTAAAGCTCTTCAGGAGCCCAGAAAAAACCTATAAGGTGAATGCCCTGTGCAATTTTTGTTGCTTCACAGATTGTCTTGGACTGAGCCTTAAAATAAAAGAAATTGGCAGGACACGATCTGAATCTGCTGTCCTGTCCCCTGTGTGACTGGGTTTGAAGACTGGCCTGTAGTCATCAGCACTGTACTGTAACTCCACAGGGCTGGAAAATCCAGCCAGTATCCATCTCCTAGAGAGTCTACTGCACTGATTAACCCAGGCTAGGCTGAGGAGCAGGGAGAGCCAAAGAAAGGTGGTGGACTGGTGTCCAGATGGTACTGCAGAACTGGGAGCTTGGTGCAGAGTAAACAGGAGCAGGAACGACCCATCTTTGGCATGTGCAGTTTGCTTTGGTGGAGCCCAGAGGTCTCTTGGGCATTGCTGGTAGGTGATGGCTAAATAACTTCTGCATCTGCTTGTTTCCAGCTGGAGCTCATCACAGCCCAAGCCATGAGAGCTGGCTTTACTGGGGGAATGGTGGTAGATTACCCCAACAGCGCCAAAGCCAAGAAGTGAGTCTTGTATCTCTGTGTATGTGTGTGTTTGGGGTGGGGTCTGGGTTTAGCAGTGATTTTCCCCCATCCTCCCTCCCCCGCCCCAAGCTGTTCTCTCTTTCATGAGACAGTCCTGGACACAGGTCAAAGCTTAGATCTGACTGTGTTATAAACAATTTCAGTCTTGTTTGGGGACTGGGAATTGCATGCTGAATCCCAGCTTTATGCTTCTTATTCTTGTTCTTTCAGGTTCTTCCTTTGTCTCTTTGTTGGGGTATCTGGCACATTGCCAAAGGTGAGGAGCTCCACAAGGCAGCAGAGTTGGCTTCCTGGCTGCTGGGTGATGTAGAAGAGCTGTGGGCGAGGAAGTCATAGTGTGGGAGCCAGGCAGCTCTGCATGTGCAGATGTGACTTGGTTTATACATTTGCTGTCAGTCTCACCAACCCCTGCTCTTCCTGAGATCTGGTTTCTTTGACACAATTTCTAGAAGACTAGTTTGCTGCCACTCCAGTCCTTTCCCTTGCAGAGCTCGGGGTTCCCCTTAATTTAGATGGCATGACTTAGCTCTGTCTGCTCCAGGGGAGAGCAAAACTTCCCAATTTTGCTTTTCAGGGCCTTGGTACTGACTGTGCTGATGGAGAAGAGATACACCAAGCAAAGTTCACCAATGAGAGGTATCGTATAGTGGGTGAGGGTGCAAGTTCTCCCCAAGTGAGGAGTGGGGCAGATGTAAAGGCTGGGTTTTGTTGATTGAGGACCACAGTGCTGCCATGTGAGAAGTGACTGAAGGGAAGGGACTGGAAGGATCTTTAGCAGCCCAGATGGGCACTGCTGTGGTGTCGTGGATGTTGTTGGTCCATACCCTAGAGCTGCAGCTGAGCATTCAGTCTGCGGTGTGCTTTCTGTCCAGCACCTGGCTCTCCAGCTCAGTGCTGTAACCTCAGCCAGTGGTGATGGGAGGGGCAATGTTTGTGGGAGGGGGAAGTGCTGGTGATAGCAAGCATGTGGTTTTTGTTGTTGGGGAAGCAGGCTGAGGCTGTTGTGCCTGAAGCTTGGTGTTCCCTTTCTTCTGCTGTCGAATTCTTTGCTTAGCTGTGGCTGCAGGGGTTTCTCCTGCTGGCCAGGTCTCCTCCCATGGTAGTGGTGCAGGGAGGAGCCCGTCTTGCAGCCAGTGGGAGAGACAGAGAACAAAAAACAGAGGAAAGTTGTCATGGCTGCCTGGAGCCTGTGGCTGCCATGTTTTCCTGCCTCTTACACTGCTGTTCTCTGCTGACTTAGTCCTGGGGATACCTGGTCTTGGAGGGCAATAGCAGAACTGGCAACTTGTTGGGAAGCCAGAGGCTCTGCTTTGTTTGAAGTAGAGCAGAGGAGGGGAAGGTGGTTTGTGCTTGAGCCTGTATTCCCCCGAGATCCCAGAGCCCAGTGTGCTGCCGGTGTGTCAGATATGGCCCAGGGCAGTGCTGGCCTGCTGCAGCTGCCTGCTGCAGCCTGTGGAGGGTTAAGTATCCCTCGGCTCAGAGCTGGGGCTGGAAGCAGCCTCTTCCCCCAGTGCACCAGAACTTGGACTGTTGGGGCACCTGCCCCAGTGCTGGCTGAGCCTCTTTCATCACAGGGGGTGGTGGGAGAGATACTGGTTTTATAAGGCAGAGGGCATACCCAGTTCTGGGAGGCAATCCTCCAGGGCAGAAAACTCTGCCCATGCACCTCAGTTTCTCTCCAGCTGCTGTCTGCTTTCTCTGTAGGACACGGTTCAGAAACACCAAGGGCAAGTCTGCAAAGAAAAGCCGGGACTGGATCCTTGAGAAGAAGGAGCGTAGACGACGACAGGGCAAGTAAGTTCAGCTGAGGCTCACTGTGCTGGTCTGGTCTCCTGCCACCTGTTCAAACTCCTGCCACAAACCCGCTTCCCTTCCCCTCCCAGAATGACCTGTGGATTGTGCTTAGTTGTTTTCTGCTTTTTTCCACAGGGAAGTGCGAGCAGACACGAAATACACGGGTCGAAAGCGGCGCCCTCGCTTCTGAATTGCTCTGGACACTGCTGGTGTGGAAGATGGTGTGTTGGTCCCTCCAGTGAGCCTCCTGTGGATGGCACAGATGAGCACCCCAGGCCTGGGACTTGCTGTGACAGGTCATTGTGGCTCTTGAAGGTGTAAACTGGCTTGAGTGCTACCTAACAGTCAACTGCAAAGCTTCCAGCCCTGTTTTCCAGGTGAAGGTAGACAGACAATGTTTTGGCCACTTGGTGTCTGCAGTGCCATTGCTTATCTTCCTGAGAGTGCAGTGAGCCATCTGGAGCTCTGGGTGAGCCAGAACATTATATCCAGCCTCCTCACTAAACAGTTAATGGGTCAGAAGTGTTGCTGGTCTCCTGTGTCCTGCCTTCAGTGCAGGGGAGTACTGAGGTGGGAATACAACGCCTAGTTCCCTGCCTGCAGGCAGAGAGTCGGGCAGTATAAAAGTATGTGTCACATGAGAGCAAATCCTTATTCTGGCAGAAGTGTTATTCCTGTGGTGATTGCTCCCGCAGGCGCTTCATATCAGGCTCACCCTATATGGTTTAGTGCTCCCAGGGTGCTGTGGTTCTCTACATCCCTGCCCTCGTTCCCCAACACCTCCTTCCTTCCCCTGAAACACAGAGGTGCCAGACAGAACTTTACAGTTACAAATGTTTATTCTACATAAAAATTCCACAAAATGGGAAGCTGTTTTGCACCCAAAGCTTTGGGAGAAGAAAGGGAGGCTAGCAGGAAGGGAAAGGGTGAAGGAGAAAAGAGGCAACATACAGTGTCATCCAGCCCAGTGAGACAGAGCAAGCCAGGGTCAAGATCTACATAGAAAACAAGGACACTTAGCTCACAGTACAGCAACGGTACAACTCCACGGGGGGCTTGGAAAGCCTTCAAGTACATTAATTACAAAGAAACCAATCCCCAGTTCGAGTGCAAGCTGTGCGTGCCCCACACTGCTCATGGAATACTGCATCGACACGCTCCTGGCGCTGGGAGGGCAGGTGGCACTTGGAACAGAGGTGGTATAACCCAAAGGACAAGCAGTCTGAGGTTGGGGGCTAGAAAGAAAAAGTGAAATGTCTCCCAAAAGCACAACTACACTGTTGGTGATCTGGTCTGTACATGCAACGATGGCAGGTAAAAAGGAACTGAACGGGGCTTCCCATAGTGCAGGGGTAATTATTGCACCAAAACACGCTCCCCTCACAGCGAGGACAGTGTTAGCCTGCCTGTGGGCCAGCAATGGCAGCCTGCTCCTCTGCCTCCCTTGTGTTGGTGCCACCACTGCCTGCAGGATTTTGGCAAAGTGCCAGTGGAAGAGTCACTGTGGCCCTGGCCAGTTCCTGCTGCTGAGGGGCTGCTGGCAGTGATGGTAACAACAAGGAAGGAGCAAGTGCCAGAATCCCCCCAGTGCTGTTCTTGGCCTCATGCCTTGACTGATGGACCACAGCCCTGATGTCCTGTGAGCTTGTGCCAGAAAAGCCACTGCTTGGAAGAAAAAAAAGGTCACCTTGTGCTAGCAGTGGGCATTGCTGCAGGGTCAGAGGCTGAGAGGAGCTTTTTTGTCTGCCTGCCCAGGAGCTGCCCTGCCAGCAGTGTTATTGCTTCCCAGAGGAGGGGGCCCAGCACTCTTGCTGGCTTAACAGAGTGGAGTGCAGACTGTGGTGGCAGGGAGCTCCACAAAGGCAAGAGCAGCACGCACTTGTGCATCACTCCAGCTCCCTTTCCTCTAGCCAGACACATCACCACAGAGCAGGCACACTGCCAGTGCCCTGGAGGGGGGCTCCCGACTCAGCCTGCCTCTGCTTGCAGGAGTCCTGGTGCCCCAAGCCCTTTTGCACAGCAGGCTGCAGTGCTGTAGCTCACATCAGTTGTGGGACTGTGAAAGACCAGGGCTCCAGTTTTGGATGTTCCCATGGCAGCACCTGCTGGGGGCTTGGGCTGGGCAGGGCAGGGGACGACGCTGGATACTTCCCAAGGGCAAGTGAATGCAACCAGGGGCTGGACTGTGGGACCTCGGGGAACAGTGGTAGGACTCTTTAGCAGTGTCTGGGCTGCTGCTGGGCTGGGCTGCACCTGGGGAAGGCAATGCTGTGTTTTGGCTACAGCCCACTGCTTGTCACCCAGCACTCATGGGCACCACATCTGTGCCTGTGCTACAGCACCCAGCTGGGGTGGAGGAGCACCCAGCCCTGCCCTCACCCTGGTCAGAGCAGGGAGGTGACGCGCTGCCTGCAGCTGGAGTACTTGCTGCCATCACGTGTTCTTTTTCGGCTTCTAACATCTGGGCTCATGTCCAACCCCTATCCTGCAGTGTGGCTGTGAGCTTGGCCCCAGGTGCCTGCCCTGCTCTGGGCTCTGTGGTGCTTTGGCATGTGCATGGGCCAGCTGGAGCCGAGCCTCCAGAGGAATGTGAGGGCAGAACCCTGTCCCCAGCCTGAGGAGAATGGACAGTGGCAACACAGGGCTCCTCAGAGCTGCCAAGCAGGCTCGGGCCACACCACAGTGGCTGCACCCATGTAGTGGGCACAGCAGAGGGCACCCAGGTGCTCACACAACACCCTGCCGAGTTGCAGATGCCTCGCTGGATGGGCATGGGGTTGAGCAGGCAGAAGGGCAGTGTGCCAGGAGGAGGTGACAGGGATAGGTGGATGCCAAGAGGTGGCGAAGCAATGACAGGGGCACTGCCCTGCTCAGGAGCTGGTAGGATAGAGGGGGAGGAAGGCTGCTGCTCTTTGCTTGTGGGAGTGTGGAGATACTTCTGGGACCATGGCAGGAGAAAGCCCAACTGTCTCCAGTGCCCAGCCACGGGTGTCTATATGGGGAAGTGAGGTTGGAAGCAGCCCTGCTCTCTGCTCCAGGCAAGCATGCTGGGGGTTGTGGGCACCAGAGCCAGCCCCAAACCCCAACAGCCAGAGCCCAGGCCTCGGGGCAGTGGCAGCCAGGGCCACCTTGTGCTGGGGCATAGAATAGAATGCTGAATGCATTATATTATCTGCCCCTTTGGTGCAGGGTGAGTGGCCAGTCAAACATGCTGGCCTTGAAGTACCTGTGCCCTCCTGTCCCACTTGGCCCGCAGCACAGGTCCCCATGTGGCCTTGTTCCTGTCCCCAAGCAACCTTGATGTCCCCGAGCAGCAGCTCCTCAACCCAAACTTGTCCATCAGGCACCCACTGCCAGTGGCAGCAGGTCTAGCCCCTGGCACCCACACTGGGGTGAAGGCTTGCCTAGGGAGGGGGCAGCCCTGGCAGCAGCAGAGATGGAGCCCCGCAGCCAGACACGGCCATGGGACAGGCAGGGGCAGGGGGAGGCAGGGCCTGGCAGAGCGCACCCCTGGGGAAGGGCCCCGTGGGAGAAGCAGCCCAAGGAAAGGTGTTTGCAAGCACAGACGCGGCTGACAGACATGAGAGCTCTGGCTGGAGGTGATGGGGAGGCTGAGGGAGGTTGACTGGGCGCTGTGCTCCTGAGGACCCCTAACACCCTTCGTCAGTCCCTCCTCATCCTCAGCTGTCACTAACACAGACTGCCCAGCACAGGAGCAGCAGCACCCAAGGGCATCTCTGTCCCCACCTGGTCCCAGCCAACCACCCAGCCTGAAGCAGTGATGAGAGCTCGGGTTCCCCCCACCAGGGTCCCCCTTGCACCCATCACCATCCCCTGCACCCTGCCTGCGCCCCGGGGCCGGCGCTCCCTCCACACAAACGCACCGCACCGCACCGCACACACAGCGTCACAAACAACCATGCATTAGAAACTGAAATGCTGCTGGGAGGCTCCGGGGCTGCGTGGTTCACTCCAGCGTGGCTGCGGCCCCGTGGCACGCGTGGCTCCATCCATCACACACCAACAGTCCCGTGGGGCGAGTCTAGCCGAAAATGCCACCAAAGGTGGAGGCGATGACAATACCCAGGATCACGCAGCAGATTATGATCATGATCTTCTTCTGCTCAGGTGTCCCAGCACCGGTAGGGAGAGAGGAGAAAGGGGCCTGTGAGTACTGGTGGGAGGTGAGCCCCGTGAGCTGCCATCTGCCTGGTTCCTGTTTGCCCGTGGAGGGCTCTGAGCAGCACCGTGGGAGCCAGAGGGGCTCTGGCAGCCCCAGGGCAGAGATGGGCACCCCTGGGCTGGCACAGCTGAGCTGGTGGCCCCCGGGACCCCAAGCTGATGAGCTGATACAGGACAAGGTTTGGGGCCTGAAGAGGCAGCTGGTGCTGGACCATGCCTTCTAGTTTTATTGGCAAGGGGCATGGCTATCACCACAACCCTGGCTCACAGGACCCACCTTTTCCTTTTTCCTCCCCCCATGCAGCACCTCTGCCCCATGGCTCATTGGTGCTCACGCAGCCTGTGCCAGGGAGCTCTGCCTCAGCTGGTGTCATCAGTGGGACCTGGGCTGCACTCAGTGGTGTGGGGTAAAGCAGTGCCCAGGCACCCGTGAGGCTGTGCCAGGCTGCCCGCTCCTCTGTGCAGGCAATGGGGCAGGCAGGGATGCCAGGCAGGTGCCTGTCCCCAGAATGGAGGTGTCAGCAGTGTAGGCAGGGGAAGACGGGCCCCAGTGCTGTGACTCACCCGTCTGGCTTTGCTCTGGTACTTCACCGCTTTTTTGGTGTCCGACACAGCCCGCTCCACGTAGTCCACCGAGTGCTCCACGTTGTATTCGATGCGGTCGATCATCTCACCCTGCAGAGCGGGGACAGAGCCCACGCGCCCATGCACGCACAGACATGAGCTCCTTCCTGCCCCACTGCTCCCTGGCACCATGTGGATGTCACCCTGCCCAGCAGCCCTGCACGGGAGAGGGAGGGACCGTCAGTTGTCTGCAGGGAGTGGGTGCCCTGGGGTGGGGTCTCCAGACCATCGGCTCTGTCCTAGAGCACTGGGACCTCTGTGCACATCCCAGCAAGCAAGGGTGAGAGTCAAGGGGGTTCCGCAGCCCAGTCCTGGCCTGGTGGCTGCCCTGTCTCATATCTCAGGTGGCATCAAAGCCACAACGGGATCTACACTGACACAGTGCTGCATGCTGCTGAAACCGGAGGCATGGCAGGGGAGCAAGGACCACACCAGCAGCGCCGTACAAGATGCTCACGAGACCACGCGCATGCAGGGACAATGGCTCTGATCTGCACAAGCGCCCTGCTGAGAGCGGAGGGCCCTGGAGTGGGGCTGGTGAGGCCAGGCTGCAGGGACTCCTGTCCCGCTCTGACCTCTGACTGCAGGGGTAGGCTGGGGATGTGCACTCCTGCAGACACAGGGACCTAGATGGGGGCAAGCTCCCCCAGCCTGTCCACCTCCTTTGTCCTCATCCTGACTACACAGGGAAGTAGCCAGGTCCTGACAGTTCATGTGATTGGCAGGGTTGGCAGGAGTAGGCAGCTGGAAGCCCAGTGCCGTCCTCCATGGCACGGAGAGAATCGGGGCTGCAGAGCCAGGAGGTTGTGGCCAGCAGCTCTGTAATGCTCATTTCTCAGCCTAATGCTGGACACCATGGGGACGCTGAGCCTTGCAAGCCCAGGGGTGCTCTGGTGTTACCCCCCCTAAGCACTGACCCCCACCAGGCTCCCTGCTGCTCCCTGCCTTGTCTAAAGCTGCTGCTTCTCCTTCCCACCTGTGCCATTCCTGGGGCAGACCAGGCAGCTGCCAGCACTGCTGCCAACCTGGCACCCTCTGCTCCTGGTGCCAGCAGCTCAGAGCCTCCCACCCCACAGGGCAATGCAGGGTGCTGGCATGGTGTAGCCCTCAGAACAGGGCAGGGAACTGCAAATCCCATCTCTCCCCCAAGGCAGCCAGGACGAGGTACCAATGCCACTGTGCCACAGCCACCCTCATTTGTCATGGGCCAATCCTAGTGCCAGATGAGAGCCGCAGACATGCAGGGTGCAGCCATGCAGAGCAGAGCATGCAGCACCAGCGGGGGCTCAGCGGGGCTTTACCTGCCACCGACGTCTCCTCAGGCCGCGGCAGCATGGCGGGCAAGAAGTCGGGGTGAGCAGAGACACCGGAGCACGTGCCCAGCTGAAGGGCCAGCTGTGGGCTGGCAGCACAGCCAGAGCAGCCTGGCAGGACCACCGAGGCTGGTGGCACCCTGAGCATACCCAGTGGGGCCTGGTGCTCCAGGGGAGATGGAGAAATCTCCACCTGCATGGCAGCCCACCTCTGCTCCCCTCCAGAGCCCATCACCAAATCTCCCACTCTGGGCACACAGCAGCCCCTGGCTCTGGGGTGCAGGGCAAGTGGCTCTGGCCCCAGGGAAACCAGATCAACCCCACATCAGTCCCAGATGCAGTTTTATTCCTCAGTACCCACCCAGGCAGGGAAGCACCAGCAGCCCCATCACCCTTCAACCTCCCCAGCTGAGTTGGCCACTGGTCTGTATCTCCGTACCTGGCTCTCCACCAGCATGGCCATGTCCATGAACATGTCATGCAGCTCTCGAATGCTGTTCTCCAGTTTGATGATCTCGCTGTGCCGTGTCTCAATCTCATTCAGTGCCTGCTTGGTAATGTTTGAATCCATAATGATCTGCAAGAAGATAGAGCACCACACTGAGCCCCTTGGATGCTGGGATTAGGGGCACCAGAGAGAGAAAAGCAGGAGCCCCTCAGCCACCCCAGTGTGCAGCAAACCCCCACCTCATCCTCCAGCCAGGATGCAGCCCCTGCTCAGGCAGCATCTTCAGGCCAGACTTGAGCACCCAGGTCCCACCTCCCACAGGGGCTGTGCTCATCACTCCTGTCCTGGGGCCTCTGTGGCAGCACGTCCACTAGCCAGTCCTCCCAGGATGAGGAAGCTGGCTCGGCCTTAGCCTGCGCTGGTGCTTACCCCGGAGGAGAAGATGGCCGGGTTACCGCTCTCCAGCATGTCCTCCAGCTCCTCACTGGTGGTGGTCCTGCCAGCTGCAAGTGACACAACACGGGTCAGCCATGAGCCCCCTGTCCCAGCCAGAGGTCCCACAGCCCCACCGCAGGGCTCTGCTGGATCCATGTCATCTCCCGAGAGTCGAGCAGAGCAAACCTTCCAGCCTTGAGAGCACAGTGGGAAGTTGGAGGGGCTGCCAGCCCTGCCACCTATATTTTTAAGGGAGTCAAGCTGCCAGCTTGGCCCAGCTCACCCAAGAAAGCTCGTCTGTCCCTCCTGGTCAAGCTGATCATTCCTGCAGGGCAGGGAGTGGTGCCAAAGGACCAGCAGCCACCAGCACCCAGGTGGTGGGCTGTAAAGGAGGAAGGATGGAGAACAGCAATTCAAGAGCAAGTATGCTCTTGGCAAATCCCATCCTAGGCCAGTTCAAGGCCATGAGGACACTGGGCTGAGCAGGGCTCATTGGCCTGGCAGGTACTGCTGCAGTTGCCGGGCTGCCTGAGGTTTAGTCCTGCAGCTGCATAACAGAAACCAGGCTCTGTCCTTTCCCCTGCAACACAGCCTCCTCCTTGGTGTCAGGGTGGGACCTTCAGCCCCCCAGCTCCTCTGGGAGTGATTCACCCATTGTGTATGGCTGCCCTCCCCAGGGGCATACCCCACACTGCCACAGGGGAGAGAATTAATCACTCTGTGGCTTATGCTGATCCTCCACCATTAATTGTAGCGTCTTCTTCAGGCTAACAGCCAGGTAGGACCCGTGAAATTAGAGCTGAACAGAGATGACGGCAGCTTCTGCTGGGGCTGCCCAGTGGGCACAGGGAGGGGCAGTGGGAGCAGGTCACACTTGCAGAAAGGGCAGGAGACATCCCACTGGTGTGATCAGTAGTGAATGGGGGCAGATAGGCAGGAGCAGATGACTGTTCTGGTTTGCTGGGATGGAGTTAATTTTCTTCTCAGTAGCTGGAAGAGCTGTGGTTTAGGTTCAGTGTGGGATTTGTTAGAAGAATGTTGATAAAGTCCTAATGTTATCAGTTGCTGCTGGAGCCCAAGGCCGTTGTGTTTGGCTGGTTCACAGTTACATTAGGACTGGGAGGGAGAAGTGTAGTAATTAGCAAAACCCCAAATTGGCATTTGGATGTGCCAATGAGATATTCCATCTCACACCACCTCATGGTCAGTGTATTAACCAGTGCTGACTGGAAATCGGGGGGATTCTGTCAGGGATCTCTCAGGCTCTCAGGATCTCTCTTCCAGGGTTTCAGTTTGGGGACTGTCTGTGCTCCAGGATCACTGGCTGGGACAGGCTGGGCATCGGTCAGTGGGTGGTGAGCAACTGCACTGGGCATCACTCAATTGTACATTCTGTTATTACTGTAGTTATCATTATCATTTTTTTTTAATTAGTAAATTGTTTTTATCTCAACCCATGAGTCTCCTTGCCCTTTTCCTTCCAATTCTCTCCCTTACTCCCTGGGATGGGGGGAGAGTGAGAGAGCAACTGTGTTTGGCTGTGAACCAAAAGGGTGAAAACACCACACTAACAAAGCAACTTTACCAAGCCTGATGAGCCCAAAACCAGCAGAAGGACAGGCAGGGAAGGGCTGGGGTCTGGTATGGTGCTCCCCTGAGACATGCTGCCCACAGGCTCTGTCAGTTGAATGGAAAGGGACTCATGGAAGGAGTCATCCTTCAGGATGAGTCCAAGGCACCTCGGAATGCAGGAATGGAGGAGACATGGCAGAGCACAGGAACAGCCCCCAGGACAGTGCTCCCTGCTTCCAGCAGTGCTGGCCCAGACCTTCACAACTGTGTCAGTGTCCCAGGGAGTAGCGCGGGGGCCCTTCCTGGCCACCACCCTACCTGAGATGGGATGCAGGATACATGTTCTTATCCCAACTTTCACCACCTCCTCACTTCCCTGTTCCACTATTGCAGAGCATGGGACTGGTACAAGCTGCAGTAAGGTGAAGGATAAGAGCAAAGACATCACATGGATTAACAACCACCGAGCCAGCGCAGGCTTGGCCAAGGGCCACAGCTGGTCAGGATGAGCTTGTTTAATGCTGAGCCAAAGCACAAGGCCCAGAGGCTGCATCTCACCCACACTGTCCAGCACAATGCTTGCCAAAGCCGAATAATCAACCTGCAGGACCCCAGAGGAATTCTCAGGGAGTCCACCACCTTCTGGCTAAGTTTCCTGGTTTGGAAAGGCTGTCAATAGCTCTTCAACAGCAACAACATCAGATGAAAGTGTGCTACATACTTAGATGATCTGCTGCCTGCATCACCACAGAGCTACTACATAGCCACAAATGGGATGAAAGGACTGAGTCAAAGCAAGGTGCCCACAAAGGGGAAAGAACTTGGGGGAAAACCCCTGCCTAAAACTTGCCAAAACGCTGGAAAATCCTAAGAACTGGACCTCTGCCTGCTCAGAGAGCTCCAGAGTACACTTGGCATCTCCAGAAACTAAAGTTTCCTGCAGAGAACCTGCCAATGAACAAAGCAGCACAGAGCATTGCTTGGAGCTGCAGCACAGAGGGAGAAGAAAACTCAGCCCTGCACTGGCATGGAGAGAATGGCAAGAGATGATGAACAGGTTGTGCTGCAGTGGGACCATCAGAAGCTCTGGGACAGGCAGAGTCATGAATCCACCAAGGAGACTTTCTGCCTCAAGGCGACTGCACAGTCTTTGGCTCAGCTGGATAGAGTGACCATCCCCATGGACCAGCTCCCAGGGAATGGGGCAGGAGCAGCTCTATCAGAGTGTGCAAGACCCTGAAGAAGCTCTGGTGCCATGGCTCACACTCATTACCCAACTGACACTGAACGCCAGTTTGTCCAATTCTGCATGCCAGACACTCTATAAATAGAGAAGACTTGAAGCACCTCAGGGCTGCAGAAGTCAACATGCCATGGCTGAATTAATGGTAAGGGCTCAGCTGCGCTCCTTCGGCTGGCAGCATCCCTCCTCCCGGCAGCAGGGCTGCACGAGCACCCACAGAGCAACAGCTCGGGCTCAGTCTGGAAACGCCAAGGACAAGGCACCTTCCCAAGGCTGGGATCCTCTGTCTGAATCTGCCTTTCAAGCTCTCGTTAGTTCCAAATCCATACAACTCATGGAGAGATGGAGCACGCTGCCCTGTGTGTGTAGAAGTAATGGGTACAAGTGACCTGAGGTGGCTGTCCCCCAGCTCAGACAGGTTCAGCACTGCCTGCAGTGGTCTCGGGATGAGAAGACTTCAGTCTGCCTAGCATGTCACAAACTGCCACCCACCCCCCGGTCCCTCAGGACCCGTTCTGCTCAGCTGGGGCGGGGGCTGCAGGGGCCAGGTATTTTCATCCAATTAGACATTTTTAGCTCAGATAAATCCCATGGTCATTCCTGAGAGGAAAGTGTCACAGAAATCCTAAATAAGCCCATCCCAGCACCAGGGGCTCTGGGGCCACCCGGGGCTGCCCCAAGGTGCTGCTGGGGCTGGAGCAGCCCTAGACTCTCCTGACTCAAGGGCAGGTGAGGATGCATCCACAACTTGCCTTTCTGCACATCAATTAACCTGTTCTTGCCCAGTGGGGTGGGGGCTGATTAATTCTTGCTGTGCCTTTGGAGATGGCAGATGCTTTATTTTTGGCTCCTTGGTCTCACACACAACAAAACTGTTCTAAAAACAAACAGCATCTGTGCAGCACCTCCATAGCTTCAAAGCTGCACATGCACCACAGAAAGCTCCTCTAAACCTCAAATCTAATTTCACTGGGAGCAAAACCTGATTAGATTTAAGATGTCGTTTCTCATAATGGACCAAGAAAGGAAAAAAACCACAGGAGTGACACGGCTCGTGCCTGGGGAGCACAGCTCCCAGCAGCAGACGCTTGGTCCAGCCAGAGGACAGCCACCTCTGTCCAGCCATCACCAGCCCCAGGATATGGCGCATCCTGCGATTCCTCCATGGCATCCGCAATCTCAGTGTGTTTGGGAGCCCAGTGAGTAAAGAGGGGTGAGGCCAATGATTCAAGCTGGGGCAGAAGCAATGGGAGAGGGTAGAACATCCACTTCATCACATCAGACAGGCTCCCAGGCTCCGCATGTGCCAGACGGGCAGGGGTGATGGTGAGGGTGTCACTGAGGCACAACCTCTGGCACACAGACATGGCAGTGCCTACACAAAGAAGAGGAGCAGATCCTGAGAGGGCTGTGGTGAGCCCCAGGGATGGCCATGGCCCAGGCAGTGACTCTACATCACAGTTTCTTCTGCAACTGTCCCACTTCCAGAGCAAGGAGCAGTTGTGATTAGACTGGGCACTGAGGAGCCTCCACAAGAAAGTGAGAAGTCCCTGCTCTCACACTTTCAAAACCTGAGTGATTTACTGGCTTTGCTGTCAGGTCTCCCAGCACTTTCTGTCTTTGGATTCATCAACTGAACACGAGAGCTGAGGGTTTTGTAGAGCTTTGTGCAGTTGCTACATCCCAGCTGAGCTCTGTTCAAGAGCCCCCAAAGCAGCAGGGACTGGAGGTGCTGGTTGGCACACCCCAGGACAAGCAGAGCTCTCTGCCCAGGAAACACTCCTGACAAAACCTCAATAAACTTGTTGCTTTTGGCAAGCCTTTGTGCCAGAAGCAGTTTTCCACTGTCCTGATAGAGGAACCTAGCTTTTGCAAAGGACTGTGCACAGGATTTTGAACCTTCCTAGGACAGACCCCATCCTGCATCTGTATCTGCTCCACACCTCCACTCCACAGGCAGAGCAGGTCCCTCACCGTCACTAACTAGGACACCTCCTCTGTATCCAACCACTGCATCACTGGGAGTCCTGAGCACCCTTTTCCTTGTGCCCCATCAGTGTTTTGTCAGGGACTGACAGCACAGCAGGATGGACAAAGCGAATACAAGTATAATTTAATATATCAGAGTCCTTCCAAAATCTGGGAGCAGAAAAACAAAGGGAAGGTTTCTTTCAGGTCTGCAGACAATTAAGGATCTGGCTAAATCCTTTCAAATCTCCTCCTCTCTCAGAAGGGAGGCACAGGGACACATTACATTCCTATTTACATTACAAGCCTCCCCTGTGATGGGATATCACCTACGGAATGATGTTAGCTGATGAATGAGTCAGTCAGCTGGAGCACTGACACACTCATCATCCCTCTTTGATGTCAAGCTCTTGTTGAGCCTCATGTTAGTCAACCCTTCCATTCAGCCAGTGTGAAACAATTCTATTTTGATACATTAGAAAGAATAATCTTAACAGAGGAAAGTTTTGCACATCCAAGTCTCCTTCCAGCTCTCCAGAGAAACTACCATACCCCACTAGCACCCAGCTTCCTAGGCATCTGCAGCTCCTGAAGGACATTCCCACAGGTGACCATCAAGGACACCATTCTGACTCAAAGATCTCCTACCTTATTATTCACACTGAGTTGTGAAAGGAAAGAAAAACACCCATTTGTTCATGAGGAACAAAAAAAAAGGACTAGGCTTCAGACTCTCTAATTTTGAGCACAAAAACCCATGGCACCTCTCTGACAATGAGATTATTTGCAAAAATCTCTTTTAATCTCTGCATGTCTTGACTTCTCTCTTACTTGCTTATTTCCCCAATTATGGTGGTGGTATGGTTCTTTGGTGGGAGATGACCACGTTTCTCTAAAACTAACCAGGTATCACCAATCGCCCAGAAGAACCACCAGGAGAGCAGGTTTTATGGACAGGCAGGACCAGACTTCTCCTAAGTGATGGGCTCTAGAGGATTAACGGAGATTTTAGTGCCATGGTGGTGACAGCCTCAGAGGTGTCACCATTGGCCAGAAAGCACCAGGACTGCTGCTGAGAGCCATCAGGGCCCTGGGGCCAGAGAGATGCCTGGTGCAGGCACTGAGGCTCATGCTCCCATCTCAAGAGCTCACTTCTTGGTTTTATATTTAGTTCAGTTCACCCACGATGAAGAGCACCCTGAGGAAAGGCAAGGCAACGCAGAATCATAGAATGGTTTGGGCTGGAAGGGACCATTAAAGCTCATCCAGTTCCAACCCTCCCTGCCATGAGCAGGGACACCTTCCACTAGACCAGGTTGCTCAAAGCTCCATCCAACCTGACCTTGAAAGTACTACCTCTCTGGGCAGCCTGTTCCAGAAATGGCCACACGAGAGTCAGGAATTCCCACTAGCTTCTTGGAATTCAAAATTAGCTGCAAACAAGGAAGAAACATTTCTCACTGTGCTTTCTGCGCTCTCTACGCCACATTTAAGAAAATCTGAGGGGAGTTTTTGTGCTTTGCTGGCTGCAGTTGGACACTGAAATGTGAGGTCCCACCACATATCTGTGTCCTGGTTGCTGTGTGTACCTACAGCCCCTGTGCACCCCTGGGTTTTCCCGGGGAGCTCTGCACAGCTGTGGGAGCAGCTCTGCTCCAGCGAGAGCTGGTGCAGGATGCAGCCCCACAGCATGCACAGCCTGGCCATGTTCCCCCTTCACATTTACTCACTGATCTCCAGCTGCCTCTGGATTCTGCCCTTGCAGCGCTCCCGGTAGTCGGTTTGTGTGGCGTTGTACTCAGACATCACCTCCACGAACTTGCGTGACAGTGTCGAGTGCTGTAGAGGAGAGAGGGAGAGAGAGCAGGGGTGAGGGTCCCGTGGGAACGACAGAGCAGCCACCCCCGGGCCAGAAGGCTCAGCCCTCAGGCCCCTCAACACCTCTAACAGCCCAAACAGCATTTCTAGCCCAAGAGCTGCTCTGAGGAGTGTGGCCAAGAGCAAGGGGGGCAGGTGGCAGCAGGTGACATGGCCTCAGGAGGGTGGACCAGACACATCCCTCACCCCAGCCCAACCCAAGCACAGCCTCCAGCCCCCAGAGGACACCCTGGGTTGGTGGCAGACCCACGGGTCACGGCTGGCAGCACCCTCCTCATGCCACACCACAATCTTGTGCCCAAGCAGCCCGGAGCCGATGCCACAGCAGTGCCCTGGGTGGAGTTCTGCCAGACTCTGCCATGCTGCCAGGATGTGCTGGACCTGGCACGGGTGCAGGATGGACCCATGGTGTGGTGCTGGAGCTGGGCAAGGAGGCCCTGAGGCATTGATCCTCCTACTTGGATGGGGCACAGCTGGTGGGGAGAGGAGGGAACATAGGCTGGCCCAGGGGCACAGGGCATGTCCAGGGTGATTGTCCCCACTCTGGAAGCACGGTCTCACTTTTGCCCCCATACTGGAG
The DNA here is from genome assembly GCA_907165065.1 of Caprimulgus europaeus. The sequence continues at coordinate 12,387,844 of OU015544.1, read as the reverse complement.
GGGCCCCTAAGCACCCGCCCTGTAGGGACACAGGAGATGACAGGGGATGGCCACCTGCCCCAAACTGAGCAGCTGCCTGAAGAGTTGCCAGCCCAGGGTGATGGTGTGGTCAAGCTGCCAGCACCCTCAGCTTTCCAGGCTGCTTCTGTTCTCCAGGAAATGTGTCAAACTTTGGAATGTCACCTGCCCAAATGAAAACACTGACCTTCCCAGTGCTGGCTGCTCTCCCCAGGGGAAGCTCACTCTGTGTGAACACCCACCCTGGGACCTGACTTGCTGTTGGATCCAACTGCCAGGCTGAGCACAGCAAACAACCCTGAAGATGTTCCAGAAAGGTCAGGACAGAGCATCATCATGTGCATCCTTCATCCAAACACTTGTATCTCTTGAACAAGCCCTTTCCCCAACACGCCAGAAATCCAGTTTCATGGTGTCATGGACTCACAGAACAGTTTAGGTTGGAAGGGATCTTCACAGATTGTCCAGTCCAATTTCCCCCACCATGGGCAGGGACACCTTCCCCTAGATCAGCCTGCAAGAACATAGAAGCCTTTTGCCTGCTCTTTAGAGTTGTGGAGGACTTTGTTTGGAGGTAGTGTTGCTTGCAGTTAAAACAGGGATGCATTTCCCTTGTCTTCTTGGGAGTGGTTGGGCTGTTTATAAAGGCACAGAAAAACCCACCCTGCAGCTGGGAGCTTCACTTTAACTGATGGCACTTGCACAACATGAAGAACTGACAGCAGCAGGCCATGGGTGTCAGCAGCAGGACCTGGGTATCAGCTATGCCCATCAAGTGGGGCCAGAGCAGCAGCTCTGCCGCTGCCAGATGCCCTCATACTACTCCAAGTTCCTTGCCCTCAATGGCTACGAGCAGCAGCTATTCCCTGTGGTGTGCTTCCTCGGGAAAGGGCTGGCAAGGAGGTGCTGGGGGTCACCCTTGGTGGGAGTGAACCTCTAACACCCTAAAACATGTAACGGTGGCTGGAAAAGGGCTGTGGACCCTTCCTGGAGCTGGGGAAGGTGGGGAGAGTGATCAGCTCAAGGGGACATTGGCATTACACAGCTCCTTAGACCTGTGAGCACACAGATGAGAGTTCAGCCCTCACCTGCAGCAATGAGCTCACACCAGGTACAGACACAGGTCAGGTTATTCCCTTGCTGCAAAGCAGCAGCTTCTCAGGGCTTTAGAGATACCCATCACAGAATCAGGGACTCACAGGTTTTGGTTGGAAGGGACCTTCAGAGATCATTCAGTCCCACCCCCCTGCCATGTGCAGGGACATCTCCCCCCAGACCAGGTTGCTTCAAGCCCCGTCCAACCTGACCTTGAACACTTCCAGGGAGGAGCAGCCACAGCTTCTCTGGGCAACCTGGGCCAGTGTCTCACCGCCCTCATGGTTCAACATTTCTTCTTACATCCAACCTAACCCCACCCTGGTCAGTTTAAAACCTTTGTCTTGTGGTGGGGCCCCCAGAGCTGGATGCAGTGCTCCATGGGAGTCTGAGGAGAGCAGAGCAGAGGAGCAGCATCCGCTTCCTCAACCTGCTGGCCACGCTGCTGCTGATGCAGTCCAGGAGATGCTTGGCTTTCTTTTTGCTGGCTGATGTCCCATTTGTCACCCACCAGTATCCCCCACTCCTTCTCCACAAGGCTGAAAGCCTTTCTTTCCAGAGAAGCTAAATCTGGTGCACGAGTCTCAAGTGAAGCCAAATCTGATACTGTGTCAAGCAGGAAACACTCGTGCACTTCTTCAACTGTGCAGCAGAACCAACAGCACACGACAGATGGGACCGTCCGCATCTCACAGGCCCATCCTGGGCGCTCAGCATCACTCTCACATGCAACAGGCACCCACAAGCTGGGACCAGCCGATGGCACTGATGCAGCTTTGTCACCCCAACCTCACCCCATGGACTCCTCACGAAGCCCAACTCAGCAGCAGGGAGCAACAGGAGATATAGAGAAATGGTGGAAGGTGAAAGAAGAGGAGGCAATGGAAAAGGGACAGGAAAAGAGAGTTCTCAGAAAGGATCAGAAAGAAGATATGGAGAGACTGACATGATGAAGAAACTCCTGATGACTGTTCCCCCTGGGACTTTCAAGGCCACCAGCATGGCCTGAGCTCCCCCTTAGAGATCTACAGCTGAAGTGAAGGGCTGTGCCCAGCCCTGCTGAGCTGGAGCAGCTCTCAAAGCCTCTGCACAAGGGGAAACCAGTGCAAGGCAGCAACTCCGCAGGGTCAGACATGCCAGGTGCTCAGACGCTCCTACCACGTGTCGGTTCTCCCGGAGCAGCTCCAGCCAACACATCCCTACCTCCAGAAAACATCTTGAAGATACACTTGCATTTGCTTTGCAGCTATTCTAAGCAAGCATCAGCTTGGTATTTATGGCAGAGCCTCAGACTCAGATCACCTTATTCCTCCTCTGCTGGCAAAGCTCACACGAAAGCCCCGCAGCAGCTTCAGCTTCAGCAGGCAGCCAAGTGCCAGCCAAGTGAAACCACCACTCACCCTCTGCTTGAGAGGTGCCCAGCCCAAAGCAAGGTCAAAACAGCTCCTGAGCGTCATGGCTTGAAACCTGGCACAGACATGATGTGCCATCCAAGCAACATTTCTGCCTTTTCAAAAACGGTTTTCCTAAAATCCAGTTTATTCTCATTCCGCTGAAAAGTATCAACATATGTGGATCTGCAGCCAAATACAGGCTGGGTGTTGAATGACACCGCTTTCTGATAATCAGGATAGCGTGCCAAACCTCTTGTACTTGAGAAATTATTTAACTTCGTGTTTATTTTGTTAGATTGTTATTTTATGTTCCCACGGGCATCCCATAGGTCTACAAAATGCATTTGATTTTTTGAAGGAACATGGAGCTTCATGTAAAGTGGGCTGGAAAAAAGCATTTTAAATGGCTTTCAGTCATTAAATGAAACTACCTGAATATTCACAGTAAATAAAGAGCATATCAAAATGTACCTTGCATTTCAAAGAAACTCATTAAAAATATATTAGGAAATGGGGTTGTTTCCCCTGAGGCCAGCAACCACAGAGAGGGACCTGGGGGTTCTGGTCAACCCCAAGTTGGACATGAGCCAACAGTGTGTCCTGGCAGCCAAGAGATCCAACCGTGTCCTGGGGGCACCCAGCACTGCACTGCGAGCCGGGCCAGGGAGGGGATCGTCCCGCTCTGCTCTGCACTGGGGCGGCCTCACCTCCAGCACTGGGGCAGTTTGAGCACCACGGGAGAAAAAGGATCTGAAGCTGCTGGAGAGTGTCCAGAGGAGGGACACAACATTGGGGAAGGGTTCAGAGGGGAAGGGTGTGAGGAGAGGCTGGAGTCACTTGGTTTGTTCAGCCTGGAGAAGACTGAGAGGAGATCTCATGGCGGTCTGGAACTTCCTCCCAAGGGGAAGAGGAGGGGCAGGTGCTGAGCTCTTCTCTCTGGCCACCACCGCCAGGAGCAGAGGCCATGGCAGGAAGATGTGGCAGGGGAGGGTGAGGTTGGCAATGAGGAAAAGGTTCTTGAGGCAGAGGGTGGTGGAGCACTGGCACAGGCTCCCCAGGGAGGTGCTCATGGCCCCAAGCCTGACAAGACTCCAGCAGCATTTGGCCCTCAGGGACATGGTGTGAATGTTGGGCTTGTCCTGTGCAGGGACAGGAGTTGGACTCCATGATCCTGGTGGGACCCTTCCAGCTCACAATACTCTGTGACTCTATGATAACTCTTTACTCCCTAATGTGGGGAAAGCAGCCCAATTTGCTGAACCACCAAGCTGGATTTCCAAAGAGCCCACACAGCTCTGGGTATCCACTGAAGGCTTTGAAAGCCTTCACTGAAACCTGGGACCTTGTCCTCAGTGTTTTGAATGAAGACATTTCTGAAATGCTCATCCCATGGAGGAGCCCGTAGGGGATGCCAGCCTTCCTCCTGAGGCTGTCAGGGTTACAGGGGGAGCAGAGATCCCACTCCTGAGCTCCCATCGGCTGGGTTTGTTGCAGTGTTTGAACTAGTCCAAATGGGATGAATATTTCCACCACATCGGCTAGATAAACCAAGCCCAAAAGCAACCAGAGGAGAAGCTGTTCTGAATAACAAGGACAGAAGTACTGACATTTGGAAGAATGTAAATAGCAGCTTTTGATACTTATATAAACATAGAAAATACTGTCCAGATGTCTGGGAACCTGGCAATGTTTCTGGACTGGGGATGCCCTTGGGAGCTGCAATCCCACAGCCCCCAGATCTTTCTGCTGCTGGTGAGCTGACCAAGCCCAGGTGCTTTATTCAAATCAATGCTGTGAAATGGGGACAAATGGTGTTTCTAATGTACTTCCCTAAGTACCAAAGAGCCAAAGGAAGGCTAAGGAAGCTATGGTCCCACTGCTCAATGGGGCAGGAGCTCTAGTGACCAGGGACACACAAAGGCTAAGGTTTCCATTTCTTCTTTTGTTTTGGTTACCACTGCTAAGGTCTGTCCTTGGCCTCTCAGTGCTCTCTGAGCAGAGGCCAGTGGCATGAAACACTACTCATGGAGATGGATATAGATTTTGGGTGAGCTTCAGTCAACTGGAAATACACAATGGGACCAAGGCAGGATACATCTGAGCATGCTGAAGGAGCTGGCCAATGCCACTGCAGGGGGCCGCTCCATCATCTTCCAAAGAAAGGGTGGTCATGGGTGGTTCCAGAGGACTGGCAAAAAAAGGCAGATGACACACATCTCCTGGAAGGAGGATCTGGGACACCCCTCAGCCTCCCCTCAGTCACTGGGAAGGTCATTGAGTAAATCCTCCCAGAACGACAAGAAGGTAACTGCAAACAGACAGCATGGATTTGCCAGGGGCAAATTGTCCTGTGCTACCCCGATGGCCTTCTCCAATGAGATGACTAGTTGTGCAGGTGAGGAGAGCAGGGCATGGTGCACACCGGGAGTTTAAGGCCTTTGACACAGACTCCCACAGTATCCTTATAACCATTTTGGTAGGACACAGGTTGGATAAAGTTGGTGGAAAATTGTCTGGACTGCCACGTTGTGATCAGTGATACAAGTCCAAGGGGCCAGTTCCTAACGGTAGCCCCTCAGTGAGTGATGCTGGGTCTGAAAATACCGTTAAACATCTTCACCAGTAACCTGGGATGGTGGAGTGAAGTGCACTTTCAGCAAGTTCACAGAAGACACCAAACTGAGGAGAGTGATGGAAGACAGGGCTGGTATTCAGAGGGACCTCAACAGTCTGGAGAAAGGGGCTGACAGGAACTCCATGAAGCTCAAAGGCAAATGCAGTGTTCTGCACTGGGGACAGGATGCATGTCACAGGATGAGCTGGGGGTCAGCTGGCCAGGAAGCACCTAGAGCACCTCATGGACATCAAGCTACCCAGGAGTCAGCAGTGAAGGTAAAACTCATCATGGGCGGGATGAGCAGCAGGACAGCCAGTGGGGCGAGGGCACGGATTGTTCACTTCCACCTAGCGCTTGTGAGACCACAACTGAAGTGCTGTGTTCTGCTTGGGGCTCCTCAAGACATATCATGTGGGGGTGAAGCCAGTTGAGGTCACCAACATGGTTTGGGCTGGAGCACAGGACAAATGAGGACATGCAGGGCTTGGTCAGCTGAAGGTGACAAAGCTCAGGAGGATCTTATTGCTACCTACAACAACCCAGTGGAAGAATGGAGAGAAGCTGAAGCCAGATACTTCTTGAAGGCGCAGAGGGGCAGAACAAGAGGCAACAAAGCAAGCTGGGACACAGAGAATTCCACTTAAATACTAAGGAGGAAAATAATCATCTTAAAGGTGGTCAAACACTGGACCGGGGCGCAGAGGACCCATGGACCAATGCCTATGGCATCTCCATCCTTCTAGATACTGAGAAAGCAGCTGGACAAGGCCATGAGCAACCTGATGGATGCAGTTGGCACTGCCCTGTGGCAGGGGCTGGGATCTCCTGAGCTCCCTTCTCACCCATGTGCCGTGATCCCACAACAAAGAACAAACTTGGGTGCCAGATTTCTAGATGGGCTGTTGTTTGTCCCTGGGTGGCTGGGAGTCCAAGGGAGACACCCATGCTACAAACACAGTCAACATCAGCTGCAAGAGCTCCATTCCAGTGCGGTGCCTCCACTGAGGCTCTGTCCCATGGCACCAAAAGTTCCAAATCACAGTAGCAGCGCAGCACGCTGGGTACCAGGAGAAAACCGAAGCAAGCAAGGGCCAGGGAGATTTTCACACTAAGGCTATGTTCCAGCCAGAAAACTGCCTTAACTGAGGCTCACCCCACACTGTTCCTCAGGTGACAGCGACAACAGCCGAATCAGTACAGCTCACCCACCAGGCACACACAGCCCAGCAGTGCTCTTGCCAGCCCTGCCAGAGCTGTCACCTCCTCTTACCCACAGTGCACGGTGACAAGCAAAGCCAGCAACACAGCCCTGGGACAAACCCCTCCATGCCCAGCTCACCTCTGGTCCCACGCACGTGAGCGTGCATGCTGGGCACACACACCGCTGGACACAGGGTGGCAGCATGGGGTCAGCATCCCTGGGAAGATGAAGAGCTGCAGGAACACAGAGTTGGAGAGCACCCAGGTCCAAAAGCCAAAGCCCTGAAGCAGAGCAGCGTGCTGCATCACTCAGCTCAGCCTCGAACACAGGCGCTCCAAGTTGCAGCCCTGAGGAACTCCTCTCCCCTGTTTACCTGCAGAGCCTAGAGTAATGCTACCAAATGCCCAAATTACAAGAAAATCTCCCACTTCCTTGACTGAGTGAGTTGGGGTTGTGCAGCCTGGAGAAGAGATAGCTCTGGGGAGACCTTACTGCGGCTGTTCAATATATAAAGGCAGATTATAGGAAAGATGGAGAAAGCAAGGCCTGCAGTAACAGGACAAGGGGCAGTGGTTTTAAACTGACTGGGGTGGGGTTAGGTTGGACATAAGAAGAAATGTTGAACCATGAGGGTGGTGAGACCCTGGCCCAGGTTGCCCAGAGAAGCTGTGGCTGCTCCTCCCTGGAAGTGTTCAAGGTCAGGGTGGACGGGGCTTTGAGCAACCTGGTCTGATGCGAGATGTCCCTGCCCATGGCAGGGGGTGGGACTGGATGATCTCTGAAGGTCCCTTCCGACCCAAACCGTTCCATGACTCTATGGTGGAGCAGAGCCCTGAATTCCATTCTCCCATGTGCCAGGATGTCTGAACCACAGAGCTTCACCATAGAGCAAATCTAAACCCTGCTCAAATTCATGGCCCTGAGCCACACAGCACCAATTTTTGGCCACTTCTAGTTTCCTTGAACACTGAAGAAGGAATTCCTTTGCCTGGGAAACACGGGCACACCAGGGCCAACACCAGGGACAGCCACCTTCGACTGCCACCTCCTCGCTCTCCCCCTCCCTGCCAACTGTCACCCAGCACCAGAGACGGAACAGCTCTGGAGGGACCCAGTGCAGAGCAGAGGGAAAGCCCGGCACCGGTTTCAGAGCTCTGTTGTCAGCTCACAGCAGTGGCTCGGGAGTGGTGAAGGCTGAGGATTTTTGTGGGACGAGATCTGCTGACTCCCCCCAACACAGCCAAGCTCTTCCTCTGCCAGGATTGCCCTGGGGAGGGACAGGAGAGCACAGGGACGTGCTACTGTCCTGTTTTGCTCTTGCACCATCCTTTGCTTTGGCTCCACTATGCCCCAGTAATTCTCCTTCCTACCTGCTCCACCCCTCAAGCCTTCCTCTTGCTTGTGCAGGGCCAGGAGGATGCTGGGACTGAACTGGAAGCTGCTTCTGCAGAGGTTACCAGTTAATGTCACTGCTGGATCTATTTGGCACCAACTGCGGCACCGGGGAGCAGACTATGTGAGTGGCTGCCCAGGCTGAAAAGGAGAGAAGCTCTAAACACCAAACTCCTGGCTTCACTGCAGAGCGCTGAGAGAAAACAGGATTTTTCCTGAGCTGTATTTGTGCTTAACCCACTGCAAGAGCAGCAGCTCCATGCCTTGATCCCCACCCGTGGGTGCTGAAGAGCAATCCTGGCAGCTCCCATTGCCTTCATCAGTTTAGTGCTTTGCTCAGACACAATCTTCTCTGCAGAACAAGGCCTTGCTTCTCTGCCACCAAACACCTCGTTTTTATCCACATTCTTTAGTACAACCAGCAAGGACAAGGCACTGGAGCTCACCCTGCAGTGATGCAGAGTCCACTGCTGCATCAATGACTGCTTCTTGCTGGGTGCTCTCACCAAAGGATCACCAGAAGACCGGCCAACCCACAGTAAAAGCTAAGCAGCAACCCTGCATGGTGGGGCAGAAGACAAAGCTTCAGCCCAGAGAAGGCCAATTTTAAGAAGCTGCGATGACAAGACACCCATGAAGAGCTTGTAGCCCTGCACCAACCATGCAACCATCCCACAGGTGCCCTGGACCCAATGTGCATGCCCTCAACACGGCCCCTCACAACACAGATGGTTGGCCTGGTCACGACACCGTGATCCCTCCTGGAGAAACATGGCCAGCCTGCCTGAGCTCTCACACACAAGCCCATGGCCAAAGCGGGACAGACAAGGCTGCTTAAAATAAAGACATGAATGAAAGAAGCTCAGCACCAGAGTGCTGCACCTGTGCTAGCTGTGGTGGTTGAACCCACAGGTAGGACCATACAAAGCTCAGCATGAGACAGCAATGAACAGGAAGGCGATTTACTCAGTAAAAATAAATTTAAAATAAAGCTGGTTTCACTCACTTCTGGAGTCACTCATTTTCTTGTGTCCCAAAATCACATGCATCACCAGATATATGGCCAGCAGCGCTTGTGTGTGACATGTCCTACAGGTCCCCTTCATCTCCTGGGTTCTTTGTTCCTGGTGGCCACAGAGGGGTTTGGAATGCACCTTCTGTGCTCACCAGGAGCTGCCAGCAACACTGATCCTCCACCCCACTGACCTGCCCCATCTCAGGGTCATTAGGCAGCACAGCTGATTTACAATTATGGAATGATTTAAATGGCATGAATCTTCAGAGGTCCTCTCACCTCTTGTCCTGGAGTAAGCTGCCCAGTGGTTTTCCACCCTAAGCCTTCTTAGAAGCTGCATGTATCCATGCTGGCACCTCAATGACCTTTTGGGCCAGGTGGCATCAACCCACACCAGTCTTGCATCCCTTCTTCTGCCATTCTCTCTGCTGCTTGCATGTGTACATTTGCATTCAATTTATCTGACTCTTTCTTATCTCTCCCTACACAGGATGCTGCCTGCTCAGGTTCCCAGACTTACTGCTTCTGCAGGACAAAGTGAGAGCACAAAGAAATGCCTGTGCCATTTCCCAAGGTATGAACACTTCAACAAGACCTCTGTAGCAAAGATCCAGGAAATGAACACTGCAGAGCACAGAGAACAGTCCAGAGAACCACAAACCATGCACGGGAAGTTGGAGACCACAAAGCCAACACTGAGCAGGCACAACACCTCTCTAAAAAGGCCTTTTTAAGGAGGCCCAAGATAGCTGGTTAATATTCAGGGACTGCTTCTTCCAGGCTCAAGATCAGATCATCCCGACACATAGGAAGTCAAGGAAGGCAGCCAGGAGACCTGCTTGGTTAAACAGGGAACTGCTGGGCAAACTCCAGGGGAAGTGGAGAGTTTACAGATCCTGGAAGGAGGGGCTGGCCACTTGGGAGGAATATAGGGGTGTTGTCAGAGGATGTAGAGAGGCAACTAGGAAAGCCAAGGCCTCCTTAGAATTAGACCTTGCCAGAGGAGTCAGGGACAACAGAAAAAGCTTCTTCAAATACATGGCAGATAAAGCCAACACTAGAGGCAATGTAGGCCCACTGATGAATGAGATGGGTGCCCTGGTGACAGAGGATACAGAGAAGGCAGAGCTATTGAATGCCTTCTTTGCCTCTGTCTGCTCTGCTGGAAGCTGTCCTGAGGAGCTCTGTACCCTGGAGACCCCAGAGGGAGTCAGGACAATGGAGGAGTTTGCCTCAGTTGATGAGGATTGGGTCAGGGACCAATTAAGCAATCTGGACATCCATAAATCTATGGGTCCAGATGGGATGCACCCACGGGTGTTGAGGGAGCTGGCTGAAGTCGTTGCTAGACCACTCTCCATCATCTTTGCTAAGTGTTGTGGAACGGGAGAGGTGCCCGGGGACTGGAGGAAGGCAAATGTCACTGCAGGCTTCACAAAGGGCAAGAAGGAGGACCTGGGTAACTACAGACCGGTCAGCCTCACCCCCATCCCTGGGAAGGTGATGGAACGACTCATCCTTGGTGCCATCTCAAGGCATATCAAGGATAAGAGGGTCATTAGGGGCAGTCAACACGGCTTCACCAAGGGGAAGTCGTGCTTGACCAACCTGATAGCCTTTTATGGGGACATAACCAGGTGGCTGGATGATGGCAGAGCAGTGGATGTGGTCTGTCTTGATTTCAGCAAAGCATTTGACACAGTCTCCCACAGCATCCTCGCTGATAAATTGAGGAAGCGTGTGTTAGATGATCAGGTGGTGAGATGGGCTGTGAACTGGCTGGTGGGAAGAAGCCAGAGAGTGGTGGTCAGTGGGGCAGAGTCTAGTTGGAGGCCAGTATCTAGTGGAGTCCCTCAGGGGTCGGTACTGGGTCCAGTACTGTTCAATATATTCATCAGTGACCTGGATGAGGGCACAGAGGGCACTGTCAGCAAGTTTGCTGATGACACAAAGCTGGGAGGAGTGGCTGACACAGCAGAGGGCTGTGCTGCCACCAGAGAGACCTGGACAGGCTGGAGAGCTGGGCAGGGAAAAACTTGATGAAATATAATAAGGGCAAGTGTAGGGTGTTGCACCTGGGCAGGAACAACCCCAGGTTCCAGTAGAGGTTGGGAGATGATCTCCTAGAGAGCAGGGTAGGGGAAAGGGATCTGGGAGTCCTGGTGGACAGCAGGATGACCATGAGCCAGCACTGTGCCCTTGTGACCAGGAAGGCCAATGGCATCCTGGGGTGCATTAGAAGGGCTGTGGTCAGTAGGTCAGAGAGGTTCTCCTTCCCCTCTACTGTGCCCTGGTGAGGCCACATCTGGAATATTGTGTCCAGTTCTGGGCCCCACAGTTCAAGGACAGGGAACTGCTTGAGAGAGTCCAGCACAGAGCCACCAAAATGACGAAGGGAGTGGAGCATCTCCCTGATGAGGAAAGGCTGAGGGAGCTGGGGCTCTTTAGCTTGGAGAAGAGGAGGCTGAGGAGTGACCTCATTAATTTATAAAATATATGAAGGGTGAGTGTCAGGAGGATGGGGCCAGGCTCTTCTCAGTGATGTCCAATGATAGGACAAGGGGCAATAGGTGTGAGCTGGAACACAGGAGGTTCCACTTAAACTTGAGAAGGAACTTCTTTCCTGTGAGGGTGACAGAGCCCTGGGACAGGCTGCCCAGGGAGGGTGTGGAGTCTCCTTCTCTGGAGACATTCAAGACCCGCCTGGACGCCATCCTGTGTGATCTCATCTGGGTGTTCCTGCTCCGGCAGGGGGATTGGACTGGATGATCTTTCCAGGTCCCCTCCAATCCCTGACACTCTGTGATTCTGTGATTCAATGTCCAGCAGGAACATCTGCAGCAATCAGACCTGCCCACCATAATCAGCTGCTCCTGAGAGAGAAAAGCCTCTCTACAAGACACTCCAACACTTTTTTCATCAAATATTTCTGAGCTATTTCTTGACTTTGAGGGGCTGAGAGGGGAGTTACTCAGAACTGTAGGATAATTCAGGGTGGAAGGGACTTCACAAGGTCATGCAGCCCAACCTCCAGCTCCAAGGAGGGTCAGAAACTTCCAGTTTCTAGTGCACACTGCTGGACCTATGGACAAGATCCATGTCCTGCAATTCCCATCTCTTGTAGACCTAACATGCTCCCCCCAACCTTGGCTGCAGACAGAAGTAAGAGCAGCACAACTGAGCATAAGATAACTCAGGACCACTCCTGGGGAGGAGAGGGAGGTGGACCCCATCTCGACCTCTACCCTTAGATAACACTGTTAAGAAGCCCATCAACAGAAAATGACAGTTATTGGTGGTTTCATGGGAAGAAGAGGAAGAGGTGTGTCAGCCCTTCAAAGGCTCATGTTTCCTGGACTGCAAAGCCACATAGATGCCTGGTGGAAGGGCAACCAGAGCCCCAGCAGAGAAGAACATTTCCAGCAGGCTGAAGGCACAGTGCTCTCTGAAACACCACTTGTCTTCTTAGATTAAGTGACATTTTAGGTGAGCTACCCAGCTGCACCAGTAAGCCTTGATTTAATTTATGAACTGCTCAAGCATCTTTCCAGGCACTGCAGAAACACACAGAGACTTCAAGTTCCTGAACACACTGCAGGCAAAGGTTCTCCTCACGAAGGTGGCACTTCAGAGAGTATTTTTGCTCCGGTCAAAATCACCTTTAGTGAGATGTTTAATATGGATGTGCAGAAACCCACCTGCATGTTCATCCATGCAGACACCCAGACTTGCACACAAGGATGAAGCCAATGCACACTGCCCTCCCCTCCACAGCTTCCCCTTCATGTCCTTATGTCACAGGTCTTTCAGGTTGGCTTTTTTTGCTGATCTCTTCACAAATGTGCTGCACTACTTTGCCCAGTATTTGCACAACAGAACTTGATGGCTCTAAGGCAAAGCACAGCCCGAGGAGGGACCCCATCACCTCCTGGGATCCCTCAACTGCCTCCACTCCAAGGAGGGATCTCATCACCTCCTGGGATCCCTCAACTGTCTCCAGCCCGAGGAGGGATCCCATCACCTCCTGGGATCCTTCAACTGTCTCCAGCTGCTTCCTGTCCTTCCCTTCCCAGTGCCACAGGGCAGAGACTCACCTGAGTTTTCCTTATCCGCAGGTCGGCAGATGACCTGTTCAGTCCTTCCTCTTGTTCAATACTCTGCTCAATACCTGGTCAGGGTAGAAGGACACAGATTATTTTGCACTGTTAAGAGAAGGAAAACGGATTGTTTAGCAAAGAGCTTGTAAAAGACTGCGAATCGAGGAGCATCTGGCACTAAGCAGACCCAAGCTCCTGACTCTCGCCTGTGATTTAGCCAGGACTGGCAGGAAAGCCCCATTTCGTTACTGCAAAGCACTCAGTGCCCGGCCACCAGCCAAGACTTGGTGCCATCAAGGACAGCAGCTGGCACTCCCAGGCTGGTAAGCGAGGGCTTCAATACAAAATTGATCTAATGCTCAGGTCTGATATTCGCACTTTCCCCTATTCAACTAAAATGGAGTGCTGTTCTCCCCCTGCCAGGCAGGAGGAAGAAACCCACGGGTAAAACGTCTCTGCAAAATACCAAAGCTCAAGACTTCTCCAGGGACCCTAAAAACAGTAGGTCTGCCAGGTGTCCCCCCCACACAGGGAGGACCCACCAGGTTGGTGCGAGCGCACTTTGTCTCGCTGAACACTCCTCTGCAGCGAAGAGATCTGCCCTTCTCATGGTGGCCAGTGGTGCACCTCAGTCGATATGAACTCCTCACTTGCCCAACCACCAGAAATCACAGCAGGGAGGAGCACTGCCCTGCTCAGTATCGCATCATGGCTTGGGCAGGGAGAGGGCACAGGGATGCAGGGCAGGAGCTCTGGCACAGAACAAGGCAGTGCAAATCTGTTCCTCAAGGCCAGCTCAGGACATCTTCATTCAAAAACTTAAATTCGAGGACTTAAAAAAAAGCCTGGAAGAAAGCTCCCATCAGCAGGTTGGCCCAGTGTGAACATACCAGTCTTCATGCAGACCACCAGGTGTGAGCTGGGGGCATCCCTTGAGCATGGCTGAAGACCCCATTCCCAATGCAGATGTCCCACAGCACTGCGAGCCCAGCTGTCCCCAGCACCTTCTGTTCTGGAGCAGGTCCCACAGGCCCAGCACGGGGCCGGTTCCTCCTGCAGCAGGAGCTCCTCATTCCCTGGAGCTGCCCAGTGGCTCCAATTACCACCTGCTGCAGCAGGGCAGAGCGCAGGACACCATTACCACGGTGGGCATCTGTGTTTCTCCTCCATGCTGGTTAGCACGGGTGGCCCCACAGTACCACCCTGCACAGAGCAGTAGCTTTGTAAGAAAAACCTTTCAGATGCTGGCAGAGGATTTCCAACAGCCCAGCTGTCCTGGTTTTGCTAGGATAGAGTTAATTTTCTTCTCAGTAGTCAGAAGAGCTGTGTTTTGGTTTCAGTTCAGATTTGCTTTGATAAATAGTTGATCATAGTATATCATTGATAAAAGTACTATCAGTGGCTGCTGGAGCCCAAGGCCACCGTGTTTGGCTGTTCACAGCTGCATTAGGACTGGGAGGGAGAAGCGCAGTGAATAGCAAAGCCCAGAACTGGCATTGGGATGTGCCAATGAGATATTCCAGATCATATCCCGTCATGTTTAGTGTATTATCCGGGGCTGACCGGAAAGCGGGGAGGGGGATTCACATGGGTTTGCTCTTGGGCTTTCGCTCTTCTGGGATTGCAGTTTCAGTTCAGGATTGTTGCTCCTCCGGGATCGTTATCTGGGAACGGGCCGGCCTTATCAGTGGGTGGTAAGCAGTCACACTGGGTTATCACTCATTTGCATATCTTATTACTATTATCATTATCACTACTATTTTAATATTAGTTATTTAGTTGTGGTTTTTTAAGTTTTCTTTTCTTTCTATTATTAAACTGTTCTTATCTCACCCTACAAGCCTCCTTATCCTTGCCCCCCAATCCTCTCCCCTATCCCCTGGGGGTGGGGGGAAGTGGGTGAACGGCTGTGTTGGCTGCTGGCCAAGGGCTAGCCCAGTGAAACTATTACACCAGCATGCTCCAGGGAAGTGCTGGAGATCAGCACAAATGCTGCACTGCCTCCTGTTCTCTCCTGGAACAAGTGCCTGTATCCAGAGCGTATCTGAAAGGTCCCGTCCCACACAGTCAGCCAGCCACGGCACTTCTGTGCACTCCCCTGACTGCGAGCACACTGGCTGCTGCCTGACCAGCATATTTCATCAGCAACTGGTCTTCCTCCACACTTGCCATAAATTGTTCCCTGCTCCCAATGTTTGTATTGGCAAACATTGTGCATTTATGATAATTAATAAAATCACATTTTCCTAAGCTGGTAATTAGAATTAGACACTGCATGAGCAATGTCTGTCCTAAAGAAGTAAATTCATTGTCAGCAGATGGTGGTTTTGATCAGTCCTGACTGTTTTATTTCATTGATCATGCTGGCCATGAGGCGACTGGGACAAATCACAAGGATTAAGTCTGCTGCTCCAGGTAAATATGGTATCAGTGAGTCTTTTCTGGGAGAAGAAAACAGGAATCAGAGCCTGTCTTTCAATCCTTCAGGATCTCCAAGCCCCTTAGAAAACACAGAACAAAACACACATGGGAAAGGATTTTTGGTTTGCACAGGCCAAACCCTGGCCCTAGCTGGACATCAGGGATCCCAGCATGGCTGGGGGGCTCTGGTCCATGGGAAGGGTTTATGATCTATGAAACAGGTAAGCTGCCCTCTAGCTCTCCTTCCTGGGTCTACCTGAGATCACGGGTCAGGAGGGCAGCAAGGGGAGGGAGGTACAAGTCTCCTTCTGGCATACACACAGGACACAGTCATGCCACTGCTGACGAACCTGAACAACAGCGCCAGCCATATCTAAACTCCCACAGAACCCTGGGATTAGAGAGAACCTGCTGCCATGGAGGAACCACCAGCTCCTCTCCCACCCTTCAGGCATAGCCAAGTCTCCTGCAACAGGCTAAACCAAATTCCACACTGAGGGCCAACATTGCAGGCAAATCCAAGCCACGTCAGGGTGACCTGCCTTCTCCCCCAAGGCACTGCTGTTCTCACTGACCTCCTGAATCCCCTCGGGTCCAATCTTGGGCTTTTGGGCTTGTCCAAGTGCTCCAGGACAATCTCAGCCAACAGCAGGTTGGCAGTCATGTTGTTCTCACTCAAGAGATTGATTGACTCTCCCAATGGTGGAAACCAACAGCCACGTTGGCCATGCTCTGTCCCCGCACTGCTCAGGGCGGAGGCATGCCAAGAAAATGGGGTATGCTGATGAGACAGGATAATCTTCCTTGAGCCCAACAGCCCCTTTCTTCTCCATCACTTGCCTCACAGAGCCCATGTCCGGGGGCAGCAGTGCCTCCTACTCATCCTGGCTACGCTGCCTTGGGCAGAGCCACCAGCGACACACACGAAGACAAGACCAGCCTGGTGGGAGCAGGATGTGGGCAACCAGAAGCATGAGCCCCCGGGGCAGCACATCCCATTCCAGCACAGCACCAGAAAGCTGGCAGCACCACCTGGCCCTGGCTGGAGCTGCACAGGGAAGAGGGACCAGAGTTCTCTGGATGGGAACCGTCAGTGCTGCACGTGTCTGGGCTGCCCTTGCCAAACTCACCAGGAAAGAGCCAGCTCTTCCTGAAGGCCTCAAAGTCCCTCAGCAGCACCTCTTTAACCTCTCAGCACTTTGACCATGCCACAGGTTTGCTCAGAGCTCAGGCTCACTGGGAGAACCCAGAGCCTGACAGTGCCACAGCACAGGACTTGTTGGTGGCCTTGTTCCTTCACCTTCAGCCTGGGAACTGGACTTAAGGGGACAAATTCACAGAGGGCAAATAAAAGCAGCTAGAGGATGCCAAGGGGAGGGAAGGTGATGCCCAACCCTGGGCGATCCCTGCAAAGCAGTGGCAGATGCCACTTCTGGCTGTGCCTTCCCCCAGCTCTGTGACCCCCTCCCAGCATCAGCTCAGGAGGACACACAGATGGGGCTGGGCTGTGCAGCTGTAACCTGCCCTCTGCTACCTGCAGGCAACCATCCCAAAACTGTCTTGACCTGAGCAAGCTGTTGCCAGCAGCACAGGATCGAGATAACAGCCAGGGCCTCACAGCATTTCTGGTCACAGGGGAGCAGTGGGAAGGACTGAACAGTGGGGCACCGAGCAGGACACAGGGCAGCGATGCTCCCTGCATCCCCAGCCCAGGACAGGAGCTGCGGTACTCGCTACATGGGGCTGTAGGGCAGGAGCGCGGTGGGCTCTGCTCTGCACTGGGGTGGCTTCACCTCTAGTACTGGGGACAGTTTGGGCAGCACAGGAGAAAAAGGATCTAAAGCTCCTGGGGAGTGTCCAGAAGAGGCCACCAAATGAGTGAAGGGTTTAGAGGGGAAGGGTGTGAGGAGAAGCTGGAGTCACTTGGTTTGTTCAGCCTGGAGGAGAGGAGACTGAGAGGAGATCTCATGGCGGTCTGGAACTTCCTCCCAAGGGGAAGAGGAGGGGCAGGCGCTGAGCTCTTCTCTCTGGCCACCAACGCCAGGAGTAGAGGCCATGGCAGGAAGATGTGGCAGGGGAGGGTGAGGTTGGCCATGAGGAAAAGGTTCTTGAGGCAGAGGGTGGTGGAGCACTGGAACAGGCTCCCCAGGGAGGTGCTCATGGCCCCAAGCCTGACAAGATTCCAGCAGCATTTGGCCCTCAGGGACATGGTGTGAATGTTGGGATTGTCCTGTGCAGGGACAGGAGTTGGACTCATGATCCTTGTGGGTCCCTTCCAGCTCACAGGATTCTGTGATCCTGTAAATGCAGGCAATCACTCACTCTTTAGCTTTGAGCGCACTTTGTTCGCCGTCTTCTTTATGTCAGACATCAGCTCTTCCAGCTCCTCCTTCGTTTCTGGAGAGAAAGAAAAGCACAAACACAGATCTGCTGGAGAGACTGCTAAAATCGGCTGCCTGGCCCCATGGGACATGTAGACCAGAGCTGCGAGTGTTCCCACTTCCAGACTGGGAGCACTTCCACCCCATGCACCCTGTCTGACTCTCCTCACAGGTCCTGAGCCTGGAAATGACCTGCTGCTGGTGGAGCAAGCAGGGAGCCGGGGAGCCATACTGCAGGACCCATTGCCTGCCCAACCCTAACCTGCCCCGTATCCTGCACTCTACAGAACATGGAAGGGAAGGGATGCGCAATCCACAGTGCTGGTTCCTGTAGTGGAGAAAAAACCACTGCCGGACACCAAAAACCTTCTGTTCACCAAGGGCTGGTGTCCCCAAAACCCTGCCACGCCAGTCAGCCCTCCCCAGGGTGTTGGAATGGTCACATCTTCCATGGGCTCCCCCTGACTAAAAGCCAGTGTGTCTCTGTTCACTCCCAGCCTGAAATTTTCTGCTTTGGGCAGAAAAGTAAGGGCTGAAGCAACCAGAAACCTCCCCCAGTCCCACAGGAATAACTTGGAGCAGCCCAGCACTAGTGGGGGCACGGCCAGGGCCACAGGAGTTGCAAACAAAAACAAGTACAAGCAAGTCCCTTCCTCCCTGTCCCCACAGACCTCCCACACATGCCTGCATGACCTACAGGCAGCTCCCACCGCTAGAAGGGCCCTGCTGAGCGCTGAGCCTGGCTGTGAGTCTCAGCATCTCACCAAGGCTGCCTCTTCAAGACTGCAAGGGCTTTTCCAAGAGTCTAAGAGTCTCCCAGGCTTCCAGGGCTATTGATTCCTCTAGAGAGAGGAGGAAACTACAGCATATGCCACACTGGAGAGAACTAAATCATCTGGGAAGGAAGTAATTCCGAGCTCTGCCCAACTGATGAGATCTGGCATGGGGTTATCTGCTCCCCTGGGCAAACTCCAGGGATCAGCTCAGAGCTCACCACCACTGACAGCACAACCACTGCCATGTCTCAAGGCACTCATGTCTTGTAGGTCTTTTCTCTGCATTGCAGCAGCATCTCCAAGCCACAAGCCATGCTCAGCAAACCCAGATCAGAGCAAAGCTCCTTGATCAGCCCTGTGGAGAAGGACTGGGGGATACTGGTGGGTTACTTTTGTAACATCAGCCAGTCAGCTGACAGCCCAGACAGCCAAGCATCTCCTGGGCTGCATCAGCAGCAGCGTGGCCAGCAGGTCGAGGGAGGGGATGCTGCCTCACTGCTCTGCTCTCCTCAGACTCTCCTGGAGCACTGCATCCAGCTCTGGGGGCCCCACCACAAGACAAAGGTTTTAAACTGACCAGGGTGGGGTTACGTTGGACATAAGAAGAAATGTTGAACCATGAGGGTGGTGAGACACTGGCCCAGGTTGCCCAGAGAACCTGTGGCTGCTCCTTCCTGGAAGTGTTCAAGAGCAGGTTGGATGAGGCTTTGAAGAACCTGGTCTGATGGGAGATGTCCCTGCTCATGGCAGGAGGTGAGACTGGATGATCTTTGAAGGTCCCTTCCAACCCAGACCCCACCGTGATCCTATGATCTCAGTCAGGTTTCTCTCCCAGAAACCAGTGTCCTCAAAGGACCCAGGATGCGCACATGTGCCCCTTACCACCCTGTCCTTCAGAAGCTGCTGGACCCCCCTGAGCATAGCAGCAGGGCTGGAGCCAGGGCACAGTGCCCATGCCCTGCACACAGGTACCCAGCCATGCTCTGCCTGCACAGCCCTTCCTGCTGCACACCTGCACAGAGGCTGGGAGGTGTGAAACACCCTGTACTCACCCATGGGCTTGGGGCAGCCCGACTGGCTTCTCAGGGACATAACCCTGCCCTGACCATGGGACGGGCCAACCCCAAAACTCAGCAGTGTGACCAGCCTGTTGCAGTATCTCAAGATTCTAGAAAGTACTTTAGTATGTCAAGATACTAAAGAAAGTACAAACCAACTGCCATTCAAATATGATTTCTTAGAAATGTTGCCACCCTAATGCTCACTCTTGATTTTGATGAGATCAAGACTTATTTAATGAAATAAAACTTTGTTTAATAGACTCTAGGCACATTAACTGAGTCATTTCAATGGCTGTGGTAGCTCTGATGCTGTACGCTCCCAGCTGGCAGTCACAGGCATAATTAGAAAATCATGATGATGGGAGTGTGCCGGTGGCAGGTTGTACATATTTCTGACTCAGAGTGAAGAGCTTCAGCACTATTGGGGAAAGGAGAAAATGAACATGTCTGTGAGTGCCTTCAGCCCAGGCTGCAGGTATTTCCGAGCAAGTCAACACACGAGGGGAAGTGGTACAATCATGTATTTGCTAGAGAATAAACACATATGCAGGGAAAGGAAAAGGACATTTTTAGTTTGTGTTCTCATGTAAGTGACTAATTATTTTTTCCCTTTCTTGAAAGAACTTGTATTGAATAACGAAACAAACCAGTCTGGGCTGAGTAACTCCCTGTTCCCGGACAGGCTGGGGCCAGCTGACGGGCAAGCAAAGACCAGGAGTGCCAGGGGACAACAGGCTGCCATGAACATGAGGACAGCTCGAGAACTGGGTTTGTTCAGCTGGGAAGGGGAAAGCAAAGGGGGTTCCTACTGCTGCCTACAACTACCCAACAGGAGGGTAGAGAGAAGCTGGAGCCAGACATTTTGCTCATCCTTGGAGGTGACCTTCAGCTTCTTGATGAAGCTTGGAGGTGCACAGGGAAAGGACAAGCAGTGATGGACCAAGCTGGGACAGGCAAAATTCAAATTAGATATTAGGAAAAAAAATTGTCATCATGAAGGCAGTCAAACACTGGACCCAGAGAGCTGGTGGGATGTCCATCCTTAAGGGTATTCAGCATGTGGCTGGGCGAGGGCCTGATCTAATGGACCTGTTTGGCATCCTGGACCAGGGACCTCCAAGGTCCTTTCCCACCCACATGCACCTTCGATCCTATGAAACAAATTCATGTAACTCACCACTACATACTTTCCCTTCTCCCTGTCAATTTGGGCTGCAGGATACACTGCATGATGCTTTCACTGAGACACACATGACCAATGGTGACCGCAGATGAACATCCCTCTGTGATGGCTGCTCAGGAAGGGGACAAGACCACGCAGACAGATGGAGGGACATGGGACGGGGAGCTAGGCTGCCTGCCCTCAAAATATTTCCAACTGAGCAGCAGAGAGAAAACATTCCTTCTGGCTGGTTTTGAGTCACAAGACGTGTGAGGATTACTTGGCGACCTGGCAGGCAAAGGCTTCCCAGACAATTATTTTCACATCCATGGCGTCTGTTTAAGTGACTCACTCCAATCTATTTAACTGTTCAAGGCGAGTAACATTCAGCAAGAGGAAGCTGAAGTACCACAACATCACCACTGCTAGGGCCGGCGTCACCCCGGCAAGCAGAGCAACGCTGAGGGGACAGACGCGATGTTTAAGAGGATGGGTCAGGCTCCCAACATCCCACAGCCAACCCGGGACGCCTGCTCCACTCCTGCTGGCACTGAGCACAGCAGGGGAGCAGGGATGTCCTCGTGGCCACCAGCACCATGGGGTCCTGTCCCCAGTCCCCACTGGGAGGGGAGAGGAGTTTTTCATAGAATCCCAGACTGGTTTTGGTGGGAAGGGACCTTAAGCTCATCCAGTTCCAACCCCCCTGCCAGCAGCAGGGACACCTTCCACTAGACCAGGTTGCTCAAAGCCTCATCCAACCTGGCTGAGAACACTTCCAGGGAGGAGCAGCCACAGCTTCTCTGGGCAACCTGGGCCAGTGTCTCATCACCCTCACAGCAAAGAATTTCTTTATCATATCTCATCTCAGTCTACTCGCCAGGGCTTGGTCCAGGGTTGAGCCTTATGCCCCTGAGAAGCCACAGAGTCTGCCCTGGGACCCCCGGCAGCACAGAGGAGGCAGGGGTGCAGGCAGAGGTGCAGGCAGCAGTGGAGCTCTTTCTCCTGCACAGCAGTGCTCCTTCTGCCAACAGCAAACAGGGCACCTGCCTGGCACAGGGCAAATGCTCAGCCCAGGGTGCTGACACCATTCAGCTCCAGCACAGCCTCAGCTGCTTAGGAAAGAGGAAAAAATGATCCCCTTGTGCTCCCCTTCCCCGCAGCTCTCCGAGTTCCCAAAAGCATCCCCCACGCAACAGGGAAAGGGACAAACACAAGGAACCAGCGCCCAGCACTGTGACAGACGATGCTCCTCGGGGCTGGGAGGACTCCTGCCTGCAGTCAATCCCTCAGCATCGCCATCCATATCATCAAAGCTGGGAAGAAGGATCTTTTTGGCAGAGTTATCTCTTTCAATAAAAAAATAAAGAAGATTCTGACCACAGTTCCTCCAAGGATATTTAAAAAAATAAACTTTTATTGTGTTAAAACTTTTCTTCTCTCTCTTGCAGGTTACTGCTCATGGGCCTGTTTATCTTGGCACTTATATTTATGAAATGTAAGGTATTTCTTAAAGGTGAATGCAAAGAAGAAGCACAGACCTGGCAGCTCTATGACCTCTCTGGTCTCTGGGAGCAAATGTGGTGGTTTCACTCCTTTGGCTGCAGCCAAACACAGTCGATCTCTCACTCTCCTCCCACACCAGGGAGTAGGGGAGAGAATTGAAAGGGTAAAAAAGTGAGAGAACTCATGAGTTGAGATAAAAACAATTTACTAATTAAAATAAAATAATAATTATAATAACAGTAATAATAGAATATACAAATGAGTGATGCCCAGTGCAGTTGCTCACCACCCACTGACCGATGCCCAGCCTGTGCCAGCCAGTGATCCTGGAGCACAGAGAGTCCTGAAGCCCAAACCCCGATCCCTGAAGAGCCAGAGCCCGAGCCATCCCTGAGAGAATCCCCAGCTTCCCGCTCAGCCCTGGTTAACACACTGACCATGAGGTGGTGTGAGATGGAATATCTCACTGGCACATCCAAACGCCAGTTTGGGGTTTTGTTAATTACTATGCTGCCTTCCCCAGTCCTTTGCACTTGCAGACCAGCAGAAAACAGGATGACTTTGGATGTCCAGCAGCAACTAAAACTTTAGTACCTTATCAACATTCTTCTCATAACAAAAACCACACTGAAATCAAAATACAGCTATTCCAGCTATTAAAATGAAAATTAACTATCTTAGCGAAACCAGGACAGGAAACCATAAGAAATTCTTCCTAGGGATCTATGGGATTGGTTGAAACATTTTCCATAGTGTTTCATGGCCTTAAAGTAATAAAGATGAAAATGAAACCTGTTTTAAAAACCACCAGGGAGGAGATTAGCTAGAAAGCCTACTCCAGCCCCAAGCTGGAACCAGTCAGCCTCAACTCCATGGCCCGTAAGATCAGGGAGCAGATCCTCCTGGAAGATATGTTGCAACATATGGATGACAGGGAGGTGATGAGACACAGCCAACACGGCTTCATCAAGGGAAAATCGTGCCTTACTAAGCTGGTGGTCTTCTACAATGGAGTGACTGCTTCAGTGGACAAGGGAAGAGCTACAGATGTCATCTACCTGGACTTCTGTAAGGGCTTCATATGGTCCCCCACAACTTTATTACCTCCTGTTTGAAGATATATAGATTGGATAGACTATAGAGGGACAAGGAATTGGCTGGCTGGCCATGTCCAAATGGTTGCAATCAGTGGCTCCATGTTCAAGTGGAAACCAGTAACAAGTGGTGTCCCTCAACAGTCTCTACTGGGACCAACACCATTTCTTATCTTCATCAACAACACAGACAGTGGGATCAAGTGCACTGTCAGCAAGCTTGCAGATGATGCCAAGCTAAGTGGTATGGCTGACACTTCCCAGGGGACAGGATGTCATCCAGAGGGACCTGGACAAGCTCAAGAAGTGGACGCATGTGAACCTCATGAGGCTCAACCAGGCCAAGTGAGAGGACCTGCACCTGGTTCAGGGCAATTCCTAGCACCAGCACAGACCGGGGAGATGGATGGATGGATGGAAGGATGGATGGATGGATGGATGGATGGATGGATGGATGGATGGAGAGCAACCCTGCAGAGGACTTTCCAGATGCAGCTCCATATGCCAAAAGAGATCTGGCACATCAATGATGTAGACTATGCAGTCCTTCAGTTGCCAAGGGATGATGTTCCTTCTTGGAAATGGAGCTCAGAGTCCAACATTGCAACTTACTTATTCAAGCTAAGTAAAACAAGAAGAAAAAAAGTAGATGCTTGGTTTGCAAGACACTGACTCAACCCTTTCCTAATTTGCTTGAATTTTTTTCCAGTCTGACCAATACAACCATTTGCAGCAGGTTGTATCTCCAGAATGGGGAGCAGGCAGCGGAATGGGCAGGAGAGAGTTGTGTGACCACCACGTCAAACAGAGCCGGGATTGTCCCTTTCATGCAGAAGCAACACAAGGAGCTCCAGCTGCTTGCCAAGCTGCAGAAATAGGACATGGCGATGCCCTCCATCTGCCTTTGCCAGGAGTGAGGGCATGGGAGATGTCTGGTACCATTATGAGGGGCCAGCAGTCCTGGGATTTTTAACTTTCAGTGTGCCAAAAGGGACAAATCCTGCTTGAGATGCAGCAAGAAAGAATACTGCTGGGGTTCAATGTCAGTACAAAATGTCAAAGGTGCTGAGCTGCAGTCTCTGAGAAGTACGGAGTCCAAGTCCACTGGCTGGACACTGGGAGTCTGGCACCAACAACTGGGTTGGCACCGATGGAGTGGCCATGGGCAGCCTCCCACACAGGCACCCGGCATGCAAAGCCCTTTCACAGCCTGTCACTGAGCTGGCCAATGGCTGAGCTACACCCCAGGGTTCTCTCATCCCATGGCTGTCTGCCTCTGACTGCTCCTGCTGCTCCAGGCTGGCCTCAGCATGGGAATACCCGCCCAGGGAGGCAAATCTCAGGATGAAGCAAGAGCCGTGCTCTGCATTAACTGCTCCTCCTGCAGCCACGCTTCTTGGTTGCTTATAATCACAGAATCCCAGAATTGCATAGACTGGAACAAAGACCTGTAAGATCATCGAGTCCAACCATGAACCCAACACTGACCAGTCCCCACTGACCCATGTCCCTCAGCACTGTGTCTACACGACTCTCCAATCCCTCCAGGGATGGGGACTCCACCACTGCCCTGGGCAACCCCTTCCAATGCCTCAGAACCCTTTCAGCAAAGAAATTCTTCCTCACATCCCATCTCAACTGCCCTGGACACAACGTGAGCCCATTTCCTCTTGTCCTGTCCCTTGTCCCTTGGTTGAACAGACCCACCCCCACCTCTCTGCACCCTCCCTGCAGGGACTTGGACAGAGCCAGAAGGTCTCCCCTCAGCCTCCTTTTCTCCAGGCTCAACAACCCCAGTTCCCTCAGCCGGGAACTCAGCACACTTGTGCTCCAGACCCTTCCCCAGCTCCGCTGCCCTTGAATCCAGCAGCACAAATAATGAGATCAAAGTCATACCACAACAAAGCATTTTGGTTTGGTGATGAACCTACACAAAAGGCGGAGGAGATGGAGACAGCGGAAGACAGTGTCTCGTTTCAGTTTCTCTTTTTGAGAAAGTGTTAGGATTTCAATTTTTTTCCAATTACTCACACTAAAACAGCAGTTTTCAGATAGTGATGAAGAGCTAGGGATGAAGGGGAGCCATTAAATGCCATAACCCTGCCTGGACATTTGCGTGAGCTCCAATCCAACTTGTGCAACAACATGGCTCCCAAGATCTGCTGCCTGTCCTGCCCGCAGCCCCATGGAACTGCCTGCCATCGCAGCCATGGGAGGAACAGTTTGCATTCAGCAGCAAACCTAGTGAGACCCACAGCTTGTCTCCAGCATCCCTAGCCTGTCACATCTTCTACAGCTTCACCAGAGCTGCTGTTCCAAAAGTGGGAGGTTGCTGGGCTAGCAGGAAACACCAAGTATCAATATATCAATATATCAATATATCAAAGTCATACCATTCCAAAAGAACATCCTCTTCTGCTCAAACAAGGTGACATTGAAAGTTAGTTCCATATCAGCAAGGCCTAGTCAAGCCTATAGTCTAAAATAGATAATAAGGAGACTTGAGGTGTCAAAACTTTGCAACAGGGTAGATAAGGCAGTGATGCCAGAATAAACTAGTTTTGTGGGGACAGAAGCGTTGTAAACAGGCCAAGGGATGAACTAAGCGTGCACAGAAAAAAAGTTCAACTAAAGGGCACAGTGACAAAAGACCACCTGAGGACTCCGGAAGACTAACAAGATGACCAGTATGCATGCAAAAAGGACATTTACATACATTAATGGGTTCTTAGAAATGGGATGAATATGTTAATAATTTATTGGAAAAGTAATAAATATGCATGTTTTGATAGTATAAAGCTTTTGTAGAGGGACAAGTCAGGATGCACTATAGGTGGAG
Organism: Caprimulgus europaeus; assembly: GCA_907165065.1. The sequence continues at coordinate 12,361,778 of OU015544.1, read as the reverse complement.
TGATCCCCGTGCATCCGGTGCCACAATAAAGAATGCTGCTCCTTCAGACTACACTGGTGTTAAGAAGTTAATTCCTGATTTCGGTGACAAAAGCAGGAGAGTTTACGAGGTTGTGTAATTAATTTTTCAGCAATAGTTACATACCTTGAGTTACAAAGCAAGCTGAAGAGTGTAGCTCTGTTTGCATAGCAATGAGGTCTTTCCAAAACACAGCTCAAAGCAGACAATGGGCCCGAGAAAAGCCCAGTAGTTTTGCACAGCACCGACCTGGTGGGTGCTGCATGGGTGAGGGCAGGTGGCTGCATCCGGCAGCACCGGGGACTCATCCTGACCTACGACAGAGCTGCCTCCATGAGGGGCACCCAATGAAGACAGCAAAATTTCTGTGAACAAACAGCTTTGAATGGCTGCTTCCACCAGCTGCAATGTGTCCTTATCTTAGATATCTCCAGCCCTGGTTGTACAGCATCACTCACAAGGTTTTGGGGTGTCTACCTCTCCAAGAGCAATTAGCTGGCTGATGAGCAAACTGCTCCTTCCCTTTCCACGGCGCCCTCCTGTTTTCCTCCCAGTGCCCCAACTTCCCTGTGACACTCCTCCAGGCCACCACATCCCATCCACCGCGTGTGCTCCAGGGTGGCACCAAACGCCATCACGAGCTACACTCTGCCAGCACCCTGCCCCTTCACCACCTGCTCCCAGCTCGCGCGGGGCCACATGCGAAGTCCCAGGAACTCCAGGATGGATGCAGGGCACAGTGGGATGGCAGTGCCAGGGTTCAGGGGGAGCAAAGCAAACCCAGCCCTCCCACAGGCGCTCAGCAGGCAGAAGAGTCAAGTAAAGTTGCTCAGATCTATTTTTACAACTGTATTAAATGTCTTCTCTTGATCAAATTCCACTTCAAATACTCTATTATTTTCCCCAGAAGCAAGGTCAGGTGAAACGGTCAGTAATTACCCAGCTCATGCCCTCTCTCTTTAAAACATTGAGGGTGTGCTAACTCCTGGGCTCCTGATGTCCATCAGGTATGCAGAGACTTATTGGAAATCAACACTAATGGCAGAGGCACCATCTTACTCAGCTCTTGGAAAACTCCCCAATCGATAACTTCAGGTAGACTGGATCCAGCAGTCTATTTTTGATACTGAATGTTTAACAACAACCTGATTTACTGTTGGAACATAAGAATTTCAGCATCATCAGATACATCATGTGTTTTCTCACACACTCAAAAAAGTGTTTCCCATATGTTTCTGTCCTTTCTGCATTATTCTCCAATTATTAGTGCGCCAAAACAGCTGAGAGGTTTCTGCTCTTCTTTAAGCATGTGTCCTGGTTTTGGCAAGATAGAGTTAATTTTCTTTTTAGCATTTTAGTTACAGTGTTGCAGTTCAGACTTAGTATACCTTGATGACAGTGCTGGTGTTGTGAGCTGCTGCTGGAGCTCAAGGCCACCGTGTTCGGCTGTTCACAGCTGCATTACGACTGGGAGGGAGAAGTGCAGTGAATGGCAAAGCCCAGAACTGGCTGGGATGTGCCAATGAAATATTCCATCTCACACCACCTCATGGTCAGTGTATTAACCAGGGCTGACCGGAACAGGGCACTTCTCTTCCGGGGGTACCTCTCCTGGGGATCGCTCAGGCTCACCCTTCCAGGGTTTCAGTTTTGGGACTGTCTCTACTCCGGGATCGTTGGTTGGCACAGGCTGGGCATCAGTCAGCGGGCAGTGAGCACTGTGTATCACTCATTTGTATAATTCTGTTATCACTGTTGTTATCATTATAATTTCATTTTAATTAGTAAATAGTTTTTATCTCAACCCCTGAGTCTCCTTGCCCTTCTTTCCAATTCTCTCCCCTACTCCCTGGGCGAGGGAGAGGGGAGGGTGATAGAGCAGGCTGTGTTTGGCTGCAAGCTGCAAGCAAAAGGGGTGAATCCACCCAAACCACCACAGTCCTTTTTTGGCACCCAATGTGGGGCACAAAGCGTTGAGATAAAGACAGATTTGACCAGACTGTGTTAAAACAGAACTCTGGTAAGCACTAATTATGTGGCCTCGGACTCGGTCGGCGCTGATGGGAACGCTGTTTCTGTGCTCTCTAAGGTGGTTTTAGAGCTGTGGTCTGTCTCACCTCACTTGCCGTATGTGCTGTTTGCCAGTGTTTATACGTGGTTCACCACCTCTAGGCGTTGGGTTGGATTGAGGGATGCTGTTTTGCTGATTAAGGTTTTTGTTGTGCTATGCTGTGGGGTGCTGGTTGTCGGTATGATAAAATCATGGGCTGTGGGACCAATTTTGTATCTGTATGCCACCATGCCATGGTGGCAGGTGGCACAACCAAGCCAGTTCCACCCCCATATTTTGGGAGTCATATAATGGGTGTGGTCACCAAATACACCTTTTCCTGGGACAGCCAATACAAGGAGGGGACACTTGCCTCTGTTTTCCCCTTCTCCTCTGAATCATTTATAAAAGCTCTTGAGAATTTTGAATACTCTTGAGATGCTCAAACTACCATCACCATATTGCTGAATGTGTGTCAGGTTGTGATGTTGTTTAGATCTGCTATGGGTGTTCGGTGCAGATGTCAGTGTTGTGCTGCCACTCAAGTTCCTGCAACCACTTCAACCCCCACGACCAGCACTGCGACCACTTCAACCCCCACGACCAGCACTGTGACCACTTCAACCCTCATGACCAGCACTGCGACCACTTCAGCCCCTGCGACAGTCACCACAACAACTACTCCTCAGCACCTGCTAAGGTTACTCAAACCTTGGTGAAAAGCAGCACAGATAAACCAGACAACAAACCTGTGCCTGTATCAGTTGCCCCTGTACAAAAGTGGAAATACACAAAGAAATCTGTTCACATAACAAAGGATGAGAAGGAAGCGGGGCCATCACGAGAACCCGAGGAAGAGCCAGAACCAGAGGTAGTCACCCGATCCCTATCGCTCCGTGAGCTGCGAGACATCCGAAAGGATCTCACCTGTCATCCAGGTGAACACATTGCCCCCTGGATGCTTCAATGCTGGGACAATGGGGCCAGCAGCATGGATCTAGATGGCAGGGAAGCCAAGCAGTTGGGTTCCATTGCCAGAGAAAGTGGCACTGACAAAGCTATTGGGAGAGAGCCACAGACTCTCAACCTCTGGAAGCAACTCCTGTCAAGTGTGAAAGAAAGGTTCAGCTTTAAGGATGATATTTTGTGCAATCTAAGCAAGTGGGACAACACAGAGAAAGGCATCCAGTCCTTGAGAGAATGAGCTGTGTTGGAAGTGATTTAGAGTAACCTGAATGACGATCAGTTACCCAAAGATCCAGATGAAGTCCCGTGCACACGAGGCAGTGGCGGTAGGTTCTACAGAGTGCACCAGCATCGTATGCCAAGTCACTGGCAGTACTTAAGTTCAAACCTGGAGAGGAGCCAAGGGTGGATGACATGGCTTGCCACCTCCGGACACACGGAGACACTCTGTCCTCCTCCCTCATCTCAGCTGTAGAGACACTGACACAAGAGTTCTGGGAATACATGTCCAACTCCTCTGCACATAACAAGGTCTCAGGTGATAAGAACAAGCGTTTCTCTGCCCAAGAGAAACGGCACACGCCACGGGGCACACTGTGGTTTGAATTGTGTGACCATGGAGAGGACATGAGAAAGTGGGATGGCAAACCCACCTCAGCCCTAGAGGCATGTGTCCGTGAGCTGCAAAGAAAAACAAACACAAAAGGGAGTTCTTCCAAGAAGGTTGCTCCAGTTTCCACTGGTCGGCTCTCCAAACAGCGTAGATGGGCTTCCCATCCCTAGCTACAAGATGCAAATGAAGACAAGAGGGGTCCAGCCCGCACAAGTTGCTCAAACTCATATGATGATGATGGGCAGTCTGATCAAGATTAGAGGGGCCCTGCCTCCAGCCAGGTGGAGGAGAGGGACAACCGAGTTTATTGGACTGTGTGGATTCGTTGGCCTGGCACATCTGACCCACAAGAGTATAAGGCTCTAGTGGACACTGGTGCTCAGTGCACCCTGATACCATCAGACTTTAAAGGGACAGAATCCATTTGTATTTCTGGAGTCACAGGAGGTTCCCAGCAGCAGTGTTGGAGGCTGAAATGAGCCTGACTGGGAATGACTGGCAAAAGCACCCCATTGTGACTGGCCCGGGTGCTCCGTGCATCCTCGGCACAGATTACCTCAGGAGAGGGTACTTCAAGGACCCAAAAGGGTACCGCTGGGCTTTTGGCATAGCTGCCTTGGAGACAGAGGAAATCAAACAGCTGTCCACCTTGCCCGGACTCTCAGAGGACCCGTCTGCTGTGGGACTGCTGAGGGTCAAAGACCAGCAGGTTCCCATCACTACCACAGCAGTGCACCGGCAGCAATATCGCACCAACCGAGACTCCGTAACTCCCATCCATGAACTGATTTGTCAGCTGGAAAGCCAAGGAGTGACCAGCAGGACTCTCTCTCCCTGTAACAGCCCCACATGGCCTGTGCAGAAGTCAGATGGGGAGTGGAGACTGACAGTGGACTATCGTGGCCTGAATTAAGTCACCCCACCACTGAGCCCTGCCGTGCCGGACATGTTAGAGCTCCAGTATGAACTGGAGTCCAAGGCAGCCAAGTGGTACACCACCATAGACATTGCCAATGCGTTCTTCTCCATTCCTTTGGCACCAGAGTGCAGGCCACAGTTTGCTTTCACCTGGAGGGGTGTCCAGTACACCTGGAATCGACTGCCCCAGGGGTGGAAACGCAGCCCCACCATTTGCCATCGACTGATTCAGAAAACACTGGATGAGGGTGGAGCTCCAGAACAGCTGCAATACATTGATGACATCATTGTGTGGGACAACACAGCAGAAGTTTTCTAGAAAGGGAAGAAAATCCAAATCTTTCTGAAAGCCGGTTTTGCCATAAAACAAAGCAAGGTCAAGGGACCTGCTCCGGAGATTCAGTTTTTAGGAATAAAGTGGCAAGATGGACATCGTCAGATTCCAATGGCTGTGATCAATAAAATAACAGCTATGTCCCCACCAACCAACAAAAAGGAAGCACAAACCTTCTTAGGCACTATGGGTTTCTGGAGAATGCACATTCCAAATTACAGTGAGATCGTGAGCCCTCTCTACCAGGTGACCAGAAAGAAGAATGATTTCACATGGGGTGCTGAGCAACAACGAGCCTTTGAACTAATCAAACAGGAGACAGTCCATGCAGTAGCTCTTGGACCAGTCTGGACAGGACAAGACGTTAAAAATGTTCTCTACACAGCAGGTGGAGACAATGGACCAACCTGGAGCCTCTGGCAGAAAGCACCAGGGGAGACTCGAGGTCGACCCCTTGGGTTTTGGAGTCATGGATACAGAGGATCAGAGGCCAAATACACTCCAACTGAAAAGGAGATATTGGCAGCATATGAGGAAGTTGGAGCTGCTTCAGAAGTCATCGGTACTGAGGCACAGCTCCTCCTGGCACCCCGATTGCCCGTGCTGGGCTGGATGTTCAAAGGGAACGTTCCCTCTACACACCACGCAACTGATGCCACATGGAGTAAGTGGGTAGCACTGATCCACACAACGAGCTCAAATTGGAAGCCTTAACCACTCAGGAATTTTGGAAGTGATCACAAACTGGCCAGAAGGCAAAGATTTCAGAATGTCACCTGAGGAGGAGGTGACACAAGCTGATGAGGCTCCACCATACAATGAACTGCCAGATAATGAAAAACAATATGCCCTGTTCAGTGATGGGTCCTGTCGTGTTGTAGGAAAACATCAGAAGTGGAAAGCTGCTGTATGGAGACCCACCCAACACGTCGCAGAGACTGCTGAAGGAAAAGGTGAATCGAGCCAGTTTGCAGAGGTAAAAGCCATCCAGCTGGCCTTGAACATTGCTGAGCGAGAGAACTGGCCAATGCTCTACCTCTACACAGAGTCATGGATGGTGGCAAATGCCCTATGGGGGTGGCTACAGCAATGGAAAAAGAGTAACTGGCAGCGCAGAGGCAAACCCATCTGGGCTGCTGAGTTATGGCAACACATTGCTGCTCGACTAGAGAGACTGGTTGTAAAGATACAACATGTAGATGCCCATGTGCCCAAAAGTTGAGCCACTGAAGAACATCAAAACAACCAACAGGTGGACCAGGCTGCTAAGATTAAAATGTCTCAAGTAGACCTGGACTGGCAACATAAGGGTGAAAAATTTTTAGCCCGTTGGGCCCATGACTCTTCAGGCCATCAAGGAAGAGATGCAACATATACATGGGCTCGTGATCGAGGGGTGGACTTAACCATGGACATTATTGCACAGGTTATTCATGACTGTGAAACATGTGCTGTGATTAAGCAAGCCAAGAGCACATGCCCTCCAATTTGGTATGGAGGGCGATGGCTAAAATACAAATATGGGGAGTCCTGGCAGGTTGACTCTATCACACTCCCACAAACACGCAGTGGCGAGCGTTACGTGCTCACCATGGTGGAAGCAACCACCGGGTGGCTGGAAACATTTGCTGTGCCCCATGCCACTGCCCGAAACACCATCCTAGGCCTTGAAATGCAGGTCTTGTGGAGACATGGCACCCCAGACAGAACTGAGTCGGACAATGGGACTCATTTCCAAAACAATCTCATAGACACTTGGGCCAAAGTGGGTGTACCACATCCCCTGTCATGCACCAGCCTCCGGCAGAGTCAAACGATGCAATGGGCTGTTAAAAGCCACACTCAAAGCAATGGGTGCTGGAACTTTCAAACACTGGGACACAATTGAGCAAAAGCCACCTGGTCAGTCAACACCAGAGGATCTGCCAACCAAGCCGGTCCTGCCCAATCAAGACTTTCACGTACTATGGATGAGGATAAAGTCCCTGTGGTTCGTGTTAAAAATTTGCTCAGGAAAACAGTCTGGGTTATTCCTGCCTTGGGTAAAGGCAAACCCATTCGTGGGATTGCTTTTGCTCAGGGATCTGGGTGTACTTGGTGGGTGATGCAGAAAGATGGGGAAGTCCAATGTGTACCTCAAGGAGATTTGATTTTGGGTGAAAATAGCCAGTGAATTGCCATATCATCCTTGCTATGGTGGTTGTGTGTTATACTAACATCTTTGTTTTGAGAATCTCCCCAGGTTAATGCAGACTGAACTCTGATGGACCAGAGTTGGCACCCAACAACATCTTTGAGATCATCATCTTCAAAGTGCAGATCCTGAGTATCGACCACACCAGTTACACCAAGTTCCAGACACTGTATGCAACAGAGACTGCACACCATCCTCCTGCTGTGTCCAACATCAGCTACTTCATTGACTGTGCAAACTCCACATCATCTCTGCTATCTTAAAAGACTGTCATGATAGACAGAACCCAAGGTAATGGACTAAATGAACTCAATAGACATTTTAAAGGAGTGGTCCATAAACTAAGGGAATAATATTTGTATGTATATATGAGTATATATGTGTGTATGTATATAGAGCATGACATAAATGGTATGGAATAAGGGGTGGATACTGTCCTGGTTTTACTAAGATAGAGTTAATTTTCTTTTTAGCATTTTGGTTACAGTGTTTCAGTTCAGACTTAGTATACCTTGATAACAGTGCTGGTGTTGTGAGCTGCTGCTGGAGCTCAAGGCACTGTGTTTGTCTGTTCACAGCTGCATTACGACTGGGAGGGAGAAGCGCAGTGAATGGCAAAGCCCAGAACTGGCATTGGGATGTGCCAATGAAATATTCCAGATCACATCCCGTCATGCCAGTGCATTAACCAGGGCTGACCGGAAGACAGGGGACTTCTCTTCCAGGGGTGCCTCTCTGGGGATCGCTCAGGCACTTCTCTTCCGGGGGTACTTCTCTTGGGGATCGCTCAGGCTCACCCTTCCAGGGTTTCAGTTTTGGGACTGTCTCTACTCCGGGATCATTGGTTGGCACAGGCTGGGCATCAGTCAGCGGGCAGTGAGCACTGTGTGTCACTCATTTGTATAATTCTGTTATCACTGTTGTTATCATTATAATTTCATTTTAATTAGTAAATAGTTTTTATCTCAACCCCTGAGCCTCCTTGCCCTTTCCAATTCTCTCCTCTATTCCCTGGGCGAGGGAGAGGGGAGGGTGATAGAGCAGGCTGTGTTTGGCTGCAAGCTGCAAGCAAAAGGGGTGAATCCACCCAAACCACAACAGCAGGTCATAAAAGATTCAGACCGTCCTTCAGGGTGGTGCTCGCTGGGTTTTCTGGCTCCCTGAAACTCCCAGGTTCAGTTTATGTGCCACTGGGAGAGGGCGGGAAAGCATTCTCCTCCTCCCTACCACACATGGGAAAACAGAGGTCAATGTAAATCAACTCCAAAAGTCGGAGTTACAGAGAAATGGTAAGAAACACAAAAGGGTGCCGTGAGAATGTAGTGCTTTAAATTTATTCTGTGTGCACATGATATAAAGGAGCGAGTCATGATCATCTGCATCAAAGCTTCTCGCTTTTAATCTTGTACTTGGTTCCCCTTCATCTGCCGAGACAAAAAGGGGCTCAAGGCTTTTCAGCATGGGTATGACATGTTTGCATGATGGGCAGATTTACAAGACAGGAGGATATCTCACATTTCTACCAACCTCAAGGCCATTGAACTGACGCCCAACCAGCCCTGCTGCCGAGACCAGACCATAAGCAGTGCTGCTGCACGGGAGGTCCTGCCCACCCTGGCTGCAGGGAGGATATCTCATAATCCAGCAATGCAAACCTTCCTTCGAGGTATGAGTAACATGAACTCAGCTGAATTTGGGATCACAAACCAGCAATTGCAATTCTCTGTTTTATTAATTGCTCTTATAAGAGATATGTCTGGGGCAATTAAATAATTCCTTTTTGTCACCCACCAGTACCCCCCAGTCCTTCTCCACAAGGTGCTCTCCATCCATCCATCCATCCATCCATCCATCCATCCATCCATCCATCCCCAGTCTGTGCTGGTACTGGGGTTGCCCTGACCCAGGTACAGGACCTTGCACTTGGCCTGGTTGAACTTCACCAAGTTCACATGCCTTGATAACTTTATTTCTAGTGCTCTGGCTGTATTTCAAAGCACCTTCACCAATCCTTCCCTTTTTATCCTCATCAGCTTCAGGAGCTCGGTTCTGATCCACCCCTTGCAAGCGCGCATCCAGTGATGAGTGTGGTGACCTGGCTATGCTCTCCACCATCCCTCGGCACCCCAGCCCACTCTGCTTTCCCCCCAGGCCACGAATAGCGCTCATTTATTTGCCCCTTTTCTAGAAGGCTTTCAGTGAATGCAACCCCAGCTGAATCAGACTGAGCAAAGAAAAAAACCCAAACCATTAGTTTTAGACCTCTCCAAATCCCAGAGTCCAGCGCAGGAGGCAGAGCTCTGGAGGGCCACTGACCATCCCTGGCCTTGTCAGACACCGCTCTGCAGGACTGCACGACCATACATGCCACAAGCCAACATCAGGACCCACACAGGACATCTCCCTTGGCCTGTCTGCTGGTCCAGCGCCCCTGGGCACAGGCAGGAACAGATCTGCTGGGAGCAGAGGGCTCCCAGGTGGAAGGTCCCACAGGTCCAGCAACGCAGACCACTTCTGCATGACCCACAATGGGCCCAGCAGTTATTTGACACAGGACACACCACGGCTCTTCCCAAAAGCAGATGTAGCCCAAATGCCATATTTAAATTGCTCAGTATAAGAGAGTGAGTCCAAGCTGGACAGTCTATGCCAATGAGGGGCCCTGGCCACTGAGCAGACCATAGGGTGGTGGAGAAGCAAGGCCTGATCAAGGGACTGGGTCCACAGGAGGAGGGAAGTCCTTCACCCCACACACAAGGTGATGCAGATCACATACAGTGACCCCATTTGGACAAAGAGAAATATGCTTTGTGCAGAAAGGCAGGCAGCCAGGGAACTGTGGAAAGGTTACTTTTAGGGTTGCAAATTTCCATGATAAAAAGCAAGTATTACCTCTAGCTGGAAAGAGAACTTTTTCTAGCACTGGTGGAAAAAAATGACCTGAAGATGTCCTACACCTGGAGCTTCAGCTGTGAGGGAGCACTCTTCCAGACACTGGGATTTGGTACCCAAAGCAGCATGTGCAAAATAAAGCCCCAGAAAGCACTCATCAAAAAGTTCAGACACCTCTGCTGCCCAATCCAGAATTTTTTTCTTAAAAAAAAAGGCCTGATTTATATTTTTAAACATGGACTGACGGGCAGGGAATTTTGTCACTGTTCACTCAGCTCCTGCTTGGATTTTGGCTAACACGCTTGGAGCAGCACCATTAGGTCCAAGCCAGGACAACATGCAGGCAGGACACAATGGCCAGAGAAGGTTAACAGTCATTCTGCAGCCATTCTGCCATCACCTGCAGCTGGCTGTCTCCTGCAGCTATCAGCCCTGCTTATCGGTTGTCTGCTGGTGTTTTTCAGAATCCAGTAACTCAGGGAAGCGGTATAGACCAAACCTCCAAACTGGAAATTCCATGGAAGTTTCAAGCTGGACTTCCATGGAATGGAAGTTACTCAAAAAAGGTTTTTAAGTGGATCGAGATGCAGCTAGACTGCTGAGGCTGTTGTGCTTCCCAGTGTGACACAGGGGACCCTTGCACTATGGTGGAGGAGGAAGGATGAGCACTCTGTCCCTCTGCTAGGTCACTGTTTTGCTCATTATGCCTGAGTTACAAGTTTCAAGTTGTGAGTTAATTAGAGAACTTTTGAGTTAGAAACCTCATGACTTAAGTGATGGATCAGTGAATTCACATTAGACTAGTCTGTGCAAAGGGTTTGTCTTGTTTGTTTTCTTTCCTAATGAGCTCATAAAATAAAGTTTAATTTACAGGGTACGTTGTCTAGTAAATTGGAGAGATCCAAACGGACCCTGACAAACTGCATTGCTCGTGGCCTATTCCCAGGCAACTGGCTGGTTGTTCTGCTGTTGTGGGTCCCAGACCCCCTCACCACTGACTCTCCCCATTCTCCCAGTCCTGGGCCCTGAGCAGGGCAGTGGCCATCTGATAGCTCCCAACCTCAGCTGGAGTTTCCACAAGATTTGTTAGAGCAACATCCTGTCCCAGTCAAACAGTTGTTGCAACCTGCAGCTCTGTCGGGTGTCAGAGCAGGTGGCTTGGGGCACAGGGAGACCATGAAGGTTCCTAAGAGCCACCCACTGCACAGCAGCTTGCTGCGTCCCCGTTAATAGCAACCCATGAGTAATAATCATAATGTGTTCAATCAACAAAGGGAAATGAGCTTTGGTCATCAGGAGGCTTCAGAAGCAGCTCAGGTCACAGAATGTCACTAAAGAGGCAGCAGAAAAGGGATGGGAAATGTCAAAATAGGAAAAAAAATCGCCCCACAGGACTGGACACTTGCTCAAGGATCTTTTTCATAGGAGCATGGACTCACAGAGTGGATTGGTTTGCAAGGGACCTCCAAAGCTCATCCAGTTCCAACCCCCCACTGCCAGCAGCAGGGACACCTTCCACTAGACCAGGTTGCTCAAAGCCTCATCCAGCCTGGCCTTGAACACTTCCAGGGAGGAGCAGCCACAGCTTCTCTGGGCAACCTGGGCCAGTGTCTCACCACTCTCATGGTTCAACATTTCTTCTTATGTGCAACCTTTTTGTTAGGCCAACTGGCAGGGATGGTGCTGGCACAGGCTGAAGAGCCCCCAGGGCTGCCTGCTCTGCCAAGCCCCCACTGAGGACCCTCCAGGGCAAAGCCAGTTCTCCCTGACTTCAAGAACTGGCTTCATTCACTGAGGCTGTGGTCACCCATACCCCCAGGGCCATGGTCAGGGCAAGCAGGTGACTGCAGTGGCAAGATAAGGTTTAGTTCATCTCTCCTGCACCCATGTCTCCAAACACAAAAGCAAGACAGCTCTGTGCCTTCACATGAGACACACATGCTGAGGCTGAGCCCTCTTCCACCATCCTCATCACAAGGCTGCCTCACTGCCAAGCTCTTTTGTTTGTTTGTTAATTTACAGAAGTTAGAAACTAATTGTTCCTGCTCAGGAACTTCCCCTCAATCCAGCTCAAGAGCATGGGAATGCCTCCGCTGCTGGATGGAGACCCTCTCTCCCCACGCCGGGAAGCACATGAGCTGCCTGTGCCTGGTCCTCTCTGCTACCATCACCCAGCTCTCCCCACAACTCCCCATCTCCGGGTACTGCTGCTCCTGAGCAATTCCTGGCCTCTCCAGCCCGCGCCGGGAGCTGCATGCCGTGATAGGCAGCGGCAACGTGCTCCCCAGCACGCCCGCTCCAGCCTCCCACTCCTCCCCAGCGCAGCATCCGCTGCCAGCGTCACCACTGTGTCACCAGCTGCCCTTCCCACAGCACTCATGAATTCATCAGAGGGGAAATCTCCCCTCTGATGGAGGAGGGAACACAGAATCCCAAAAGCAGAGACCATTGTGACCAGCAAACCTTGCTTGCTCCAAACTTCCAGCACTGTCCTTGTCTGTGCCCCTCAGAGGAGGGCAGGTTACCTCCGACTGATCAAAATCAATATGGAGAAACTGAGAATGGTCATAGGAAGGGAGGAAAACCAACTTATCTTTAACATGGAAGATGAAACACCACAGCTTGAATGAATACAAAATAACAGAGATCCTACAAAATTACTGCAACAAGGAAGCACTGGGGCTGTACAGAAAGGAAGGGGAAAACAGGACGGATGCAGGTCTGGGGTTGCACAGACCAGCTGTTAAGTCCGTTTCCCCTCCTCAGCTCTTGCATAGGACATATTTTTGTGCACTGGCTCATGGTGGTCTCTGTGCCCCCTCCTCGGCACCGACTCACCTGTTCCCTCCTGGCCCCACATCCCTGCAGCCTCCTCCAAAGCCCTCCACCCCCCAGCTATGTTGGACTCATCTTCCTTGTCTCCCTTAATTACGGCTTCCTCAGCCTGCTCTCTCCACGTGCTGGAATCCACCCTCCCCTGCCACCCACTCTCCAGATCCCTTTCTATGCCAGGGTTTGCCTTCCCCAGTAGCAGCACTGCTCATTACCCAGTGTGACAGCAGGCTCTGTCCCACCAGCCTTCATGCTCTGCCCCAAGCACCTGCTCTTGGCAGCTGGCTGGCCAACCACTGCTGCCTGTCTAATCATTGAATACTTCAAAAATCTCTTTAAAATTTAACTACTGTGCAAGCAAAGCCGTCTGCAGGCACCGCAGACCCTGCTGCCCCTCCCCACTGCCACCCAGCTAGGCAACCCCATGCATTTGGCAGAAGACAGTCCTCATGCGAGAGTATTGCCCAAATCTCAGCCTCCCTGGGACCTTGGCAACTTTGACACGGCCACTGGAGCCCTCCTCCTCCCCAGCTTGCCTGGGAAGGGATGTCCCTCTTCCTGCAGGGTGGTATTTCTACCTTTTAGACAGCAGGTTTTGTATTCTCCAGGAGGAATCCTTGGGAAATCTCATACTGGGGTGTCTTCCAAAGGTCTGTGGGCATCCTGGGTCACAAGATGTGGTCCTGTCCCCCGCCCTGTACACTACAGTCATGGTGCATCCTGGATCTCCTCACCAAACCCCTAACAGAGGCTCTTCCTCATCAACTGCCTTTTTACAAGTTATCCTTTCCCACATTTCTGGCTTCTCGATCCAAACCCAAAGCACTCACACTGCAGGTGTGGGGCTGCTCCGTGCATAAAACACACAGCTGCTGCCTGCACTTTGCATCAAGATGTGTGTGCAGATGTACAGCAGCTCCCACAGGGACACCAATGTTTTCCTCTGATCTGCTTTTGTGGAATAGAGTTCATTTCCTTCTCAGTAGCTGGAAGAGCTGTGGTTTAGGTTCAGTGTGGGATTTGTTATGAGAAGAACGTTGATAAAGTCTTAACGTTATCAGTGGCTGCTGGAGCCCAAGGTTTGGCAAATTCACAGGTGCATAAGGACTGGGAGGGAGAAGTGTAGGAATTAGCAAAACCCTAAATTGGCATTTGGATGTGCCAATGAGATATTCCATCTCACACCACCTCATGGTCGCATATTAACCACAATATTGCCCAGGGCTGAGTGGAAAGCTGGGGATTCTCTCAGGGATGGCTTGGGCTCTCGCTCTTCTGGGATCAGGGTTTGGGGGCTGTCTGTGCTCCGGGATCACTGGCTGGGACAGGCTGGGCATCGGTCAGTGGGTGGTGAGCAACTGCACTGAGCATCACTGATTTGCATATTCTGTTATTACTGTTATCATTATCAAGTTATTTTAATTAGTAAATTGTTTTTACCTAAACCCATGAGTCTCCTGGCCCTTTTCCTTCCAGTCCTCCCCCCTGCTACCTGGGGTGGGGGGAGAATGAGAGAGCGACTGTGTATGGATGCAAACCAAAAGGGTGAAACCACCACGTCCTCCAAGACCACAAAGCTTAACTCCAACTCCCAGTGAACAACAGCTTTCATACACAGGTGATTCTCAGGAAAGACAGCAGAAACCTCTACCTGTTGGGAGTGTGAAAAAGGCATTGCTGCTGAGCACGCTTCAGTGGGGTGGATCTAACAGAGCTCAGAAGCAAAATTAGGTCCAGGATAGGTGAAGGTTTTAATCAAAGCAAAATGTGCAAGGAAGGAAAAGCAGCAAGGAGAGCGTATCTTTGGTTTTCCTGCAGTATGTAGCAGCCAGGGGCCAGGCAGGGACGTATGGGTCTGTCACACCCACACTGCCAGGCTGGACACAGGGACCAGATGATTAAAGATTTGGAGTTGATTGGGGAAGAATGATGAATGGGTCCCATGCAGGGGTCACTCCTGGGTCGAGTTGATTAATGATAAAACCAGGCTAAAAATCAATTACAGAAATACTGAAAAAGGACAAATCTTAAGCTGGTTCCCATGGAGAACAATAATCTAATGGTCAAATACAGCTCCAGGACCTTCTATCCGGTTGTACGCTAGGAAGAGGTTACATGAGAGCCAGCAAGTTGATGGCAGGATGATATGTGCAGGAATTAAAAGGCTTTTTTTCTTGGGAAACAGTGAATCTGAGCCAGACTCAGACAACCACCTCCTTGAGCTCAGTGCAGCACCATGCTGAGGATGGGCAGTGCAGACAGAAGAGGGCTGTGATCCCACCTCCGAACACAACATTGACCCCGTGTCCCAAGAGCGCTTCCACATTTCATAGACAAGGATGTACCAGGAGAAAATCAAGTGCCACAGAGGCTAGAAAGCAAGATTTCACCCAAGGGAGGTCTGGAATTGCTGCCTAATCGCTGCATGTGGGTACTGGCCCAAGGAAAAGCTGTCCACACACAAAGCAGTCTGAACACCACCTAATCTCAGCAGATCTAGTTAATCCAATTTTCTGGAAGCATTTGGTATCCAGTAAAGCTTGGCTTGCCAGCTTCTTGCAGGCTGGGCATCGTTAATGTCCTGTTTAGTCCCCTCTTTCTGGGGTCAAGGGATGGTCATGATTTCCCATACTAGCCTCAGCTGGGTGCCAGGACTGCCAGCCTGGTGCTGGGACAGTGATTGCACTCAAATGCTGTGCTGCAGAAGATACAACACCTGTGAGAATGGTCAGGGAGGAATGCTCTTCTTGTTTCCATCTCAATAACTAATAATGGTCTCCAAATTTCTGAAGACCAGACACTAGCCATCACCGGACACAGTCCACTTAATGAAGCTCCTTGTCCTCAAGAAGTCTTCTCTGATCCAAAGCTCACAGGCTCAGGACCAAACTAAGCACCAAATATGCACTTGGGTTGTCAGGAACCTGTTGTGCTGTGTCACACAAAATCTGTGAAAAGCAGACATGTCACCTCTTGTGACATGGCTGCAGAGCATCACCTGCCCCCATGCAGCACCACTCATGCTGGACCCTGGGCTGTGGGGTTAGAGGAGGTAAGGGGAACAGCCTGCACCTTGCTGGACACATGCAAGGGAACTGCTCACCTGGAGACTAGCTGAAGCAGATGGGAGGAGAGCCAATAAAGCAAGGAGGTGGCATTAACAGTATAAATCTTTCAAGAACCAGAGAAAATGCCTTACAGGAGGAGATTCCAGAGCCCAAGAGAAGACTGTCTTTATTACAATCTGCTGTCACCTTACAAGCAGGAAATGCTGAAAACTGAAGAGCTGGTTAATCTTCGCTACACCTTGACCTTCAGGACCACATCCTTTGTCAAACTCAAGCTACTGAGTCAAGCAGAGGGAGAACTAGGACAAACACCACGGCTCAAGGTATATGGGCACCCAGGCAGCACTGTAGTCCTGCCCAACCCTGCATTGTTTGGTCAGAAAGCCCAGCCAAACCCCTCATCCAAGGCTGGCTAAATCAACCAGCTGCCTTTTTCTCTGCATGTTGTTATCTGGCCGTGCCCTGCAACACACAATGCTCTTCATCTCCTTCCCCAGACAGCCTGGACATCACAGGAACAAGAAATAACTGGGAATACACAGCAGCATCATACTCAACAAGGACATGACATCCAATCTCCATTATGTTTTTTGGCAATAAAATTCCATCAGTTTCACACTGAAAACACCATCCAGAGCAGCTGCCTTTCGGTATCGATCACACAGGCAAACACTGGCAGTGAGAGCAGTTCCCCTTCTGGCACACCCAGTATCTCAGCTGGGACAAACCCATTTCCTCTTGTCATTAATTATTACACATTACGAACCTGCAAAGTTTTAATAGCTAATTCCAGAGCTCTTCATAGTTGTTTTAGCATCTCTCTCCTGTCAGGTCAAGGTGGGACCTTCTGGCAGCAAGAGATGCGGGCCAGGACCCTTCCCCACCACCAGTGCTTTCCCAGAACAGACATAAGTGTGAGGCTGGGTGGCACTGGAGGGGAGGACACAGCTCGCAGCAGTGGCCCTTCTCCTGCCAGCAAGGGTGGACAGGTTGGCAGCAGCTTTTATCTAGCGCCTTCCTGGTGCTTGCTCCAAGCCCAGCTCTAACGATGTTTGAACGAGCCCTCAGCAGGTGCCACATCCCCACGTGACAGCGGAGCGCACGTGCCCCGACTGTGCGTGTAGCCGTGGCTGGTCAACACCATGACTGCGTGGCAACGGGCTTTGCCTGCTTGCTCTGGCTATTTCAGTAGCTTCTGCAGGAGCTATTTCTGTTCACTCCTCCAAGAGTAGGGTTGCAACATGGACAGCGAGAGGAAGGAGGAGGCGAGGTGGGGGGGGAATGCATGAGCCAAGGCCACCAGACATATGCTCATGGCAGCAGTGGATGGCACAGCTGAGCATCACCACCAGCTCATACCATGGCCCACCTGCACTGCATCCCTGGCCGCACAGGCTGCTCAAGATGAGGGTAGATTTGCCTCCAGCCCACCCAGGCTGGGAGTTTGGAAATCCCTACAGCGCTGCCCTGAAGGAGGACATGGAACCACCCCAGGCATGGAAACCAACTCCACCAACCCCCTTCCTACCACCACTGGCAGCAGCAGCACCCTGCACAGGGTGAGCCTGCGCCAGAGAAGGAGCCACTTGGCAGAAGGTCAAGGAGCCTGGACAGCATCTACCTTTGAGGGATCAGGTTAGATGGCCTCACTACCTGTAAGCGAGCCTGGGGGCAACAGCTCAGGGTTGGCCGGGCTCGTGGCTCCACCCCTTCTGGGGGATGTTTTTGCTTGTATGCAAAGCGGGAAAGATTTTGCATTTGCATTCATTCAGTGATGTTAATTATGATCCCCAGGCACATGTAACAAAGGAGAAGTTTCCAAGCCCCGGGCCCCACCAAGCCAGAATTGCTGCCTAAAGCTCCAGATCACACTTTAGACATACCTGGACAGTCCACAAGTTAATGCCTCCATGTAACTTCATTTGGTCTCTTACTGAATTCGAAGTTTGGAAACAGGAAGAGGTTACTGCCTAAATACCAACCCCCAACAGCCAAGCATCACGTGTCTCCTGCTAGAAATGGACCAAGGTGGGCTTGTTCCTCAGCACCAGTACTTCCCATTGCCAGGGGTGCCAAAGCAGCCCTCTGCAAGAAGACTCACAGAAGCCTGTTTCCATCATGGGAATCTGTGTTTTTCATAGAACAAATAATTTCAATCACAAAAATACGGATTTCTTTCCGTTCTTTCTGTTGCTCATAACCAGTGAGTTGATGGGATGCCATTCCCAGCTGCTCCATCTGTACCAGCCACCACCTTCCCACCAACGTGTCTTCAGAGAAAGGCAGAGACTGGTCCCTTTCAGAACCTTTCAGCAGCCTAGTTAACTACTAGTTTCTTCATTTCAAGCTGCTGAAAAAAGCAGCTCAGAGCTTCTCTAGTGAGAGAGCTGGAGCTCCCCAGGGTTCTGATGCTGTGAGCCACACCCTCCTCAGAGCTGGTACTGAGATGGGTCCATCACAGAAATGGAGCTACAATAGCATACGTTGATGACTCCTTTTAGATAGCATTTTTTCACGTAAAACTGAACAACAGAACAATAAAAAAAAATGATTGAGGGTTTAGATAACACTTAATTTTATTTGCAGTTAAGAGCAAAAATTGTACATCCTTCCACGGCTAAACCTTGAAAGCAGCTCCAGCTGATGTGACTCCATCACTGCAGAAGTAGAACTGATAAGCAGGATCTTCATAAAACTCAGAGGAAAATAAGGTGGGTGATGTTCTGCTTACATTCTTCAAATCGCTTTCCCACCAGGCTGCTTTCCTGTAGCACCATAAGCTATTAAAAGCCCTTGCCATCCTCTCAAGGCACAGAATTATCTTCCAGATTGGGAGCTCCAGATTCCTTTTGGTCATGGTGAGATATATAATCCACACATGGTGCCATTACCCACTCTAAGCACCGTCTCTGCAAGAACCCAGATGGATGCCAAGAATAAGGCACTTCTTATAGCTCTAGCATTTTTAAGAGACGTTAACATGCCTTGCATAAAAGTGTTCTAATTTCTGACTTGGGTTGAACATGCATGAGTCACTCAGCTGCATTCTTCTGAAAGCCTACAACTGTACTGAAAAATCCCACCTTCCCTCTCACATACCCAACCTGCTCAGCAAACAGGGCGTTAGAAAGGCATGGACGCGATAGGTTTTTCTTGATGATTCAAAATCTTTAAGCTCTCAATGGGAAAAATGTTACTGCACATACTGTTTCCAAACATTTCACAAAGAGCACTCCTCAGCTTATGATGCTGCACACATAGTGTCATCTTCTACCATCACCACAGGCTGATGCTTTTACAGGTGACCCTGTGCTCGGGAGGTCCTTGGCCCCAAAAACCTGGGAATCAGCATGAGGTTTGAATTGTCTTTCATCAAATAACAGTAGGTAGGGTGACAAGAGGTGAAGCAGAGACTCCAGTGCTCCTTCCAAGCTGAGGTACAACAGGGAAGATGCTCTCCACCACACAATGAGAGGGCTTTACTGCCTGCATTCAGAGAGGAGATTTAGCATCTGGCTCTCTCTGCTGTTCCTCTTTCAAGTCTCGACATTGCCATCTCTTCCCAAAACCTTCCCGCTATGCTAAAAAAGAGCAAGAAAGGAAAGGACTGATGGAGGTCACACCAGTTACTGTTTCTCACCAGCAGCCTTGGCTGAATAAGAGAACTTTGTAACTTCAGTCTCATTTCTTCAATGGAAAAGCTTAAAGGAGAGGACCTGGCTATCTGGGAACAGTGGCACCCAGCACCTGGGAAAAGCAAGGCAGCAGCACAGGTTGTTCCAACAAGCCAAAGGCAAAGGAAGCATAGAAAAAACCTTCTAGTGAGTCTGCTCTTGCTCTGCTTTTGACCCAGAAACCTTTTAGGGGAAACTTGTGGTATTCCATCCATTGATTAATTGAAGTAACCACAGAAACAAACTGTGCTGTCTTCCTGTCTCTGCTTCTATGCTCTAGATAAGTGCTAATGCACACTGAGCTGCGCCCACCACTCTCAGGGCTCCAGAGAGTCCTCAAGGGGTCAGCTCCCTCTTGCACCCAGGTGCTCTTGATCTGAGATTGAAGTTCTCTTTCTGCTGAGTCCTTTTATGACTACATCTTTTAAGACAGCACTTAATTTAAAAGATTAAATACCAACAATTGTTTGCAGTGGAAATTAAGACCTGAAGATAAAAACAGTGAACTTGAAACCCTTCAACACAACCTGTCCTGTTGTAATAGCCCAATTGTTTATTACAATTTTTGAAATATTAATGCAACTCTAAATCTTTTCATGTTGTAGTAAAAAGCCAAGCAATATTAAAAGTGTCAACCAGAGGCATGGAACAAGTGATGGTTTCACACTGCGGCACTTGAGAAAGGTTGGGACTGATATAGGCTCAAGTCTGCACATGGGCACATCAAGATTTGATTTTTTTCCACCAAAACTTTCCCCAGAAGCTGTTCCCTTTATGGCTGCAGTTAGAGGGACACAGAGGAAGAAGTTTCAACACTTGTTTCCACCACTTTTGATCAGGTCTCAGATGGAAAGGCTTCCAGCAGGCTCAGCTTGACACCAAGGAGATAACAGGTATGAGAACACCAACAAAGCAGCCTTTGGATTGTAGGAAACAGCACACACACCCTCACATGCACACATGGACACACTCAACAGGTGCTTTGGAGATAGTTTCCACCAAAATAGACTAAAACAACATCAAGGACATTTAAATGAACATCTCTGATCTGACATCTCAGATGGGGTCAGTAAACAGGCAGGGTGCCCACAGCACGGGTTCTCTGCACAGGGATGGAGGCATATATTGCCAAGCATGCCAACAACCCCTCAAAACTCTGCCACGTGGGATCCACATGGGACAACCTTCTAGCTCTCTGACTCATCAGCACGCTGGGAGGCAGGGAGAAGAGACAGTACAACAGCCAGGTCCAGGCATTGAGTGCTGTAGGAAACTATCAGGTCATTGCATCTCCTGGTAGCCACCAGCTCTGACTGGGGCCACACAGAGAAAACAGAAAGGCTCTAAGGACACCTGGGTAGATACAAAGCCTTCCAGAACCAGGCTACATGCACACGTGCCTGAAAGAGCAGGGACAGAACACCAGTGCTCTTCTGTAAGGCAGAGAGTGCCGCTTGTACGGAGATCCCTCACTATAAAGAAAAAGTGGAATAGCGCTAATTAATGAGTAACTGGAATTCTCACTAAGCCTGCGCTTCTCCTTGCAGCTTTCACCTTGTCCAGGATAAGAGGTTTCACTTTGTCCTGGATAAAAGGTTTCACCTCGTCCTGGATAAGAGTCTTCTCATCCTTATTGACATAATATGGCTGGAGTCAGTACTCAAGGTACTGGGCGACCCCCCTCAGCCAACACTGAGCACAAGAGAGCTCAAAACACAAGAGCAGAGATGCTTCCCCCAGGTGAAGCCCTTTCCAACACACGGTGGAATGTCTCAGCATCGTTTCACATCTCACCTGTGTGCTGCACAACTTTTCCTTTTGCTGATGACCAAGTTATACAACCAATAGCACCACAGACATCTTGCTCCCATTTCCACAGCCTGCCTCTGGGCACTGCCACCAGCACAGGGACACCAGACAGGTCTTCATTTGTTCCTCAGTGCCACACTTGTAAATGGGACAGGAGCTGTACTTCCCTTCCCATGCAGAGTTATTTTAGATTTACAGGTCAAAATGCTACTACCTAAGCGGCACTACCAGCCGTGACAACCTCTGGCAGTCATCCGAGCAACCAATAATTGATCACTCTTCTTATTAAAAGTGCACAAAGAAGTGGTTCGCAAAGGGCTGGAGGCTAGTGATAAATAATATCTGCACAAGATGGTCTTTAGTTGTGCACACATCAGTATTTACAGATCAGAAGCCAAGTTCTGACCTCTAAGATGCTACACCAGTTGATTAATTATTTACCTCAAAGCTAATTAATCATCCATTAACTCTTCGTAAGCTCTTCTACCAGTAGGGTACGCTCATTAAATGAATCAATAAATGCTTCTAACATCTACAGCTTCAGACAATTAAGAAGAGAAATCTTTGACGGGAGAGCCTCAGGCCAGAAATCAGAGGAGGCCACATCCCAGATGCATTTTATCTTCTTTCCCTGACAATTATTTGGCCTTGCCTGATCCTCCATTATCTGCCACATGGTGCTCACAACAGAGTGCTTCTCCAGACAGCAATTTTCTTTTTAATTTGCAACCAAAGCAGCTCTTTTATTTGCATTTTTGCTAATAATCTGATAACTTGATTAGGAAAATACAGTTCTGCTCCACCTCTGTGGGGCCTGGAAACTCATTAACAGTGCTAGGAGATTGCAAGGAGCTTAAACCTATTAAGCAGGCTCTGCTGGCATTAAAAGCAAGCTCAAGATTTATGCTGCCTGTCCTCAGAAAACATTTCTCTCCAGCAGATCCACAAAAACACAGGCAGGATTGGCAGGCAGGTCTCCAAGGACACAGCAGGACAAACGCCACTGCGAGGGAAGCGTCAGGGCCGTGCTCAAGCCATGCTCTCCTCCAAGAGCCTTCAAACCCAGAGCTGCAGGCTCAGTGCTGGGGAAACCCACGATCCAATCTAACACTGGGATTGCAAGGAATAGAGCCAAAAGAGATGGGGATGTCACCTGGCTGTCACCCCTCCACCACAGCAGTCCCATCACATGCCCAGCAGCTCTGTAGCTGCTTGAAGAGAAGCCTCCAAGCAAGTGCTCAGCCAAGCCCTACACAGGTGACACCTGGGACACACAGAACAGCCTACTTACATGGGTGCCGCCATGGATCACCTCAACAGTTTCCATCCCAAATGTGGCTGCTGTCACCCTCTGCTCTCCTGGAGCACTTCCATTCAGCACCTGTCTCCTACGGGCACAACTGGCATTGGCAATGAGATCTCACAATGTACCCAAAGTCCTCATCAAATAACAAGCACCATGTGCCCGCTCCGGAAGTGGGGCATCAAGCCAAGACCTCCAGAACTCCCCAGACTCCAATGGGGACCCCTGTGAGAACCACAATTTCAACACCCAGGACCACATAGGGGATGATTTCAACACCAAACTGAAGCCTCCGTTGGCCACACACATCTGGTTGCCACTCACTGGACCTTCATCATTGGAAGTGTTCAAGGTCAGGTTGGACAGGGCTTTCAGTCACCGGTTCCCATGGCAGTGGGGTTGGACTAGAAGATCTTTGAAGGTCCCTTCCAACTCAAAACAACCTGCAAGTCCATGATTCTTTGGGGAAAGCCAAGCTGCTACAGCCTGCACTGGGAGGCAGTTCTGGAAGCGAGGGAGGATGTGCACTTACATGCACCATGGACACCCCAGGCAAAGCCCAGCAAAGGGCAAAAGCAGATGGCTACTGGCATGAGGGGCAGAAGACACTTCTCCCAAAGTAACTAGACCACTCCCATCTCTCCCTCAAGTATCAGGATAACATCCTGGCCATGACACTGAGCTCACAGCATGGTTCCACCTCTCCTCCCCACTCCCTCTCCTGCATCCCACAGCCATGAAATGGTCTTCTCCCTGTCTGCAAGGAGGACCCAGCTTGTTCCCTGTGCCACAGGCATAAAGTCCCTCTTCCCCGTGGGTGACTGAGGGAGGAAGATATGAAACGGTGCTGGTCCCAGTATGGACATCATTTGTTAGAGGTTTCCACTCGAACATTGAGCCATTGACTGCAACTCTTTGGATGAAGCCATCCAGCCCATTCCCTGTCCATCAACAGTCTATCTATCAAACGTGTCTCTTTTCAATTCCAGTTTCTCCAAGTTCCCCCAGCTTTCCCTCTGGCGAGAGCTCTGCTTCAGTGCCAGCTCACTTCAGCGGCCCTGACACCCAAAGCCATCGCCCACCCACAAGCTCCCCAGCTCCTTACCATCCCCAGACTTGCAAATCAACCACATTCCCCGCTATTCACCCCAAATTCCCTAAGCAAACAGCTTCAGCCTCACCAGGACTGGAGATAAGCTGGTGTCTTTTCCAGCAGGAGGGAGTCAACCTTCATGGAGGGGGCAGAAGCCAGGGGACACACATGCCCCAGCTTTGGAACATGCATGAAGCCAAACCCTCCATGCCAGGCCCATAGGTCTTCCTCCCACTCCTGCATCCTGCATCCCCTGGGCCAATACCTAAAGATGGGCAGAAGGGAGGTGGACAGAAGCCAC
Organism: Caprimulgus europaeus; assembly: GCA_907165065.1. The sequence goes on along the minus strand of OU015544.1, from coordinate 12,337,713 downwards.
CCAGCGTGGGCAAGTCAGGGAGACAGCAAAGCAGCCTGACAAGGGAAAACAAAAATCAACCCAAACTCCTTATTGAGCTCTGGGCAGCTCCCAGCCACAAACAATGCCTAGCTTGGAAAATCTGAGTTCACAGTCGTACCCAGTCAGGTCCCACAGATGCCTGGGCTGTGTGCCTGATATGCAGGTGGCAGGGCTGGTGACACCTGTGTGGGTGTCCATGCACACCCCATGGAAGGGCTGATGAACACCCATGCAGACACCTGCATAGGCAGGAATAGGGCTGGGGAGCAGCAGTTACCAAAGGCATGAGGCACAGCCTGGATCTGCCTGTGGGTGCTCCTGCCAGCACCTCTGATGCCCTCATTCAACATCAGGGCACCTCTGCCAATGGAGGTGACGTGCCTGCGCCAGGCAGGCAGCCAGCTCTGCCTGCACGGGCTGGAGCCCGCAGCTGCCAGCGCAGCGACAGCTCCAAACTGGCAGCTCCCAGACACTTGTCAGGAGGCAGAACCCCAGCACCCAACTCTCCCCAGGGCTCCCAATTAACAGCAAATGGGCAGAAATGCTCCCTGTAGTGATTAATAATCTTCCTGGGTTGCAGGGAAATCATTAATTCCAGCTTCCCCTGTGCAGCTGCTGATGCACCCACGTGCCAAAGTGGGACACGCAGCCAAGGAGCAGGGAGCATCCCCTGGGATCAAAACTGGGTGCAGTGGGAGTGCAGCAGCAGAGACCCAGGCTGGCGTGACATGTTGGGAGAGTAGGCAGGAGCTACGTGCCAAAGGTGGGTGGTATGGCGAGGCAAAAAAATACAGGAATTTTCAGGTGAGATATTTTCTGTGTGAATATTTTCTCCTAAAACAAGAACTGAGAAGATGTGGAACATTCAAACACTTGATGATCGCAGCAATTCCATCGAGGATACAGCAGCACGGTGTGAGGTACCTTTTAAAAAAGGAACAGGATGATATTCAAAACCTCCCCCTAAGAATGAGGTTTTTTGGCCTTACTGCATCATAGTGTTAGGCCACACTTGTGCACGCTGTTTCTGAGCACTGGGTAGAACATTGCTTTGGGTCTCCAAGCCAAGAGTGGGGATTGCCTCTATTTTCAGTGTTCTTCCTCTCCTCTTCGTTGAGCGCGGTGCTTTGTGCCCCCCTGGGTGCGGATCCATGTGCAGCACAGTCCCGCAACTGCCAGCACAACTGGACTGGACTATCCTACGATCCTACTCCACGTGCCTTTACACCTTTATTCAGAAGTCAAAAGGTCACAGGTACCTCACAAACACTTCCAGCAGCAGTATTGGCGTTGTCAGAACTCTGAACAACTCCAGTCTCGTTCCTGGAGGAGCACAGTGAGCTCAGCAGTGAGCACCCAGAGCAGAGCAGCAGAGGAGGGTGGTGGGCAGCTCAGCGGGTCCTGCCCACGCCAGGCAGATGTGCTCTGTTGGGTTTGTGCATTGGTGGGGCTAGTTTTGGTAGTGGAGGAAGGGGTTGCAGTGATGGCCCCTGTGAGAAGCTTCAAGTTCCCCTGACTTCAAGGCGGACCTACCTCCGGCCCAGGCTGAGTCATTAGCATAGGGAAATGCCTCTGGGAATCCCTATTTATGAGGGAAGAACTGGTTTGGAAAAGAAGGAGGGAGAATCATTAGGAGAGACCATAGACTCGAACAAAAGACCATGGCCTAAACAAAAAGAGCATCCTTGCCATGAGGAAGGAGTGGGGGGGGAAGACAGAGAACCTGAGACACCCAGATCAGCATGGAGAAGAGTAGGAGGAGGTGAATGAGGTACCCTGCAGCCCATGGAAGTTCAGCAGCAGAGCAGATACCCACGTGTAAGCCATGTAGGACTCTATGCTAGAGCAGGAAGCTGTGCCCGAGGGCAACTGTGACTTTGAGAGCTCGTGATGAGCAAGAAGATCCCAGAGTTGCAGAGGGGAAAAGATGTTCACTGGACCCAACTGCAGCCCATGGACATCCCCATGCCTGAGCTGGGAGCTGTGCCCAAAGAGCGCCATGACTCCACGGGAAGCCGCTTCAGAACACTTTGTTCCTGGACTCTTGCAGCCCACAGGAGGGATTTCATGCCAGAAAGAGCAGCAGAGAGGAACTGACTGAACCCCCATTCCCTGTCCCCTGTGCTGCTGGGGGGGAAGGTAGAGAAATGAGGAGCAAAGTGATTGGAGCCCGGGAAGAAGGGAGGGGTGGGGGAAGGTGGTGTCAGATGTGGTTGTTGTGTCTCACTGTGCTACGCGGATTGACTTGTAAGAAATTAAATTGATTTGTCTTCCCCAGGTCAAGTCTGTTTTGCCCATGGCCATCGTTGGTGAGTGAGCCCTCCCTGTCCTCATTCCAGGAGCCCTTTGTTGTGTTTCTCTCTCCATCTTGCCGGGTGGGGGGAGCAAGTGCAGGACCGCGTGGTCTTTGCTGTAGCTGAAGCCAAAACATGTGCCCAGCAGTTGGCTTTGCCACAGGCCGAGGCAGAGCAGCTCATTTCACTGGTTCCTGCCATTTCCCAGACCCACTCAGACTGGTTGCTGTTTCCTGAACTAGTTTTCTGAGGAATCATAGAAAGTTGTGAGTTGGAAGGGACCCATAAGGATCATCGAGTCCAACTCTTGAACCTGTGTTCTCCACTGATAATTGTCAAGGATGGGACAGGCACCCCTTCCCAGTGCTGAGGCACCCACCCTGACACCAAACCTACTCCCCAGCTGGCCCTGTCTAGCTGGGTCCTCCCTGGCATCGAGAGCGACCATCAGGACTTTGCTCCCTGCAGGAGTGTCTCAGAGCTGGTCCCATCACCATCCAACCTGCTCTCCCAGCAGGCTGCCCTGTCTCTCAATGGGTCCCTTGGCTGTCAGCCCTTCAGTCACTCTCCCAGTTTCTCCTCAGTGTCCTTTATCAGTCCAGGCACATTGTTCTCAAGCTGTGGACAGCCAAACTGGCTGCAGCACTCACTCCAGAGGACAACACAGCAGAGCCAGGGACTCCCCATTTCCAACATGGACACAACATGACCCAACAGGTAAGAGGAGCCACTTCTAGCAAACACCAGCCACATCCAGCATAAACTCTGCTGTGTTGCAACTATGGTCTCTGCTCCTCGGACCCATGCCCGATACCTGTCCCACCTCCTCCTCCAGACCCAGCCCATGTGTGCTCCTCACTGTGCTCCTGTTTCTCCACACTGTAAAAGCTTTCAGAGTCCTTCTTCCTCCTCCGTCCACTTAAAAATCTCCACTTTAATCAACTTCTTCTCTGCCCCCTCCTTCCACCTGAAATACAACCACATACACCATCACACTGCACATGGGTAAAGGTTACCCAAAGACACACACACAACTGCTCTTTTCCCAGCTGTCTGAATATCGATGGGTTTTTACCAGTAATTCCTGCTCAAGCTGTTTCCAGCAGTTTCCAATTCACCATTTCTGACTTTTTCATCTCTCAATAAATCACCTATAGCTTTGTAAAGCCAGTTCTTGGAACCCCATCACAGCAGTAACCCCTTGCCACGGCATGATCCGCAGGCGTGGGTGATGCTGGGGATCCAGGAGATCATAGGAATCAGAGAATCACAGAATCATCTAGATTGAAAAAGCCCTTTAAGATCATCCAAGTTCCATCATGAACCCAACACTGACAAGTCCCTGACTAACCCATGTCCCTCAGCACTGTGTCTACACGACTCTTCAATCCCTCCAGGGATGGGGACTCCACCACTGCCCTGGGCAACCCCTTCCAATGCCTCAGAACCCTTCCAGCAAAGAAATTCTTCCTCACATCCTATCTCAACTGCCCTGGGCACAACTGGAGGCCATTTCCTCTTGTCCTGTCCCTTGTTCCTTGGTTGAACAGACCCACCCCCACCTCTCTCCACCCTCCTTTCAGGGACTTGGACAGAGCCAGAAGGTCTCCCCTCAGCCTCCTTTTCTCCAGGCTCAACACCCCCAGTTCCCTCAGCCGGGAACTCAGCACACTTGTGCTCCAGACCCTTCCCCAGCTCCGGTGCCCTTCTCTGGACACGCTCCAGCACCTCCTGCTTGGAGTGAGGGGCCCAACACTGAACCCAGCACTTGAGCTGTGGTCGCACCAGTGCCCAGTACAGGGGTAAGAGAACTTCCCTGGTCTTACTGGCCACACTGGTGCTGATCCAGGCCAGGATGCCCTTGGCCTTCTTGGCCACCTGGGCACTCTGCTGACTCATGTTCAGCCGCTGTCCATCAACACCCCCAGGTCCCTCTCTGCCCAGCAGCTCTCCAGCCACTCCTCCCCAAGCCTGTCGTGCTGCTGGGGGTTGTTGAGGCCAAAGTGCTGAATCCGGCATTTGGCCTCACTGGAACTCGTACAACTGGTCCTGGCCCATCAATCTCGTCTGCCTAGATCCCTCTGCAAAGCCTCCCTGCCCTCAAGCAGATCAATACTTCCACCCAGCTTGGTGTCATCTGGACCTCTGGCCACCCTCCTACTCCCCCTGCACCCCTGCCCTGCTCTGATGGCCAGATCCTGGCTGTCCCCTCTGCTCATGCCTAGAAAGCTCAAAGCTATCCATGTGCCGCAGAGCCACAGTAATCCTGGGAAAGCACCGTAACAGGATTTACAGCTTGCTCATCTCAGCCCTCCTAAACTCATTTCTGCAAATAACAGATTATCCCCTGGTGTCAACACTGAGACAATGGAGTTTTCACAAGAGAAAGCAGAGATCCAGCTGCTGAGTGTTGGGATGAGGTCTGCTGGAGAGCGTCCTGCCCCACCCGGGGGTCTCTGCCCCTCTCCTGCCTGTGCAGGGAGCACCCCAGCACCCTGTGGTCAGGACACACTGTGGGGCACTGAGCCACGCTGGGGACACAGCCACTCATACAGTGGGGATGTGGCTCTGAAGAGCGTCAGTGCTGCAAAAGCCACACGCACGCTGGCCTGCTCACCGTGCAGCCGCTGGGCTGCAACCCCTCATCTTGCTGTTTCCTTTTCCCGGTTGTGTTGGGTTTGTGGGGGGAGCAAAGCGGGAGGGCACTTCTGGTAGTGGGGGAAGGGGCTACCCTGTGAGAAGCTTCAAAAAGCTCCCCAGGCTCCAAGGCAAACCCCCCTCGGCCCAGGCTGAGCCAGAGAGCACTAGAAAAATGCCTCTGTGAATCCATATTTGTGAGGGGAAGGACTGTCTTGAAGAGAAGGTGGAGAGAACCTGGAGGAGAGGCCACTGACCTGAACAAAAGACAACCATGGGCCTAAACAAAGAGAGAGCTTCATTTCCAGGAAGAAGGAGGACAGAGAACCTCAGACACCAAGGTCAATAAGCATGGGGTAGGAGAAGGTAAATGAGGTCCCCTGCAGACCATGGAAGTTCAACAGTGGAGCAGTTACCCTACATGTAGGCCACGGAGGACTCCACGCTGGAGTAGAAAGCTGAGCCCAAGGGCAAGTGTGACTGAATTGAGATCTCAGAGTCACTCAACACCAGAACAGGGGTGGACCCCCAGAGCTGGGGGGAGGAGATGCACTGTACCAGAGGCCCAGCTGCAGCCCCTGGATGTCCCCATGCCTGAGCTGGGAGCTGAGCCCAAAGAGGTCCATGACTCCATGGGAAGCTCACTTGGAACACTTTATTCCTGGACTGTAACACTGGAAAGAGCAGTAATGGTGAACGGATTGAACCCCCATTCCCTGACCCCTGTGCTGCTGTGGGGTGAAGGTAGAGAAATGGGGAGCAAAGTGATTTGAGCCCCAGAAGAAGGGAGGGGTGAGGGAAGGTGGTGTCAGATGTGGTTATGTCTCACTGCGCTACTCGGATGATTGGTAATGAATTAAATTGATTTTTCTTCCTGAAGCCGAGTCTGTTTTGCCTGTGCCCATCACTGGTGACTGAGCCGTCCTTGTCCTTCATCCTAATCCCGTTTCCCCTTTGTTGTGATTCCCATCCCATCTCACTGGGTGGGGGGAGTGAATGAAGGACCACATGGTCCTACCTATGGGTTAAACCACCATACCACCACTTCCCAAAGCAGCCCCATGTTTCTGCTCTTTCACCCTTTGGCCTTCAAGCCCCCCTCGTCTGCCTCCCCCGTCAACACCAAGCCGGAGAGCTAAAGGCATTCCAAATCACTGGGAGCTCCAGGCGCTAGAAATCACAGTGCCTCCCATGTCACGTGGAGCACAGATTGGAATGGGGAGGGGATGCTGCTGTAAACAGATGAGAGAAATTCAACCACAGGCCAGAGTCAAAAGCAAGTAACACCCAGGAGCGGTGCCACTGCAACATGTCCCCATGCCACCCAGCATCCCACCCCCTGGTGCCAGCACCACACTCCAGCTCATTGCCCACTGGAGCAAGGCTCCTGGCTGCTGCAGAAGGGCCTCTGGCTCCTCTTCTACCCCGGCATCCAGGGCCCAGCCAGCACCAACCGCTACAAATCCAGCAGAGAGAGGTGAGGAGAGCTCAACGAGAGCCACATGCCTCCGGCAGCAACCCAGCCTGCTGAACACACTGCTTGCAGGAAGGGCCCCAGTCTAGCCAAGCTGCTGGGCAAGAACGGCTGAACAATTCAGGTCTGTGCTGCACGGGGCACAGTTGCTGTATCCACTCTTATTTTTGCTCCTTTCCCTTCTTCCTCCTTCCTTCCTTCCTTCCTCCCCGGGTCAAACAACTCAGGCTGCAGGAGAGGGCAGGCAGCCTCACTGTGCAGCTGGGACCACCAGTGCAGCACACCACAGCCCTGGCACAGCTCAACCACCTGGACCCTGGGAGCTTATAAACAGGAGGGAGAGTGACTTTTTACATGGGTAGATAGTGATAGGACGAGGGGAAATGGTTTTAAACTAAGAGAGGGGAGATTTAGGTTGGATATAAGAGGAAATTTTTTGCTATGAGGGTGGTGAGACCCTGGCCCAGGTTGCCCAGAGAAGCTGTGGCTGCTCCTCCCTGGAAGTGTTCTCGGCCAGGTTGGATGAGGCTTTGAGCAACCTGGTCTAGTGGAAGGTGTCCCTGCTGCTGGCAGTGGGGTTGGAACTGGATGACCTTTAAAGTCCCTTCCAACCCAAACCATTTGATGATTTGATGATTCTATGACCCCATGGCTCAAGGACCAGCTGAGGCTAGTGTGAGGGGAGGAGATACAGGGCGGGGAGCAGCACCAAATTCCCACGCAGACAAAAGGAGCCAGCAGAGAAAGACATGAAAGTGCAACAGGCAGCAGGGCTCAGGGCAGTGATGGCTCCATGTCCCCTCACCCCCAGGGCCACTCACCTCCTGCCAGTCACTCTGTCCCAAACCACCCAGGACACAGCAAGACCAGGGGCTGTGGTACTATCCTGGTGCTACAAGATACACAAAGCCAAGGTGCCATGGGAGCTCCCCTGTTCTACGACAGGAGCAGCAATACCTTCTCTGGCAGCAAGGACAAGATTCTTCTGCTCCAGAAGTCACCTCCTCATTGACCATCGTGCAAGAGGCTCTGGGGTGCAATGGGGTGCACAGCCCAAAGGAGATAAAGTTTTTCAGCAAAAGCTGCACCTTGTGGCAGCGTTAACACATCTTCCAGGAGTGCCACCAACTGTTTGGTCTAAATTAAGCCCAAAACATTTACAGAGCAGCTGATTTTTATTCTTTTTTTTTTTTTTATGTTGCCATGAATCAGACTACTCCGCATTCGCTCGGGGTCACGGATCACCCAGTGCTGGTCAAGATGACAGAGCGGATAATAGGTGCTGGCAATCATGCAGCTCAGGCACGCAGTGGGGCTGCACAGGTGCTGCAAGGTAAAAGGGAATCTCACCTGGATTAATACATGATGTGTCAAGGGGACACGAAAGAAAAAGCCACATGGGCACAAGGGAGAGGACAGAGATCTCCCAGGCACTCTTGCTGTGGTGTTGGGATGATGCACAGAAAGTCCATGTGTTCTATTCCCATGGGCAGCACCCAAGGGCTAGCAGCAGGTACCACTGTGCCACGCACGATGTGGCTGTGAGAGACTCACACAGGTCCATGCTGAGCAGTGGTAGAGGCCAGGGAGGGTGGGGACCAGCGTGAGCATCCTGCACCCACGTTCACCCCTGCTCCACCCACACCCCGTGATGCCACTGAATCAGTGCCAGGAGGTGCTGGGCTGGTTTAGTGCTGAAGGAGGTGTTTTGCCAGCCTCTTCCCCAGCTCCACTAGTGATCCCCTGGAGACACTGGGGAGGACTGGACTGTCCACTCCCCAGAGAGCTATCTCCACAACGTGACGTACAGTTGAGCCTCTTGCTCACATGCACAGGTGCCACCACAACCCACCAATCACAGAATCACAGAGTGTCAGGGATTGGAAGGGACCTCAAAAGATCACCCAGTCCAATCCCCCTGCCGGAGCAGGAACACCTGGATGAGACACACAGGAAGGCATCCAGGCGGGTTTTGAACGTCTCCAGAGAAGGAGACTCCACACCCTCCCTGGGCAGCCTGTCCCAGGGCTCTGTTACCCTCACTGCAAAGAAGTTCCTTCTCAAATTTAAGCAGAACCTCCTGTGTTCCAGCTCACACCCATTGCCCCTTGTCCTATCATTGGACACACCAACCCTCACTCTGTCCATGTCCTCCAAACACTCATCACCTGTGAGTGCCCAGCACCCACTATCGGCATGGGAAGCCCTGGCCCATCCCACACAGATAGACCCCAACTTCTGTGGGGGTAGCAACATGACAAGGTAAGAGAAGGGCAACCCAGTCTGAAAAGCTCCAGAAATGCTGACCAGCAGCCAGGGACCCCACAAAAATGCTGGAGACCTCACACCCCAAGGTCCCCCAGCCCTTCAAAACCAGAGCTGGGACAGGTGACAGGGACAGGGAAGGATTGTGCAAAACAACCAAGCTGCTGCAGGGACCCAGCAGGATAAAGCCAGAAGGTCAAATCACTATTTAAGCTAAATATATTTGTTCTTGGGATGATGTTGCTATGTAAATCAATCATAAATAGATTCAGGCGAAATGAGAAGGTGGTTCCTGACCACTGGAGGTTAAGTCCTAGAGTGGCCCTTCAACAAGAATTACCATGAGAAGAAACAAAATTCACTCAAGATGGAGCTAGAGAAACCCATGAAAGGGTGACAAAAAGCATCTCTGTGTGACACAGAGACAGGACGCAGCCACCCGAGGCAGCCCCTGAGCACTGCATGGTGTTGCCATAATGACCCTGGACATCATTAGCGCAGCTCTGCTCGGGATGCCGAAGCCAAGCGAGGTTTTGGGAGTTCTGCAGCAGCTCCTGGACCTCCCCAGTGGGCAGAGAAACGTCCCATCCCTGCACCAAGCACCCTTCCAGTTTCTCCATCTCACACCTTCCTCTTAGGGACCTGCCTGGAGAAGGAAGAGGAGCAGGACACAGGAAGGCAGGATGCTGAGTCAGGGTGGCAGATGGCATCTCCTCCTCACCATCCCATGAGCGCCCGCATCCTCCCACGCACGCCGCTGCTGGCACAACAAAGCGCACCTTTGCCATGAGACAGCTTCTCCCGCAGCACCAGCCCGTCTGCCTCAAAGACGCAGCAGGGGGAAGGCGGTGGGCAGCAGGACCTCCGCCCCCAGTGCTGGAAGCAGCAGGGACAGTTACAGGGGAGGAAGATGGGGGTCCCCACTCCCCCTCCTCTAACAAGCAGGGTCCAGAGGAGCGTGTGCTCCCTGGGTCCTGCAGCAAGCAGACAGCTCTGCTGCCACATCATGCCTTGCCAACCCCAATGAGGCTGAACCACCACCTCTGCTGGTGGTGACCCTGCCACCTACCAGCTGTGTTGATGTCCTCCTCATCCCCAGCCCTGCTCTGGGAGGTGTGGTGAGCGACCAGATCCTGTCCAACCTTCCTGGGCCGCTCATGATTTTACATCCATCAAATCCACTCCACACCGTGCCATCCAATCAGGACAAGCGCAAGGTGCTGCCCCTGGGTCGGAGCAACCACCAGTGCCAGCACAGACTGGGGGATGGATGGATGGATGGATGGATGGATGGATGGATGGATGGATGGGTGGATGGGTGGATGGGTGGAGAACACCCTGCAGGCAAGGACTGGGGGATACCAGTGGGTGACAAATGGGACATCAGCCAGCAATGTGGGCTTGCAGCCCAGACAGCCAAGCAACTCCTGGGCTGCATCAGCAGCAGTGTGGCCAGCAGGTCAAGGGAGGGGATGCTGCCCCTCTGCTCCGCTCTCCTCAGACTCCCTGGAGCACTGCATCCAGCTCTGGAGGCCCCATCACAAGACAATGGGTTTAAACTGAACAGGCTGGGGTTAGGTTGGACATAAGAAGAAATGAACCATGAAGGTTGTGAGACACTGGCCCAGGTTGCCCAGAGAAGCTGTGGCTGCTCCTCCCTGGAAGTGTTCAAGGCCAGGTTGGATGAGACTTTGGGCAACCTGGTCTAGTGGAAGGTGTCCCTACTCATGCAGGGGGGTTGGAACTGGATGACCTTTAAGGTCCCTTCCAACCCAAACCACTCTGTGAGCCCTGCTTCAGGCTGAGGAGCTGGAGCCACCTTCGCTGTGCCCCGTACTGCATGGAGGACAAACCCACAGCCCTGCCTGCACCAACAGCTCACCTGGCCAGACCTGTACAGGACACGACTGGGGCAGGGGCAGCAACGATGAGGGGTGAGAACAGCACAGTGAGTGGGGGGACTGCTCTGCTTTCTGTGTCCTGGATGTGCATAGACACCTTTTGCCAGGTCTCTTGCTCTGCTGGGGTCACCCTTGCTTCACCACAGCTCCAGCCCCTCTCACCTCTACCTCCAAGGTCTGCTGAAGTTTGGGCTGGGATTTCTCATCCTAGGGAAGCCAGGAGAAGCAGCACAGAGGGTGGAAGAGCAAAGAGAGGCCAAGGGAACAGTCAGGCTCTTGACCAAAACCCTCGTTTGTCCTTTCATACAGCTCCTCCCAAAGAAACATCACATGAGCCGGAGCCTGAAGTCTCCAGTGCAGAACATCTGTAACTTCTGGTCTTCAAGGAAACCTCCTCTCTGCCCTGGTGGGACCAGGCACCAGAGGGAACATACCCCCAGAAAAACCACTGCATGGTGGGAAACAGAGCTAACAGAGCAGGGAAAGCGGTGCCCAAGGAGGGCAGCTCCAGCAAGAACCAGCAAGAACCAGCTGCAGCCTCCCTTCCTCCCAGCGGCACTCGAGCAGCATCTCCTCTGAGCAAAGTGGGCCTCCAGCTGTGACACCTACCAGAAGGACCTGGTGAGTAGCAAGGTGACGCTTACATGAGAGCACAGAGCCTGCTCAGAGGTGCCTGGTCAGAGTCTAATCACCAAGTCAACTCCAAATTGCCTTTTTGGCACTGGCCAGTGTTGCCTCAACACATTAGACAGAGGTGAGCAACTACGATTTGTCTTCTTGACCCCCTGGCACATCTCTCTGCCAGGAGATGGTCTGCTAGGAATTAGAGAGGCCACTCTCCAAATAGCTCAAATTTCCTCCAGCAGACAGACAGCCTGAACAACATCACCTGGGACCTGTGCCCTGGTGTCCAAAGCCACCACCTCAAGTCTGCACAGCTTCAATTATTAAACTGGAGGCCAAGTGTACACGCGATTGAACCTCCCCTTTCATCCTGGTGCAAAGCTGTAGCAGACCTGCTTCCAGGTCTGAAATATTTATCCGGTCTTCCCAAGCCTGTGGAGATGGACTGAGCTGGCAGCCTGGAACATCCAACTTCATATTTGAAGATTTAGGTTCCCGGAGGCAATTCATTCCGTGAACAGCATCCGTTACATAACGCAGCGGCAAGGAGTTGCAGAGCGTGGCCACAGGGAGGGATGTGATGCACGGAGAAGACAAACGGCAGAGCAGCCCTTCCCAACCGCTCCACAAAAAAAAACACAAACAAAAAACCCAACATCATTGCATTCCTCTCTGGTTGGCAATTTGCCACTCAAAGGCATCTCCTCTGGGAAGTGGCCCTGACCAAGGACCGAGGATGAACAGCCTGCTTCGAGCGCCGGGAGCACAACAGATGCAGCCGCTCACCAGGAAGGATTTTAGGAACAGGTTTACCAGGAGCTGTGACTCAAATCAGGAGGAGCAGCAGCAACAGCTCTGACCTGAGGAGGAATACAGCCCCTCAGTGCTCTGAGCCCACCCAAGCCCTGACATGATGCCATCCACCCCACAGTGCGGAGCTGGTCTGTGGGGAGAACCTCCTCATTCCCCCGCAACCGGCTGTGAGCCTGCCGGAGCTGCAAGGTGCAGGCAGGCAGCCGGGGAGCTGCCACCTTGCTGGCACGATGGCAAAGCCAGCCAGCTGCCCACCCACCAGGAGCCAAAATAAACCCAAGCAGCAGTGGCAATACAGATCCGAGAACAGTCTGTGCAGCCAGAAGAAGGATCAGCAGGAAGTGAGAGAGAGGAGGGGTGAGCCCTTCTGTGCACCACGGATCCAGCTCAGCACCTCCACCCCACGCTGGGCAGGTGGGTAAATCCAGACTCCTGGACGTCACCTTCTGCAACAGCAGAGCACATGCAGGACAGCACCAAGGGCTTGCATCCACCTGAGCACACAGTCATTTAAGACATAAGTTCCTGTAGGATTTTACCTGTGGACTCTAAGAGACCCTGAAAAAGCAGCAAGGAATTCAGCCAGCAGACACTGTTCATAGAATCACAGATGGGTTTGGGTTGGAAGGGACCTTAAAGCTCATCCAGTTCCAACCCCCCGGCCATGAGCAAGGACACCTTCCACTAGACCAGGTTGCTCAAAGCCTCATCCAACCTGGCCTTGAACACTTCCAGGGAGGAGCAGCCACAGCTTCTCTGGCCAACCTGGGCCAGGGTCTCACCACCCTCACAGTGAAGAATTTCCTCACATCTCATCTCCATCTCCCCTCTTCCAGTTTCAAGCCATCACCCTTTGTTCTGTCACGCCCTGCCCTTGGCCAAAGTCCCTCCCCAGAGCCCCTTCAGGTACTGGAAGACTGCTAGAAGGTCTCCCCAGAGCCTTCTCTTCTCCAGGCTGAACATCCACTCATTCATCACTCCCTCCACTCAGTGCTCCAACAACAACTCCAACAACTGCCTGTCTGTTTTCCAAATTACCAGCCCAGCTCTGTCTTGATCTTCTGAAGCCTCATTCCAAGGTCCTCCAGCTCCAGGAGGATCTTGCCAATGGTGTTTAAGGAGTCTTAAAGTCTTGAGGGAGGAGCTGCACCACACACCAAACCAACCTGCTCCATCCACAGCACATTTGCCTCCAGACAAGAATGAGAAGTCTATGTCTTTCTTCTGATACCCTGGAGAAGGACTTCCCATTACCTTTGTTGTGGAGGTTTTTACATGGTGCTGAAGTGCTTAGCGATCACTAAGAAATAACTGAGTGCTGTTCCAGAGGGGACAAGCAGCACCCAAAATCCCCTGCAAGTTTGGCCCCTGTAAAGTGCAATGTTTTGCCCTGACTGTCACCACAGGTGTCATCCACTTGCCATGTTAAAAACAAAACACCAGTGAGCACACACCAAGGTCAGCCTTTCACCACCTACATTTTAGTGCCCCTGGCTGCATCCCCTTCTCATGCCTCAGGGAAACCTTGCTGCTTAGTTTCCAAATTCACCTCAATAAATTCACTTCCCTGGATCACAACAAGCCTTTGCATTAATTACCAGGTTCTCTGCAGGCTCAGGAGCACAGGGAAGCGGTGAAGGAGCTGCCATGCACCGCACTGGCACCTGCCGTTCCTCACTGCATTGCCTTCAGCACCATGGGGCCCAGCACGGCCCCCGTCCCACTGAAACGTAGGACTGAGCTCCAGCCAAGGTTAACACAGAGGTTAATCTTGTCTTTAGTTGAACTTCTGCCATGTTTCGTGCATCTCACCAGGGGCTGAAGGAGCAGATGGAGGTGGAGTGATGATGCTCTCGGTCTGGCTGAATTGCTGGGAAATGGAAAAGCTGTGAGTGGTACATCATCAGTTATCACAGAATGGTTTGGGGTAGAATGGACCTTTAAAGGTCGTCCAGTCCAACCCTGAGTTACCCAAGACCTGACTCACAGTCCCATGAGATAGACACGTGGCCTGCCCTTACAAGGCCACATGACTTTAATGCCTCTCTAGATCATCTAAGCAGACCCCTGCAGCTACGGTCCAAGGCTGTCTCCTGTCTGGAGGACAGTGATGATCATTTCCAACGCCCCAACCCCATGTACCACGGGACAGAAGAGAGCAGCGCTCAGATGGGGTGCACCTCCTGCTCCACGGATGCTGGCCATGAGTGCTTCCCTAGGCACATGGTGCAGCCAACACCACACCATCAGCTGCCCTGGCACACAGCAGCCTGGGGAACCCCACGGCCCACCCAGATCAGAGGGGTCAGTCATGGTGAAGCAGCTCTTGCTGATTTGTGGTGATGCATCTGTGAGGAGAGGGCCCAGCTGAACCTCATGAAGTTCAACCAGGCCAAGTGCAAGGTCCTGCACCTGGGTCCGGGCAACCCCAGTACCAGCACAGACTGGGGGATGGATGGATGGATGGATGGATGGATGGATGGATGGATGGATGGATGGATGGATGGATGGGGAGCACCCTGCAAACAAGGACTGGGGGGGGTACTGATGGGTGACAAATGGGACATCAGCAAGCAATGTGGATTTGCAGCCCAGAAAGCCAAACATCTCCTGGGCTGCATCAGCAGCAGCGTGGCCAGCAGGTCGAGGGAGGGGATGCTGCTCCTCTGCTCTGCTCTCCTCTGACTCCCTGGAGCACTGCATCCAGCTCTGGGGGCCCCAGCACGAGATAACGGGCAAATGGAAGGTGACCCTGCTCATGGCAGGTGGGTTGGAGTGGATGACCTCTGAAGGTCCCTTCCAATGCAAATCCTACTGTGATTCTCTGAGTTTATCTATTATTAAGCACTTGATCAGCACCACCACACCTCCTGGACACTCCACAATATTACAAAACACTTTTTTTTTAAAAAATGTGTGGGCTCTTCTTTCACTGCCCAAACAGGCTTTGCATTATAAACTGCATTTGCTACAATACCAAGGCAAGGTAACACTGTGAAATGAAACCAGAAGCACTCCCAACGTCCTGGATGCTTCTGGAAGTCACATCAATGTCACAGTATCTTGTTCACTGCAGATCTCAAGACTTTTAAATAGATTATTATTCTTTTAGGCCACAAGTGCCCTTTGCAGCCCAAGCTCTGGCTCAGCCCCAAGCAGACATCATGCTGATGCACACTGTATGAGCCCAGCAGCCAGAAGCAAAGCAATGACAGCTCTTCCCTGAAAACACCCAAACAGAAACACTGTACAATCTTCCAGTGCAAGTGCAGATCAGTAGAGCCTGGAGATGATTGAGCAATAGCCTGAGACACGTGAATTCCCCTGAGACAATCCCTCACTTCCAGGCTTGGCCAAGTGAATTTTAGCTGAGGAGCTGCTGCCAGGAGAGGGGAGCATGAGACAATTCAGGAAGGACCAGATTCTTCCAAGCAATTATCAAAAATCTATTGATTTGATATAGGGCTGAACACAAAAAAATGTGTGTACAGACCAGGACCTCTAAAAACACTTCACAGTTGGATACAAGCAGATGTGGAATTACACTGGGCAAATGAAGAGAAGGGGATGGGAGGAGGGTGGATGGCAAAACAGAGACCTGGTCTCAGCTTTCCAGCCCCCTAATCTACCGTTGCGCCAGGGCCACTGCAGCCTGGAGGGCACAAGCAGCGTTCATCTCCTCAGCAGTCACTCACTGGCCAGTGAAAGCAACACTTTTGCCAATGACAAGGGGGTCAACAGCTCAGAGCCATCCTGCACCATCGCCCCTGCAGCAACCATCAGTCCTGCAACCACCAGCATCATGAGGGAGATGGACGAAGGAGAGTCCACATGAGCTCACGGCCAGACTGAAGGACAGGTTTGGGGCAGCAGAGATGTTCCAGTGGTGCCCTTCAGTGGGTGAGCCTGGCCAGGGTCCAGCCCTGGACCCCTGGTGCAGCCCCACTGATAAGCAGCTCTGCTCAGCTGTGCTCACTTCTGCTCATCCTTGCACAGCTCAGTCCCACCTGCTCCCCAGTGAGGGGTTTGCAGACACCAGAGCTGAGAAGCCTCTGCGCTAAGGAAGCCCAGCTGACCCCACCAGCCCCAGTGCTGGCTCATCCAGTTTGCACCTGGGAACAGGGGAACCCATCACCCACAGCTCTAATTCTGCCAGATCCTGCAGACTCCCAAATGTTGCCACGCTTGGGTGCTGCTATCCTTAACTTCTGTTCCTGGCAACAAACCCCTGGGGAAGAAAAACACTGATACATCACTAAGATCTAGAAGAGACAGACTCTTTGGCCAGCCAGCAAAAAAAAATCCTTAAGGACAGAGAGGACAGCACCACAAGCACACCCTGTGGGCTCAAAGGGCTGCACCATTTCTGGTCCAAGCAGGCAAGGTCCTGTTCTGGAAGTGCTGCCTCATCCATGTACCCTCCTTAGGCAGCCAGGGCAGCCCAGCCTAAAAACAGGCATTTGCTCTTTTCAGCCTCCACGTTTCCCCACCCTTCAGGAATTCCCCTCCAGCAGCTGGATGCTCACCACCTCTCAAGGTCAGAAAACCATCAGCCATCCCTCTATCTCCTTCCCACACCAGTCCCTGCCCTCTCTCACCCTGGCCATCAGCCACCTCGGCAGCTTGTGGCTTTCCAGCCATGGCCACCTGGAGACAAGACTTCTGCTACTCCACAAGTAGCCCAGCCCAGCACAGCCAGGTGCCCACCGGGACGCAAACAGATCACGGCTCACTCACTCTCATCCGGGTTGGGTGAAGCAAGAATGGCACTGTGCTTCCTCTTCACTTCCTCCACATTCTCCGAAATTTTATCGATGAACCCTCGAATTTCTTCCACCTGTGGAGATGGACAAGAAGTCAGGTCTCCTCTGAGAGGTCTGGACTTTTCAAAAGGGGAGGAATTATTAGACCCTATCCCAGAGCAACCATGGAACATCTGAATCACAGCAAACATCGTCCTGGATTAATATTTTCCAGATGGATCCTCAAACTGTAGGATCACTATGAAACAGACCTTCCACACCACAGCAACCAGCTTTGCAGTCACAGCAATGTAATACAGACTCTACATCCTGCATCCTTTGCGGCACGCTGAGAAACATTTGGAATTTATTTAAATTAGCACCAGATCTACGGATTCCCAGACTCTGCACCTCTGGCACGGAGAACACTGCTGAGGTTGCACAAACCAGGCTCGCTCACAGCTCAGTCCTCCACGGCTCTGCTCCAGAGCCTGAGAAGCCCAGTTTGAACCTCACCCCACAGACCAGGGAGGCCAAATTTGCCAGCAAATCCATGCTGGCATCTTCCCTGCACTCCTCCACTACAAGGAGACATGCTGGCATCGCCGAGAGGGGGAACCTCTACTTGTGCCCTCTGCCTGCCGGGCTGCCCACCCTCTAGCTCTGTCTTCTCATCAACTCACACCACCACTTTGCTCATCTTCCTCCACCTGCATATCAGATTTTTTTCATTCCCCACTCCAGTGCCTGCACTGATACATTTTAACACCCCCTACACACATGCCATGCTAAGGGTGTGCTAAAAAATCCGCATGCAGATCTTACAGCCACCCACATGCCAGAAGACAACCTCTTTGGTAACGAGAGGCACAAAATTAAATCAAACCCATGCAGAAACTGCTACTCTACAGAGGTGCTTTCAGGAGAGGCTGAGAGCCGGTCCAGCGGCAGGCTGGAGGCAGGTGGGCTGCAACACTCCCCCACTCCTAACTGGGCACCTGGCCCAGCTGCCCCACTGGTTACTGGAGGTGAAGCAGTAAAGCATCCATAGGGCCAGGTAAGCCTGGGACAGCCCCAGGTCGGCGTGGAAGCCTGGTTCCTGCTAATAAGTGCTCTGAGTGTAACTCTGGAGGATGCTGAGCACCAGCTGAGCAGCACCAGCCAGGGCAGGACCCCCATCCCCACCTCGACCGCTGCTCCCTGTCTGTGATGGGAGCCTGTTCCACAGCCCCACAGCTCCAGCGCTACCAGAAAGACCTGAACTGGCTTTAAGGCTGCACTGGAGAAATAAACCTCTCACCTGCTCAAAGAACTCGTCCATGAAGCGGTCCCGATCCACGCTGACGGTGACTTCATCGTCATCGTCACTGTCCTTCGCCTGCAATGACACGGAAAGAGGCATCAACACGTGCTTCCTGCAAAGTCTGCAGCTCCATTTCAGGAGCTCCTCAGGGGCATCTTCCTCTTCTCCTTTGCTTGCTGGCTCCCAGAAGCCGGGGCAAACACCAGCCAGAGTGTGGGATGCCCCAGGCATTGCCGCACCAGAGCCCTAAGGGGACACCAAGAGAGCAGAGGACGGCCAGCTCCAGCAACAAAGGCACGAGGTGAAACACCACCGCAGCCAACTACCACACTGCGTGGCCTCCTGCAGCAAGTGCAGAACAAGAATAATGACACCCCTGCATTTAGAGAGAGCTGGAGGGGGGAACTTTACAGAATCACAGAATGGTGGGGTTGGAAGGGACCTCTGAGGATCTTCTAGTCCAACGCCCCTGGCCAAAGCAAGTTGCACAGGATGGCATCCAGGTGGGTTTTGAACTTCTCCAAGAAGGAGACCCCACACCCTCTCTGGGCAGCCTGTCCCAGGGCTCTGGCACCCTCACAGTAAAGAAGTTTTTCCTCATGTTTAAGAGGAACCTCCTGTGTTCCAGTTTTGCCTGTTGCCCCTTGTCCTGTCATGGGCCACCACTAAAAAGAGTCTGGCCCCATCCTCTTGACACCTGCCCTTTAGATATTCTTAAAACTAGGAGCTATGATCAGCTGTGCGTGAGCATGACAGCTCTGCAAACAGCAGTGATGGGAGAACACGAGGGGTGCTATAACAGGAAAGCATGAGGGATGCTGAGATGGGAAAGCACGAGGGATGCTGCAGAGTGCGGGAAAGACAGGAGAGAACAGAAAATACAATAGAACAAGTAAAGCCACGGCAGGCAAATGAGGGGTTGTCCTTGTCTGCAGCTATATGTGTGTCATTGTGACCAGAGATGAAAACACCTCCAATCCAACAAGGCAGAGGATGCAATCTCACAAGGAAAAGAAAAATTACCGTCCTCTGGATACGGAGGCATTTAAAAGATTATTATCCAAAGCATGATGGAGGGAAATGGAAAATTAATGGGGTAGAAAAGTTTCTTCTTACTCCATGTTCACTAGAGAGAAGGAGCCAGTGGAATGGAGATTTAAGAGAGAGGGCTGTCTCCACTCATCTCATAATTGCCCCACATTTTGCAGGTGTTTACATGTCAAACTGCGGCCCTTTCACACTTTGCAGAGCTAGCCAACACAGTCTCCAGAGAGTTGCCTCTAACCCTTAAATAAGTCAGCTGAAACATCTATCCTTCCCCTTAAAATTGTCTTTTCAAACTAGAGTGAGTGATTTGGGTGGAGTCACCCAGAGGAGATCCCAGCTTTCAGCCTTGCCACCGCTCGTGGCACCCTTTGCTTTGGTAACCGCTTCACCAACGGCTCAGCCAAGGACCTCAAGATTTCAGAGCTACCACAATGCCAGTGAAAATCTCACCTTGACAAGGAAAAGCAGACATGTTGCTGCCCTGACCCACCACTCTGTGGGCACAAAGAAGAAATGTTCCCTGAAGCCAGGAATTCAGGAGTTGTCCATTCTGGCAGGGGCACGGCAGGAGCTACCAGCCCAGGAACGGGTCAGAGCATTTAGATTTTGATGGAGCTGGACAAGATGAACCTGAGGATGAGCACCTAGAGCTCTATGTTGCTTTGACTCAGACCGCTTCCCTGCATTGCTAAAAATACATGCTCATGCTGGGAGTACAGTCTGGAGCAGAGTGGTTGGCCTCTGCCTGGACTTGCAGAGCTCTGCACACTCCCTGCAGAAGGCAATGCCCTTTGCACCAGGCAGGACCCTGCTTCTTCCCTGAAGTTTTCTGCTTTCAGAATTCAGCAGTTTGCTCTTGTACCAGGTCCACACCACACGCCCAACAGGATGGACACCCACAGGAAAGGGCCAAAGGAAAGGGGCTAAGAGTAGGGCTACAGAGAAGGACTGGAAGATACTGGTGGGTGACAAATGGGACATCAGCCAGCAATGTGGGCTTGCAGCCCAGACAGCCAAGCAACTCCTGGGCTGCATCAGCAGCAGCGTGGCCAGCAGGTCGAGGGAGGGGATGCTGCCCCTCTGCTCTGCTCTCCTCAGACTCCCTGGAGCACTGCATCCAGCTCTGGGGGCCCCAGCACGAGATAATGGTTTTAAACTGACAAGGGTGGGGTGAGGCTGGACATAAGAAGAAATGTTGAACCATGAGGGTGGTGAGACACTGGCCCAGGTTGCCCAGAGAAGCTGTGGCTGCTCCTCCCTGGAAGTGTTGAAGGTCAGGTTGGACGGGGCAACCTGGTCTGGTGGGAGATGTGGCAGGGAGGTGGGACTAGATGGTCTCTGAAGGTCCCTTCCAACCCAAACCCCACTGTGATCTTATGAAAGCCCCCTCCCAGGGCAAGCAAGATCGGAAACACCAGCAACCTTCTGCTGTCCTGCATGGGAAAATGCACCTCTGTCACAACTTCCCCCAGGCCTATCCAGCTTTTCTTGCCTTCATTCTGGCAGGATCTTAATTTGCTGGAATTTTTAGCCCCCTTCTGAAGCCTGTGAGGAAAGCATTCCCCATCATTAATTTTAACACAGGCTTTTACCGTGACCACGCAAGCCAGAGAGTACTGGGAGCAGAGGAAAGGCAGCAGGTCAGCATGCCACCCGCAGATGCCCATCTCTTTGTCACCTCTTGCCCGTCCCTTCAATGTGCAAAACAGCCCCAGCTCATTGCAGACGGGATGCCACGTCGCTGCCTGGTCCCATCCCTCCTGCCCACTGCACACTGCCATTCGTTAGACGCAGCAGTCCTGGCAGAAGGCAACTCCCTGCCTGGAGAGAGGGTTTCTGCCAAAGCCACGCGCAGCCTGGTCGGAGACACTTCTACTCCCTGGGCAGCTCACGGCCCTGGCACACCAGAGCGCTGATGCCCAGGCAGGGCCGTGGTTATTTAGGGCAGGCACCGAACACAGTACTGCCCTGCTGCCTGCGGGGAGAGCGGCACAAAAGCCCAGCCGGGAGTCCTGCAAAAAGGAAATTACAAGGATGGAGCCTGCTGGTCACGAGGGCACGTGTCTCTCCAGGCTGGAGAACCCATCTGTCCAACCCACGTCACTGGAAATACCCTCTATACCACGCTGCCCGCAACACACGGCATCAGGCTGATTGCCTGGCCCCACCACCGCCAACCCGACACTCCTGCGTGAGGGAGGCAGCAGCAGCTGTGGGGCGACCAGGACTCAAGGCGGGGGATACCACCAGGCAAGCAGAGCTCCCCGGGATGCAGGGCACTGAAGGGTCATCTGTGCTTACATCTCCCTCCATCCCAGGGCTCAGTCCAGGCACACCGCCAGCTCTTGCAGGTACTCTCACCCCAGGCTCCAAGTGTCTTCCCAGACACTGCTGCCAAAGTCGAAACAAAACCAAAATACCTTTCCTAAGGAAACCTAAAGTGTCCACCCAGCTGACAACGTTTTGGTTTCACACATCCCAGCTGTGAGCACCCCAGGTTTTCAAAGCCATATGGAAAGCTCTGGTCTAGGTCAAAGCTACCCATTGGTGCTGCTCAACACGAGCAGCAAACAACTCACAGCCTTCAAAATCCCAGACTTGCTCACCAGCAACAGACAAGGAGCACACGCTCCCAATGCCACACAAGCATGCCACGCATGCCACCCTCCCGCTGCTTCACAGCTGCCCCAACGGCCGTTCACCCATCTCCACATCCACCGGGCACACCTGATGGGCTCCAACGCTGGGCACCAAAGGCTGTCCCAAGACTCCTTACAGGGAGAGAGGAAACAGAGCCACAGCAAAGCCGCTGCAGGACAAAGTGCCTTAGGCGAGACCAGCTCTAAAGCCAGCTTACAGCAGGCGACAAACCCCAGATTAATGATACAACCAGGCAGCAAGCAGCTCTGCTGCTCTGCAGCCTTGGTGGGTCACTGGTGATGCTGATGTTACGTGTGTAGGCACCTCCTGTAAGTGCTGATCGCTGCCTGCGGCATGGGCACAGGGAGCGGGTGCTTTGCCACCAGCAAATCCAGAGCAGAGGAGCAGGAGGGATCTGATCAAACTCCCTAGCACTCGCTGCTGCCTTGGGCACTTTCAGGCAGCACTGGGCACCTGGGGCCTCCAGGCTTTCACCCCCCACACAGGTTAAGTGAAGATAACCCTTCTAACACAGTGTTTTTTATTTCTCCAGCCCTGAGCAGCAGGCAGCGTGCCGGCAGTGTGCCTGGCTCTGGGAGCTGCTGTCTCCCTAGTGCCTCCAGTGCTGCTGAGCACGGGGAGCAGGATGGGGAGGGCAGGTCAGCCATAGCTTCTCCAGCACCAGTGTTCAGATGTGCCCCTCCACAAGAGCCAAAATCCCAAGAGGAGAAAGAGCTGAGCTGCAATATTCTCTCTGGATGGGAAGATGGTCCAGAGCTCCGGAGCATCCCAGCTCTGTGGGGTTTGCAACAAGCACACTGCTAATAAATTAATTATTGAGCAGATTACATCCCTCTGCTTCAAACCAGCCCTGCTCACTGTGCAGGTGTTTTCCGGAACATGACAGAGAAGCACAAACCAAATGAAAAGATTCAAAGCCTGCTCTCCTCCGAAAAGCAAGAGGCAGCAGACAGGACGAGCTGCAGCAGAGTGGAACAGGGTCTTTATTACCTCAGGAGAAGCTACGCGCAGGCTTTTTAGTTCCTGCCCTCTCCTGTTAGTGTTGCAGATTAATTTGACTATGTCCAGATGCATCTGCAGAGCCGGTACAGGCAGCAGAGCTGCACCAGGGCACAGGAGCAACAGGCTTGGCCACTGCTGGTCACCTCTGCATCTCAGGGGACCGTGCTGACCCCCCAGCTCATCCCTCCGTCAAACACACTGGCAACACCCACAGCTGCGCAGCTGACCCTTTCCTAGGAAACACCCCTGTGTGCAAACAGCCAGCGAGCCCTCGCCCTGTCTCCCACCATCACCAGGGCTGCAGGTCCAACACCACACACTGCCTCCCATCCCCATCAGAGACAAGGCACACTTCACTAAAGAAAGGAAAAGGCCACAACAGCTGCTACCCCCCTTTTAGGGACCATTAAGTTAAGGGAAAAAAAGCTACATCCCTAGGAGATGCAGAATGCTGCTCGCTGGTTTCACTTCCAGGCTGAACCTGGGATTTTTTATTTAACAGACACCTCCGCACTGATCTGCCCTGCCTGAGAAATTTCAGCCACCTGGGCTTGACCTTCTTTACAAAATGACAGCCCTTTCTGTACCAAAACCACAGCGTCCCACGGGTTCCATGACACAAGGCTGCTCGGTGCAGGGGACGCTCTCTGGGCAGCAGTGGGCTGTGGCCGGGACCACGTCCCCGCACAGAGCGGCACACAGGGGGTCCAACACCAGCGCCTTGTTCCCCATGTGCCAGTCCACGAGCCCAGGGCACTGCTGTCAGCACCCAAGAGCTCCTGCAGCAGCTTGTTCCTCGCAGCTCCGGCATGCGGCTGCGCACATCACTGAGAAGGACAACGTCAGAATAACGCAGCTGCACCGAGATCTCTTCTCAGAATCACAGAATCACAGGATGTCAGGGATTGGAAGGGACCTCGAGAGATCATCTAGTCCAGGGGGTCTCAAACTTTTTAAACAGGGGGCCAGTTCACTGTCCCTCAGACACTGTCGGGGGCCGAAGCTTCCTGGGAGCTGGAGGGAGGGAGAGACGGGGGAGTCGCCCACCTCGCTGATGCCGCCGCCCCCTCCTCAGCCCGGCCGCGCAGTCCGGAAAGGGCGGCCAGAAGGGACTGGAGGAACTTTGCTGTGCCGGGGCTCTGGCGATTCGCCCGAGTTGGCTGGACCTGGCAGTCCAGAGGCTGCCGACTGAGCTCGCCCAGCAGAGGAGATGCCCGCGCCTCTCGCCCGCCGCAGGGGGGCAGGTCCAGGACGAGGCGCTGGTTCCCCCCGCAACCCCCGGCGGGGCGGGGCGGGGAGTTCTGCAAATACCGGCGGGCCGGATTTAGGACCCTGGGGGGCCGTATCCGGCCCGCGGGCCGTAGTTTGAGGACCCCTGATCTAGTCCAATCCCCTTGCCGGAGCAGTAACACCTGGATGAATTCACACAGGAAGGCGTACAGGCGGGTCTTGAACGTCTCCAGAGAAGGAGACTCCACACCCTCCCTGGGCAGCCTGTCCCAGGGCTCTGTTACTCTCACAGTAAAGAAGCTCAGCCATCTTACAGAGCCTACAGGACACGTGTTAAGAGTACAGACGCCCAGATCTCTGGAAACATCCTGGCCCAGCTCTGTGATGCTCAGCCGCAGAAGAGCAGCTCACTGCAGTTCTGCTGCTGAAGCTCTGTGTGAACAAGGTCCAAAGCACCCACGCGTCTCCTACCCACCAAACCACCACCCTCATCCTGGGAGGCTGCACACCTCACCCTTCACACCTTTGGGTTTGCTTTAGTGCTTTGCAGCAGCCAAACCAAATATTTCCTCAGGAGTCCAGAGGCAGAAGTGCTGCTCTGGTGGGTTTCAGGAAGGTGGTGGTGTTACGATGAGGACAGCCAAAAAGTCTGCTCCCAGGAGAGTGTCCTGCAGAGCTGAACCACCTGAGACATGGCTTAAATTACCTACAGCCTCAGTCCTGGCATTTTTTGCAGACTATATATACAGTACAGCTATGCAGCTTAATAAACTGGGTATTTTATAGCGCACAGGCCTCAACTCAGCTATGTCGAAATCAAATATTCATCAAAACCAGCCCAGACTTCCCACTAACAACTTTTCGATGAATAGAAGTTCAAGGCACAAATGACTGAGGTATTCAGCAACATCTGTATGAGTCAGTAGGCGTTTCCAATTTCCAACACTAGCAGTACAAGGGAGAACAAGACTTCCAAGAGGTTTGTCCTTAGGTGATGGCTTTCATTACTGCAGAATTACGTTACCGGCCTTTGGCATGAAGCCCAACCCTTTTATCAGAGCTGTGGTCAATGCTTAAGCTCAGTTTTAGAAGCAGGCATGTAAAATTCCACTTAACTATTAAGAACAAACGTCAGAGGTGACAGAGGTGCCATCAGTCCTGCAGAGGTCAAGAAGCTGAGCTCACCAACTTCTTCCTGTAGCTCTAGAACATAGCCAATACTATGACCTACTGGAAAGGCATTGATAGCTTACAGACAATACTTTCCAAATCTGCAATCATAGCCAAAGAATAATTTTGGGTGAAAAACAGCAGACGGACTTAATTCATCTGAAATTATTTTTTTAACATCCTTCTGACAATGGCACCATCCTTGTTACACCTTCTGTGCAGACCAGAGCCGCACGCGGACAGCAGAGGGGCCTGCAGCCATGGCACCCACCTCTCCTCTCCACCCCATCGCATATTCGCCAGGGTCAGCACTTAGAAGGGTTTCTGTCAAGCACCACTATGCTTTGGTGTCTTCCAAGTGCTCTACAATTGACACCAAGCCCTGGTGATGCACACCAGTGACCACAAGGTCTGTACTGGGAAGTTGCTGGCAAAAAGCGAAGGAAAGCCTCAGGCAGAGGAGGTGACACAGGCGGCACCACAGCTCTCACGGGGACTTTGTCATTACAAGAGATCGACATGTGAAAATCAAGGCAGTCCATAACGTGGTTACCCTTCAAATCAGACTGCACTGCCTACAAACAGACACTCATGGAACGTGTTGATTTGGAAGGGAACTTCAAAGATCATCCAGTCCAACGCTCCTGCCATGGGCAGGGACATCTTCTACTAGACCATGTTGCTCAAATAGTCATGAATGCTCAAACATGAGCATGACATTTCTGTGGTGCTCTTGCCTAGACTATATAGAATCAATCATAGAATCATAGAATCATAGAATCATAGAATCATAGAATCATAGAATCATAGAATGGTTTGGGCTGGAAGGGACCTTAAAGCTCATCCAGTCCCAACCCCCCTGCCAGCAGCAGGGACACCTTCCACTAGACCAGGTTGCTCAAAGCCTCATCCAGCCTGGCCAAGAACACTTCCAGGGAGGAGCAGCCACAGCTTCTCTGGGCAACCTGGGTCAGTGTCTCACCACCCTCACAGAGAAGAATTTCTTCCTAGTATCTAATCTAAACCTCCTCTCTTTCAGCTTAAAGCCATTTCCCCTTCTCCTGTCGTTAACTGCCCTTGGCCAAAGTCCCTCCCCAGCTTTCCTGCAGGCCCCTTCAGGTACTGGAAGGCCACGCTAAGATCTCCCCGGAGCCTTCTCTTCTCCAGGCTGAACAGCCCCAACTCTCAGCCTGTCCTCACAGCAGAACTGCTCCAGCCCTCGCATCATCCTCATGGTCCTCCTCTGGACCGGTTCTAACTGGTCCAGATCTCTCTTGTGTTGGGGGCTCCAGAACTGGACGCAGCACTTTAGGTGGGGTCTCAGGAGAGCAGAGCAGAGGGGCAGAATCCCCTCCCTGGCCCTGCTGCCCACGCTGCTCTGGGTGCAGCCCAGGACACGGTTATTGGCTCTGTGCTGCCAGCGCACGGTGCCGCCTCATGTTGAGCTTCTCGTCCCCCAGCACCCCAAGTCCTTCTCCTCAGAGCTGGCCTCAAGCCACTCATTGCCCAGCCTGTACTTGTGCTTGGGGTTGCCCCGACCCAGATGCAGGACCTTACATTTGGCCTTGTTGAACTCCATGAGGTTAGCACAGGCCCCACCTCTCCAGCCTGTCAAGATCCCTCTGGATGCCATCCCGTCCCTCCAGCATGTCAACGACACCACTCAGCTTGGTGTCATCAGCAAACTTGCTGAGGGTGCACTCAATCCCCCTGTCCATGTCACTGACAAAGATGCTGAAGAGCACCGGTCCCAATACCGAACCTTGAGGGACTCCACTAGTCACTGGCTTCCACTCGGACTTTGAGCTGTTGACCACAACTCTTTGAGTGTGGCCATCCAGGCAGTTCCTTACCCACCGAGTGGTCCATCCATCAAACCCACATGTTTCCAATTTGGAGACAAGGATGTCATGTGGGACAGTGTCAAACGCCCTGCACAAGTCCAGGTAGATGACATCAGTTGCTTTAGCTTTATCCACCAATGTAACCCCATCATAAAAGGCCACCAGATTGGTCAGGCACGATTTGCCCTTGGTAAAAGGAACCTTAGCACCATCCAAGTGAGACACTGACCCTCCCGGAAGGCAAATGTCTTCTGGAAAACCAAAGTGAACAGTCATTTCATAAACCACAAACCCAAAGTCTGACAGGACTTGATCAAAGATCTGAAAGCAATGGCAGACAAAAACAAAGACTTAATACTAGAAAATCCACAGCAGACATCAGAGAAGAAGTACTGCACAATGGGAAGTAGCCACAGCTGGTAGCTAGCTTCTGAAAACTCAGAGGACAATGAGAGCAGAAGATGTTATTTTTAATTATTTCCCATTAAAATAAACCCAGGTATGTAAATATCCACTAGAATATGAAATACTGCACTCTTAATAGAAAGCACAGTCTGATCTTGCAGTAGATTCTGATGATACACAGCCCAGGTTTGTCCTCTGTGCCTGGCAGTAAATGCCGAAGTGCCAGCTGACACTAGAGGAGCAGGCAGCAGGGAGAAGGAGCCTTCTCCAGGGGAAGAACATTGGCCTAAGAACAAATGAACACAAATAATTTGGGGCAGGAGATCTGGAATTTTACAACACAGTCAGGACCTGATCTAGTGGAAGATGACCCTGCCCACGGCAGTAAGGCTGCACTAGATGACCTCTGAATGTCCTTTCCAACGCAAACCATTCAATGACTCAATGACTCAATGACTGTGGTCATTAGCAGCAGAGACAAGCAACTTCTCTACAACAGGTCTTGACAAGGTTGTTAAACGGGCCAAGGAGGATGTGTGCAATAGCAAGGTCTCAAACACAGCCCGGCACACATGGCATTGGTCTCAACCTCAAAGGGACCTGCACAACCTCTCCCCACCGGTAGCACCAGTACCCTTGGCAACTGAGGGGAAGTTTTTCCTTAGCCTGACCTCTCTGTGGGTGCTACAGCAGCAGGATTTCCCATTCTCCCCTGGATGCCCCTAAGAACAGTTTTTGGCCAGCAATCAGCAGATGTCCTGGGCTCCACACACTACTTCCAAGGCTCCTACACAAGGTGATGAAAGAAGAGACCCTCCCGCCAGAGGAGAGTGGCTGACAGGGATATCTCCTGCAACTCCACTGGAAATACTCACAGTATCACACTGAAGAAGGTTGAAAATTGCTTCAGGACATATCTCATGTGGGACCTGAGCACTTAAGATCTGCTTGTAGTCAAGGCAGGCTAAAGAAAAGCAAACAAAACATCTATTTAAAAAACTCGAAATAGACAACACAGGTAAGCAGCTCAAGAAAAGGCGAGCACCAAAATTAAAGTGGATTCACAGTGGGTTTCTTATCACAGCCTACATTCAAGGGTTAAGCCAGACACCTGAAGCTGCTCGCACAGGGTCAGCATCAGTCCTGAGATTTGGGATCTTGAGGAATCTTTCTTCCTGATGTGACCTGCCAGCTTTCAAACACAGTAGTGTGGAGCAGGTAGTGGAGAAGTGGAGTAGAAAAGGGCTGTGCCTGTGGCCTTCTGCAGGAACGGCAGCGGAGTGCCTCCAGGTTCACACCATCACCTCCCAAATATTACCACATCCTGTGTCAGCACCACATAAAAAGATGTACGGGATGCACCCAGAGCAGCGTGGCCAACACATTGAGGGAGGGGATGCTGCCCCTCTGCTCCACTCTCCTCAGACCCCCTGGAGCACTGCGTCCAGCTCTGGGGGCCCCACCACAAGACACACAGGGACCTGGGAGAGTGGGAACAGAGGGGGCCACCAAAATGGTCCCAGGGCTGGAACAGCTCTGCTCTGGAGAAAGGCTGAGAGAGGTGGGGCTGTGCAGCCTGGAGAAGAGACGGCTCTGGGGAGAACTTACTGCAGCCACTCAGTACTTAAAGGGGGTTCTAGGAAAGAGGGCGAGAGACTTTGGAGCAGGGCCTGCAGTGACAGGACAAGGGGCAGAGGTTTTACACTGGCAGGGGTGGGGTGAGGCTGGACATAAGGAGAAACGTTGAACCATGAGGGTGGTGAGACCCTGTCCCAGGTTGGCCAGAGAAGCTGTGGCTGCTCCTCCCTGGAAGTGTTCAAGGCCAGGTTGGACAGGGCTTTGAGCAACCTGGTCTGGGGGGAGATGTCCCTGCCCACAGCAGGGGGTGGGACTGGATGATCTTCGAAGGTCCCTTCCAACCCAAACCACTCTGTGAGCCCATGGCACACCACATGCCACAGCCTGTCCTCTGCTCACAGCCATCAGTCTGCTCCCCCATTTCTGGGTCAAGGCAGCACCCATGTTTCAGACACCAGCCCTGCCGCTGGCTGCTGAAGGCAGAGCTGCATTGCAGCCCATGGCACATCACCCGTGCCCTGTCCCTCTGCCTTCCAGCTCAGCAAAACTTTCTGCAACTTGTGCTTCCAGAGTTGCCTCGTTTTATATCTTTTCTAAGTAGAGACGGTCCCGTTGGCTTTATGCCTGCTCTGGTCCTGACACAGCATCACTCTGTTTCTGTTCCCCAAGCCGTCCTTCTCCACTCGCCTTCCTTTCCCTGTGCATCTCTTCTAAAGATAATCCCGCAGATGCCGCAGTCCAAGGACATTCAGCCGTCCCCTGCCACGGGTTTGCTCAGGTCACCCTCCAGCCGCCCGGAGCCAGGACATTACTGCATGCTCTGTCTTCCCGGGTCTTCTACTTGGGCTCACTCTCCTCCTTTTTGCTAATATACGTAATTTTTTGGAAGCAGCAATTTATCACAGTACTTTAGCTTAATGAGCCTTACTGTACATGTTCTGCCTGTAGTGACAATTTTGCATATTTCCTGAGAAATCTTGTTATCTAATAAAACAAACATTTGTATAGCTTCCGAGTAGCTTGCACCAAGACAAAGACACTTGCAATTAAACCAACAGGAACTAGTCTAAACCCCTTTGGCTCAAGCCCTTTTAGACATCCAGAGCGCAGCCAACATATGGGGCTCGCAAACGCAACGTCTCATTACTCTCTGTCGTTCGCAGTGTGGCACTGGGTTTCAGGAGGCAAAGAGTATTTTTGCATTCAGGTTGACTTCAGTGGGATCACCAAACCCCAACCTGAGCTCCTCAGCAGCCAGCAATAGACCCTAGGGCTCAGCATCCCCCTCCGAGGATGGTGCCACAGGATGCTGAGCCCTGTCCTCCAAACCCCCCCATCCATCGCCCCACTTCCCCGTGGGTTGCAGACCCCCGGTGTAGCCCCCATCTCCTACCAGGGTGGCCTCAAGTTGTGCCAAGGGAGGTTCAGCTTGGATGTCAGGAAAAATTTATTCACTGAAAGGGTTCTCAGGCATTGGAACAGGCTGCCTAGGGAGGTGGTGGAGTCACCATCCCTGAAGTGATTTAAAAGATGGGTAGATGAGGTGCTCAGAGATATGGTTCAGTAGTGGACAGGTACGGATGATCTCAAAAGTCTTTTCCAATCAAATGATTTTATGATTCTATGACATGAAGCACCATCCAGAGCTGACCTAGAGGCTTTGCATGCTGCTGTGTTTGAAGCACATCAAAGGGTCTTCCCAATTTTATGTTTTCTTTGGGTGCACAAGGATACCTGGGACCCCACAACTGCTGGGGAGCAGAAGAGCATCTTGGACAGAGAGTGTGCGAGGCAGGCATTGCAGGCTCACTCTAGGCCACCTTTGTTATCTTCTGCCATGCTCGGCTGACAGGCCTGGCAGACCCCAGGGAGGAGGGATTCACTGAATCTCACCCTGCCCGACTCTCCAGGTCCACGAGGGCACAAAGCAGCTCCTCTGCCCCAGAGATGCACCCTCACGGAAGGGAACCCATCAGGCCATTCATGGTCCAAGGGCAGCCATGGTGCACAGCCTTCCCCACAGTACACATGGTGCACAGCTTTGCTCCTTCCAGCCTCCAGAAAATCAGCTTTTCAGCATCGCTACCCACCCCACCAACTACAGCCAGAGCGGGCGGCTGTGCAGGCTTCAGACACGCAATCCGGAGCCGCCGGCTGTCACCCGCCACGTGACAGCCCCAGCTTCCCAACGGGTGAGGGAGGGAGCAAAGCTGAATTATTTACGTGACACTTTTGGTTGAATAGAAGAGCTCAAAAGCATGCCAGGCAACCAAAAGGGTTAACAAAGGAAAGGAAGACAGTGTTTAAATAAGCAAATATATCTCTCTCCAGGGTCAGCAAGGACTTGTGCATCAGGAGTGGTTCCAGAAAAGCCCCGCTGCCCAGATGGAGATTGACAAGACCTGACTCCTGCTGCAAACAGCAACTCTGGTCGACTTCACATTTCTGCCCCCAAGAGAGGAACCATGAGCAGGAGAAGCATGGGATTATGACCAAGGGAGGATGGGTCAAGGTCTGGCTGCAAGTCCTGGGGGACCACACTGCAGATTTCAGCTGCTGCAGGAGGGGAAAGGGTGGATCCACGGAGATGGACCTGGAGCCGACCCTGCTTTCTCTCTCTTTATTTTTAACGCACACCTCCCGCAACTCCCACGGGCAGGAAACAGTGCTTGGAACAGGGACACGGCAGGTAGTAGTGGGGGGTTTTCAGCCACCTGGGGAGGACGATGGCACACCACAAGAGCACAGACATCACTGGAGAAAGGTATCTGAACACAGCTGCCAGAGAGAAGCAACAAGCTCTGGAGGAAAGGGCCCCACAAAACCATTCAGACCATTTCTGCAAGCTGGAGATGTGCAAAAGCAGTCTGGTTTTGCCTCTCCCATTGGCATGGTTTAGAAAGCAGCTCCTTACTCAAAAATTAGGTACGATGAGAAATGAAAGCTAGCCATGAAATAAAGAGCACCTCTTCAAACCCCAGAGGGATTATTCTCAATTAACACTCATTTGAGCAAGGTAAGCCTTTAGACCCAACAGGAAGGTCACCAGAAATGTGACCATCACTTTGTACACTTGCTTTGTCACCGGCAACTGTTGAGGCTTTAGTCCTACAAACAGCTCCATGTCCGCCCAGTCTGAGACAGATGACTGGTCCCACCACATGAGATCTGTGCCAAGAGACAATGGGGACCTCCAGGACCAAACTGTCCTTCTCCTGTCACCCCTCTGGAGAAGGTCCTTGTGATGGGAAAGGTTCTGCCAGCACTGCAACCTGCCAGGCCTGGACACTGTCCTGCACACATGGTGGCCTTGCCAAACCTCTCCCCACTGTGCCAGTACCCATGATTTGGGCAGTGTCCACTCTGGCATCTCAAGGAACTCCTCCATCATGTAACTGCAAGATAAAACATCAGGCAAGCATTGCCTAGCAGGGAATGAAGAGAGAATCTGTCAACTGATAAATGGTCTTTCCCAGCCCAATCATAGCCCAGTGACTGCTACAGTCACCAAAAATTGGTAACTACTGGAAATTTTGCCAACTAGCTGTATGAAATGTTGACAGCAGAGTCTTGTCCTCCCAAAATCATCCAGCCCCATGTTTCTTAATGGCTGGTAACACCAAACCATCCCGCCACTGACCCCCTGCACCCCTCCAGCCCCTGTGTCCCCTTGAAATCCCTTCTCCTGACCCAGGCAGGCATCTCACAGCAGCCTGCAGCTCCATGGCTTTGTCTCACTGCTTCAGCAACAGGGAGCAAGCGTGGGGAATTGAGTCTTTCTGGAAACAGAGCACTCTGGGACCAGGAACTGCCCAATGCCACTTCCACGGCCTGCTCATCATCTTCATCAACAACACAGACAGTGGGATGGAGGGCACCCCCAGGGAGTGTGCAGGTGACACCGAGGTGAGTGGTGCAGCCGATAGGCTGGAGGGAAGGGGGGGCATCCAGGGGAACCCAAACAGGCCGGAGGAGTGGGTCAATGTGAGCCTCATGAAGTTCAACCAGGCCAGGTGCAAGGTGCTGCACCTGGGTCAGGGCAACCCCAGCACCAGCACGGACTTGGGGATGGATGGATGGCGAGCACCTTGTGCAGAAGGATTGCCAGGGGGGGCGGAAGGGGGGAGGGTGTCACTCTGTGATTCTGTGACACTTGGACATCTACCTCACCTCCTCCCGCTCTCCCTCAAAACACCATTCATGATTATTGCACCATTTGGATCTGTCTCACATCCTGAAAATCTTGACCTCTCACCCAAACTGAGCTGTCATCTCCCAGGCAGGATGAAGCAACATGGGACCCTTGCAGTCCTGCAAGCATGCACCATCTTGTCCCTGGCTGGGCAGCACCCTGGCCACTGCTGAGCCAGGACAGCAGAGCCCATGTGCATTCAGCTGAGCTTCAGGCTCTTCCTCCATCCGCAACAGCTGATGCATCTTTATATGCAGCACCCTCAGCACCAGCTCTCCTCAAGCTTTGGAGGACACAACACAAGCAGAGCCTAAATAAAAATATTTTAGGTGCCTGGAGCACCGGGAAAAGAGTAAAATTATTTTTCAGATAATTTTTGTCCCATCCCTGCTCCATCACCAATACTGCAGAGGGACAAGCACAGCAGAAGGGGCTGCTTTGAGGTGTTGCAGGGAAGGGGACCAGCTCCAGCCCCACTTCGGATGGGCAGGAAACACCATACCACGGGCTGCTGAGAGCAAAGCTCTGCTGGTCTCATTCTGAGCATCCTCCACAGCCCATCCTCGGCTGCTCTTCCTCTACAGCAAGAGGACATTTTTCAGCCTTAAAAATTTCCTGTCCCTGGTTCACAGCAGACCTGGGGGCACCTCCAACCCCAGGGCACTAGATAAGCTCAAGTGAGTTCGAACACAACCCGAGCACCAAGGTTCAGCAAAGACTCAGGGATCAGCATTCTGAATATCAAGTCTCATTTTCAAAAACCCATTAAGACACAAAGACCTTGTTCTGCAGAGCAGCAAAAGCCCTGCATCCCCTCCTCGGTTCCAATAAAGCCAGCTTTAAAAAAAAAAATTATCATCCTTGGCAGAATTCAGACAGAGGCTGGCTACTGGCAGCATGAAAAAAACAAGCCCAAGACTCCCTATACTCCATCCACTGCAGCATCTCGCTCCTCCTCAGTGACCGCCACCACCAAGGCTGTAAATCCACGTCCTCTGCTCCCTGGAGCCCTGCCAGGCTCTGCCCTGGTGCGGGCTCCCACTCAGCTCCCACTCATCCAGATGCCCCAAACTGGACCTCCATCCCCAGGAGCCCCGGGATGCAGCAGGGAGCCTAGGGCAGAATGATGCACCCAGGGGCTGTGCAGCCCTTCAGCATTAGGCTGATGAATAAGGAACATCAGCGGCAGTGAGACAAAAATGTTCTTTATTTTGCTTAAAACATATTTAAAGGAATGGAGAGATTTTAAAATACTCTACAGCATCACTTCTCAGCCAGCACCGGCTGCCAAGAGGACATTCACAGGGCTGGTTTTTACTATTATTATTAAAAAGCTTTTTTTCCAGTCCTATTTCACAGCCTGAGCTGTTGGTGGAGCAGGAGCCCCCACTTTGGGTGCTTTCCAGGCACTGGGGCTGAGCGGAGGGTGCAGTTATTCTTTCTTTAGCCCCTTCCTCCTCCAGCACCCACAGCCACCCCCTCAGCCCCTCGCTGGCATCACCCCAGCTCCGGCCTCCACCCAGCTCAACTCCCGGCTGAAGCAATGCTGGCAGGGTCTCTGCGGGGCCCCACCGGCCAGGGCATGCACAGTCATCCCTGCCACCCCTCGCTCCACGGCTGGGTCACCCTCCTGCGAGTCACCCCTCCCCGGGATGGAGCACGGATGGCAGGGACAGACCCCTGTTCACCAGACCCAACCGTGAAGTCATGAAAACAAAACCCCCGAGGCCGAGCAGCAGAGCGGGGCGATGGGATGGCCGGAGGCGGGAGCTGGAGCAGCACCCACGGGTTACCGGCTCTCGCCTCCTCGGGCGCGGGGGTCCCGGGGTGCTGATGCCCGCCCGGGTGGGGCCGCCACTGCCGCAGCACCGGGCGGCAGCGGGGGCTCCGCCGCGGCACCGGAGCTGCCGGCTGCACCCCGCCACCCGCGCCCGTGACCCGCAGGGGGTCTCCGAGGGCCCCACCGGCGCGGCAGAGCTCGGTGCCGCCGGGCCCGGCCGCTCCCCCGGGACAGGCTGCTGGCACCGACGGTACCCGATACCCCGCTCAGCCCCCGCGGCAGGACCCCGGCTCACTGCACCGGGCGGTCGTTGGCAGCGGCGGCGGGGGGCGACGGGCCGGGCCCCAGGCACCGACCGCGTCCCCCGGCGAGGCGGCAGCCGAAGGGCCGCGCGGCCCCGGGCTGTGCCCAGGCCGGATGACATCAGCAGAGCCGGGGGATGAAAAAGCAAAACGGGAGAGGGGCGGGATGCGGCACCGGCGGGGCACCCGCTGGGCCCTGCTGCCTCCGGGGCATCCCCTGCCCGCAGCGGCGCCGCCGGGCGCTGCCCTCTCCGCTCCCCCCAGAAATAAATATTGTGACTGATTTTTTTTCCGGCTGGGATCGCTTTCAGCCGGCTCGGCCCCCCGGGCAGCCGGTCACCCGGTGCCGGGGGAGGAGATGGGCTCCCCCGGCGCAGCGCCCGCGGCTCACACCGCCCGTTCGGCGCCGGGGGGAATGGGAGCGGCCAGGAGTGGGGTGGGGGTGGGGGCAACCGGGGGTATCCCGCTCCCACCCCGACACCCCCGCGAAGGCCGGGGGGACTCAGCCGCGCCTCCACATCCCCCTCCCCCTCCCACTCCATGCACGGCGGCCCCCGGGGTGGGGAGGGGCAACGCCGGGCGGTCCCCGAGCCGGGGCAGAGGCGCTGCCTGCACCCTCTCCCAGCGGCCGATGCCCTCCACTCACGGCGCGCAGCTCCCCGGTCCGGTCCTTCATCCTGCCCCGCCGCCGCCGCCGCTGGGTCCCGGCGCCGCGCGGGGGAGGGGCGGGCGCAGCACATGCGCGGAGCGGGACCGGCGGGGAAGGGGGGAGCACTGGCGGGAGGGACAGCGGCCGGTCGCACTGTGAGGTCACACCGTGGGGTGGGGGGGGGAACACACGGCGGGGGAGGGGAGACAGCGAAGAGGGGGGTCAAGGGGAGGGGGTCACCGGGGAGGTCACAGCCAGGGGGACACATGAGGTCTCACATTCTGGGGGGGATCAACACTGGGAGGGGTCACCGGGAACGTACACCGGGGGAAGGTCAGGTCACACCTGGAGATGTCACACCTGGAGGAGTCACCGGAGGAGGGGGTCAAGTGGGGGTCTGCTATCAGAGGGCACATACCTGGGAGGGTCACAGGGTGGGGGTCACACTGGGAGAGTCACACTCAAGGGGGTCACACCTGGGAACACCATCGGGGGAGATCACACCTGGGGCTCAGCTGGGGTCTGTCACTCGGGGGGGGTCACACCGAGGGGACGTCATATCAGGGATGTCTCCTGGGGAGCACACAGCAGGGAAGCCACCGCGGCAGGGTCACATCTGAGGGTCCCTGGGGCAGCAGTGTGCCAGGGCTGGGGATGTGACAGATGCCACAGTTTGGGGACACTGGCAGGAGGGGGTGGCACCGAGCCCCAGCCTGGGGACAGGCAGAGGTGGTAGTGGGGGGGGATCCACACTGGGGGACACTGGCTTCCGGTTCACAGGGAGCACCCAGACACCAGCAAGGTCCAAACAGGCGATGCTAGTCTGCTGCTTTTGGGACCACCAGCCACAGCTCCAGTGGCCGTGGATGTGTCCAGCATCCCTGGGATACCTCGTGCGGGGATGTGCCTGCCGCAGAGGCTCAGGTCTCCTCCTCTCAGTGCTCCTGAGCCACCAGTGCAGGGAGTGGCTCCACACAGGAACCCTTTGGTGTCCTAAACCAGCCAAGTGGGAGTGAAGCAGAAATGTCCAGCAAAACCTTGCTCTCCTGGTCCCTGGGAAAACATCCAGCCATCAAAACTCAGTGTCTTGACAAAGGCCTCTTACCCATGGTCCTCCAGATTCATACACTGAGCAGATAATCTCTGGAACTGGAACTGCATCTTGATGAGAAATGGCCTGAGCAAACCCTGCTCAGGTTTAAATCTTTCCATAGATAAATTAAGATGCCCAGATTAAATATTCATGGGACTGTGACTGATTTTAGAGCATGAAAATGGCAAGATGCCATTCACCAAGCAAACTGCTGTGAGATACGAAATGAAGGAGCACCAGCTGTCTGGGAGATGCTGTGTGCCCATGTCTGAGGAGATGCTCAGAGATTTCTTGGGACTCATCAGACACAGGCTTATCCTGGAGCTCCCAATCTGCCTGGCAGGGACATGGCTGCAGGACGAGAGACCAGGTTTGGGGGCACAGTGGGGCTCCCTTCATGGGCACCACTTCTACCGCAGGTCACTTTGGTCTGGGTGAGTGTTAGCCATTCTCCCCTGCAGCCCTCCTCCTGGCCTTTCACCCTCTGCTGCCCTTGGCTCCAGGATAAGGATTTGGCTTCCCTGCTGCCTCTGAGAGCCCTGACCCCTCCGTGTGTTCTGTCCCAACACGGTGGCGCTGGGCCCTGGTGCTGGGGGTGCGAGGGCCTCCCTGTGTCATGGCAGCAGCCCAGAGCTGTGGTGGGGAGGATGCTCCGGCTTGGATCCTTCAACCTCCCTGAGCCCCACCGTGGGGGTCAAGCAGACACCTCTGCCTGTGGCTCAGGGAACAGAACTGGATCCCCAGTTCAAGGACAAGGAACTACTGGAGAGTCCAGCACAGGGCTACTGAGATGCTGAGGGGACTGGAGCATCTACCATATGAGGAAAGGCTGGGAGACACAAGTCTGTTCAGCCTGGAGGAGGCTGAGAGGGGATCTCCTCAATGCTGATCAGTACATACAGGGCAGGCGTTGGGAGGACAAGGCCAGACTCCTTTCAGTGGTGGTCAGTGATAGGACAAGGGGCAACAGGCACAAACCAGAACACAGGAGGTTCAACCTAAACATGAGGAAAAACGTCTTTCCTGTGAGGGTGCCAGAGCCCTGGGACAGGCTGCCCAGAGAGGGTGTGGGGTCTCCTGCTCTGGAGACATTCCAAACCCGCCTGGATGGAGCCCTGTGTGATCTACTCAGGTGACCCTGCTCTAGCAGCGGGGTTGGACTGGATGATGCTCAGAGGTCTCTCCCAGCCCCGCCATGCTGTGACTGTGTCCCTGTGTCCCAGCTCCGCTCCTGCAGCTCCCCCAGCCCGGCGCTGCCGGTCGCCCCCTTCTGCTGCCCCAGCACCACCCCCGCTCCCCGCCCCGCGGCCCATGCTCGGTAACCGCAGCCGCCCCAACGCCACGCCCGCAGCCCGGCCCCGCCCAGCCCCGAATGCAGCGCGAGCGCGGGGGCGGGGCCGCGCCTGCCCGGGGAAGGGTGCTCGTGCGCGGCGCTGGAGCGCGACGCCCCCTGGCGGCCGCGGAGGGGGTCTGCTGGTGGTCGGGCCCACCGCCCCCCGGGTCGGGACACGCGGAACCCACCGGAGCGGGTGCGGGAGCGGGCAGCTTCCCAGCTTCTCCGGTAGCACAACCAGCATCGCCGAGCTCAGCTTCCCCGGGACACCTCCCGGGTTAACGCCGGGTTGTCCCTCGCTCTGTGGCTCCCGGCAGCCCCGTATATTCTCCTATTTCCCCAGGCTTGTGCTTCCTCGAATCACCCACATCCGTCCCTGTCCCCACCTTCTCTTAAACATCCCATAATAAGTTCTGTGCAATTCCCCACAAACGCAAACGTGCAGAAATACCGCCCCTGCCCCGCATCTAGTGCCGTCACCCCAGGGCATGGGGCTGAGGCTCCGCCCGTCCCGGACAGGGTATCCCCTCCTCAGTCCCTCATTTCGGTTCCCACCTGCCCTCGTCCCTCTGCCTGGGTGTGAATCACACGGGCTGGTGGCTTCTGCGAGCAGGAGGGACAGGGACCCCTCGGGTGGGTGGGAGCCTGGGCAGCCTTGGCAGCGAGGGCGAAGGGGAACTTTCCGGGGCACAAGAACCTGGCCTGTTCCAGGTGCTCTGAGCCCCAGGGTCTGCCGTGTCCCTCCTGCTGCCATGCTGGGTGGTGAGCAGGAGGGTTCTGCCCAGATGGGAGATGCAGATTCGGATTCGTTGCCTGTTGGCAGTTCAGCAGGGACATGACACCAATGACACAGTTGGGAGAGAGCCAGGATGCGCTGGGCAGGACCCGATGCCAGAGGAACAGCCATTAGAGCTTTAGGAAGTTGGCACTTATGACCAGAAAGGGAACATGGCTGTTCTCCATCATACCTGTGTTGCTCCGCGCCAGGTCAGCCAGCTCAGCCTGCCCAGAGGAGCTGCTGGTCCCATGCATAGGTCCATCACCTCCATCCCTCTGTCCCAGGGGCGTGGGTGAAGGCCTGAGCAGCCCAGGAGGAGAAGGCAGGTGTCAGGGAACTGGGCTGGATCCAGCAGCCGGTGGAGGTGTGTGGAGAACGGTGTCCTGTTTAATAAAGATGGACTGGGAAACAAGCATCTTCACCCTGTTCACTGAAGTTGCCAAAAAACAACAGGTCAAGGAAAGGACATGCAGGGAACAGGCTCTGCACACTCTCATTGGTCGTAAACAACATGGGACTGGTTAAACCTGGGAAATCAAAGAACTGAGAGGAGACAGACACCTGCCAAGAGGGAGAAAAAGTAATTAACAACAAGCTATATCAGGGACACGAAATCGGGTTGTGATTGGGGAATGAAAGGGGCCTTTCCTCGGGTTTGAGATACTATAGTTGGAGAAATATGTAATAAAGTTGATTCTGTACTTGCACGCAACGGGGTCTGTGCCTTCAATACGCCAGAGGTGAGGTCCATCTATCCCAGTCCAACCAGCAGTGAGGCTGAGCAGCCATCCTGTGAGGTACACACATGTGAGCAAAACACGCATGTGCACGCAACAGGTTCTGTGCCTTCAATACGCCAGAGGTGAGGTCCATCTATCCCAGTCCAACCAGCAGTGAGGCTGAGCAGCCATCCTGTGAGGTACACACATGTGAGCAAAACACGCATGTACACGCACGGCCAGTCACAGAATCACAGAACTGCCTCGACTGGAAAAGCCCTTTAAGCTCATCGAGTCCAATCATGAACCCAGCACTGACCAGTCCCCACTGACCCATGTCCCTCAGCACTGTGTCTACACGACTCTTCAATCCCTCCAGGGATGGGGACTCCACCACTGCCCTGGGCAACCCCTTCCAATGCCTCAGAACCCTTTCAGCAAAGAAATTCTTCCTCACATCCAATCTCAACTGCCCTGGCCACAACGTGAGCCCATTTCCTCTTGTCCTGTCACTTGTTCCTTGGTTGAACAGACCCACCCTCACCTCTCTGCACCCTCCTTGCAGGGAGCTGGAGAGATTGAGAAGGTCTGACTCTGGTTGCTGCGCTCACCCCCCAGGCACACAGACATGCACATGGGTACAGAGCCCTCCCCAAGGCAGAGTTAAAGATGGAGTTTAATAAGAAAATAAGTCATCCTGTGCAGATCTCGAGGTATGGGCCATGGTCAGATGCACGCACTGACCACCCTTATCCCTCTGTGTGCCCAGGCTTGTTCTTGAATCACCCAGGTCCATCCCTTTCCCCACCTTTGCTTCCTCTCTTAAACAACCCATAACAAGTCCTGGGCAAACCCAAAATCCTCTTCCCCTGCATCCTGAAATGTCTCCCGTGTCCCCAGGTAGGCAGAACACCCGTCCCTCTGGCAGGTGCCCTGGAGCTGAGGGTCTACCAGGAGGGGCTCAGACAGGGTGTTCCTTCCTCAGAGTCCCTAATTTCAGTTCCCACCTGCCTTGGTGCCTCTCTGCTCCCCCAGGATCATGCCAATGGGTTGGGAGAGGCTCAGATGGGTGTTATTGGGGCTCCCCCTCCTACCAGTGTTTCCCCGTGTTCCTTTGCAGGTAGGCAGAGGAGCTTTATAGCACATCCCACCAGTGGGGAGAGTTCCCATCACCATGAACAGGGCTTAATTTACTCAAGTGACAAGAGCATTGTGCACTTCCAAAAGAGACACCACCCCCTCTGTCATCACCCCCATAGCCCTCCTACAGCCCAGGTTGGGTGCCCACCTTCCCCCTGCTTTGTTGTCTTCTCTGTCTCCTTCTCCTCCTGGGGAGGCTGGGCAAGAGACATCAAGGAGGAGTCTCTCCTGCCACCAGGTACCCCTGAAAAGCCATGTTAATTCAGTCCCCAAGCCCATACTTGCACACACAAGCTACCTTCCCTTCCAGGACGAGCTGCAGCAGTGGGCACAGACCAGACAGAATCATGCCTGGTGCCAGCACCTCAGTGCTTGAGCCTTGGCACCTTCTCCAGCTGCCCTTGGGATCTCCACAGATGGCCCCAAGCTTGATGACTTCAGGAGCAACTTCCTACCCTCCCCAGGCAGCTCTGCTCATCTGCCCCTGTAGTGGTTTCACCCACAGCAGAGACCACGCAGTTCTGCACTTGCTCCCCCCACCCAATGATACTGGGGAGAGAAACACAACAAAGGGCTCGTGGGTTGGGATGAGGACAGGGAGGGCTCACTCAGCAACGATGCCCATGGGCAAAACAAACTCGACTCGGGGAAGAAAAATCAATTTAATTTGTTACCAGTCAATCCGCGTAGCACAGTGAGACACAACAACCACATCTGACGCAACCTTCCCCCACCCCTCCCTTCTTCCTGGGCTCCAATCACTTTGCTCCCCATTTCTCTACCTTCCCCCCCAGCAGCACAGGGGACAAGGAATGGGGGTTCAGTCAGTTCCTCTCTGCTGCTCTTTCTGGCATGAAATCCCTCCTGTGGGCTGCAAGAGTCCAGGAACAAAGTATTCCAACGTGGCTTCCCATGGAGTCATGGACCTCTTCAGGCACAGCTCCTGGCTCCAGCATGGGGACATCTGATCTGGGTGTCTCAGGTCCTCTGTCTTCCCCCTCCTCCTCCATCCTTGTGGCAATGATGCTCTTTTTGTTTAGACCAATGGTCTCTCCTGATGGTCCTCTCCTCCTTTTTTTTCCAAACCAGTTCTTCCCTCATAAATATTGATTAAAAGAATCATTTCTCTATTGCTAATTGGCTCAGTGTGGGCTGGACACAGGTCCACCTTGGAGCCAGGGGAGCTTTGTGAAGCTTCTCATTGTAGCTCCTTCCCC
The DNA here is from genome assembly GCA_907165065.1 of Caprimulgus europaeus. The sequence goes on along the minus strand of OU015544.1, from coordinate 12,295,499 downwards.
CACTACCAAAACCAGCCCTGCACACAAACCCAACACAGCCCCACAGACATGGTCCCAGATCACTCCAAGACAGGACAAGTGTTCTTCAGTAGGCTGCTGCCTGCTGGCTTCTGTGGAGAGCTGGGACCATCTGGGTGAAGGGTTCCTGCAGGAGAGAGACCAACTTCTCTCCAAGAGGATTTGAAGCTCCTGCTCCCATCACACCCATGTATTAGCCTGAAAACCATCTCCTTGCTGGGTCTGTCTTTGGGCCACCACCACCTAGGTGCCTTTCAAGAGCTCTGATATCAAGGGACAATCAAGGACACCTCAGCTGGGAGTACAGGCACCAGGTCTCACTGCATGAAGAAGTCTCTCTGGTGGGGCTTGTGTTGGGCACAGCTGTATGGGTTACCTGGACCCAGGCAGCTGTTGCAGTGTTTCTCGTGTTTGTGGTGTCCTTATTTACTGCAGCTTGTTAGGGCAGGGGCTCACTTCACCCACACCCCATGGTGGGGGACATAGAAGACCTCCTTGCTGCAAATCGCTCTAATGCCAAGGATGGTCTCACCCATGGAGGGACATACAAGGAAAAGCCCATGTCTGGTGTCCTCCCACATCACAGCAGCTCAGCTCTCCACTGCCCACCACGAGGTTTCACATCCCTGCCTCCACCTCCCCAGACACCTCTTTGCCTCCTGCCAAGGGAAGAAGTTGTTCACTCAACAGCTCCACATGCTCCGTGCTCTCCACACTCACTCTACCCCAAGGCCGGTGACAAGGATGAAGCCTTCCAGACCCAGCTCTCCATCCTCACCTCTCACAGAGCCAGGACACCATGCTCTGACTGTCCCAGCTGAGATTGTGAATGGGTCTGGCCATGCTTTGTCTTTCATCATACTGGAGCGTCTCTTCCCCTGCTACAGCTGAACAGCTCATCCAGCCTGGCGCCTCCTGGCACCACTGTGGCCCCACGGCTTGGCTCTCTCCACATTGCCACTGCTCAGCATGCTGGGCAGAGCTCCAGTACCAACACCAGGCTGCCAGAGCAGGGACCCTGCTAGCAAAACAGGTCAGCACCTTTCTCCATGCCAGACATTGAGCAGGATCACCCTGCCTCCATCTGAAGTACCCTTGTTAGCTAGGTTCCACCAAGAGGCTCCCAAATAAACATTTTCCTCCTCTCCTAAGCTCCACACAGTACCATGGAAGCCACTTTGCAAACTTCCCTGCCTGTCTTTCTCATTTCCAGTCCCAACAGCTTCTCACCTCCAGTGAGGACTGCAGGTCCCCTCTCCCTCCCAGCCAGCCCCTGGCCACGCACCCTCCCTCCAGTGCTGGGTGCCACCATCTATCTCACACAGGGCACTAAAGAGGGCTGCAGGAGCTTTGCTGTGTGGCCAGAGCTGAGACAATGGACAAAGCAAAACCCTCTCAAGCAGCTGTTGACCCCAGGAATTGAGAGATGGCTGTGGGGAGACTGGCTCCCCCAGAGTCCTGGAGGTGCAGGGACTGCTTGGAGGAGGCTCAGCCAGCTCTTCAGCCATGCTGCAAGCAACAGGGACTGCAAAAAAAAAAGCCAGAGAAATTTCACTTGAACAGCGCCTGCGTCTGCAGCACTTGATGTATTTCTGAGCTTTCAAGTGACTCAGGCAGCTGACAGCAGCTGAAAATGCAGCACCAGCACCCAGGGAGCACACACGCTCCACTCACACACAGACAGCTCCAGAGGCGTTTTGAGCAGAGGTCGCAGGAGCGCAGCTGGTGAAGGCCGTGGCTGGTCTGAGGTCCATCCTGCTGTTTGGGAGGACTTGCCTCCATCAGAGACTGCTGATGGAACAATTGTGCACGTGCACAAGGAGGGTCAGAATTAACCCTCACCAGAAACACAGAGAAAAGCAAGCCTTTGGCTCCGAGCGAGGCTGACGGCACCAACGTGACCGAAATCCAGAGCTCAGGCAGCTCCACGTGATGTGGGAGCAGGGGCTGAAGGCTTCTGGCTCAGCTGCGGCTCAGAATCCACCTGAAGCCGTTCATTCATTTTGCAGCCACTGCTGCCACTTCAGGGACACCATTCCCTTCGGAGGCACGGGACAGACATCCTGGAGCAGCTGCCAGAAGTAAAATGTCATGGAATAGACTGGAAAGCTGCTCAGGGAGAGCAACGAGTGGAGCTGCTGAATGCAGCCATGCTGAGGGACCAGGGAGTCCCACTCGGTGCCAGGAACACAGGCCAAGTCTTCTGGCACCGGAGAGGTAGGATCCCAGAGGTGAGGCAGGGATGAGATAATGAGGACGGGCCCCTCCACTATAGCACTCCGCTGCCTGCGTGTGCCCATGCCAAGAGGGAGACACTGGAGCGGGGAGGAGGGTGCAGGGGAGGGCACATATGACCACAGTCACGGGTGGATCCAGCCGACAAGCTGCGGGTTCCCTGTCCCCCTGCCAGGGGAGCAGAGATGATGCCAACGGTGATTACTCCAAATGCTTGTCTCCATGCCAGCAGTCATTAAAAAATGGCTTTTGAAAAGCTACTATTGTCTACAACCTCATGTGCCCAAGTGTCAGGCGGATGCTTTGCCATTGCTTTTCTATTTCCATGCAGCCTGCGGGGCAAGAGTCCAGCTCAGCCCCGCAGGATGGGGGATGTCAGTGAACAAGGGAGATGATGTTAGGAGGGAAGGGAAACTGCTGTGACCTGCAGAGGCTGAGGCATCAGACTGTTGTGGAAAAAAAAGGAAGAGCTGTGCCCTATGCAGAAGGGCTGCAGTTTTGGCCAGCACAGGTTGGCAGAGCCTGCTGCACCCCACCACCCGGCTGTTCTGCACACCAGGCACCATCCCAGGGTGTTTCTGCTCGGCCCAGGCTGCCTGTTGAGGAAAGGATGGCTGGGGGATGGTATCACAGCTCAGCTCTGCTTTCAAGGGGTGAAGGGCTGTGGAGTGCACAAAGGAGCAGAGCAGCTTGTGTGCCAACAGTGAGGGCAATGGGCACAATCTGGGTGCAAAGAGAAAGCAGGGCCAAAGCTACAACCAGGATTAAACTACAGAAAGGAACAAAACACAGACCTATGTGTGTACAGAGCTCGTGGCACGTATACAAAGAAGAAAAAGCCAAAATGGGACAGGAGAAGGGAAAGGATGGAGAAGGAGATGTGACTGAACAGAAGAGAGAGGGAATCCAGCCCTCACAAGCACAACTGCGGTGGAAAATGTTGGACATCGCAAGCAAAGCATTGAGAAGCAAGCTGGGCTCAGTGGTAGCAGCAGCAGCAAGAAAAGTGGCCATTCACTTGAGTCTACAGCTTGTCTGCTCTCTCACACTCCCCATGCCATCTCCAGAGCTGTAAGAGAGCATCACAGCACTCATAAGGAGAGTAGCAGCAGAGAACAAGGTATCAAGGCGCTGGCAGCGTGGGATGGGAACCCCCCAGAGAAACAATAACCAGCTGGCAGGAATTACACACTGCCTCCTCCTCACACCTCCGACAGCAGCCTGACAACAGGCTTTGCTCAGCTCATGCACAAGCTGTTAATTGCTTTGTACAAGAAAATTTGCAACAGCAAAAAAACATCTGGAAGGGGTGATCTGTAGTCTCCATCTTCATGTAAAGAGTACATTGAACAAACGTCTCGCAGGTATTGGTTAAGTCAAGGTGATGTAGCCTGAAGGAAGGCAATGGACAAGATTTTGATATCTGTCTTGACCTTTCTGGCTTTCTAGGGCCAGATTAAGTCCCAGGAAATCCACCTTTCCCACCTGCCCAAAGGGCCGATCCTCTCATTCTTGTATCTGAAAAGCCTGAAGCAACTTGGAATCACATACCTCCAAGACAAGTTTGTCTTTCACACAAAAATCTTCCTGACTGTTTTGAAAGTCAGATTATTATTTTTTTTAGTATAAGAATTGGTGAATAAATTATAGAGAAGTCTGATTCTGTCAGTCCTTTCTGATTTTTTGTGTGACTCTAGAAAAAGATCTTGACAGATGAGAAAGGGAAGTACCTCCAGTCTACATAGATTATGGTTCACGATAAAAACCTGCTCAAACCAAAGTGAGAGAAATTCAATCAAACCAAAGCAATAATTTCAGTGCAGGAAAAGGGGCACATGGACACTTATTTCTTGATTGATCCAATGAAGTGTGATTTTCCTTGGGTCAACTGTACTTCTGTCTTGCATTGAAATATTGACATTAGCTTTAAAAATCGCAGGCTTCAGCCTGAGAAGACAATAAGCATAAGAAAAAGGCAGCTGGGGGTGAAAGGCAAAGCAGCCCACTCCTTCAGTGCACTGCCAGGAGAAGCCTGCAGGGAGCTATCCTGGAGACTCTCCAATCTGGAGACTGAAATTAAAATACACTGAGCCAACAAGCAGCCTCTGGTAGTTGTTTAATAATGACCTCTTAGACCTCACAGTGCAGATCACAGAATCCCAGAATGGCCTCGATTGGAAAAGCCCTTTAAGATCATCGAGTCCAACCATGAACCCAACACTGACCAGTCCCCACTGACCCATGTCCCTCAGCACTGGGTCTACACGACTCTTCAATCCCTCCAGGGATGGGGACTCCACCACTGCCCTGGGCAACCCCTTCCAATGCCTCAGAACCCTTTCAGCAAAGAAATTCTTCCTCACATCCCATCTCAACTGCCCTGGGCACAACTGGAGCCCATTTCCTCTTGTCCTGTCACTTGTTCCTTGGTTGAACAGACCCACCCCCACCTCTCTGCACCCTCCTGTCAGGGACTTGGACAGAGCCAGAAGGTCTCCCCTCAGCCTCCTTTTCTCCAGGCTCAACACCCCCAGTTCCCTCAGCCGGGAACTCAGCACACTTGAGCTCCAGACCCTTCCCCAGCTCCGCTGCCCTTCTCTGGGCACACTCCAGCACCTCCAGGTCCTTCTTGGAGTCAGGGGTCCAGAACTGAACCCAGCACTTGAGCTGCAGCCTCACCAGTGCCCAGGACAGGGGTAAGAGAACTTCCCTGGTCTTACTGGCCACACTGGTGCTGATCCAGGCCAGGATGCCCTTGGCCTTCTTGGCCACCTGTGCACTCTGTTGGCTCATGTTCCGCTGGCTGTATAAAATACACCTCTCCCTCCCCATGCACCATCCAGTGGCACGACAAATCTCTGTAGGATTCCTGCCTGCTGCAGCTCCTTCTCCCCCAGAGCTGGCAGCTCCACTTTGCACACAGCCCAGTGTCCCTCCCAAACACACCTCCTGGTTGCACGGCCTCCAGCTGCCAGCATGGTGGCGTGGAAGGCAGGCAACACCGCTGTGTCGGGTTTGTGTGTGTGTGGGGAGCCGTTTTCTTGGTAGTGAGGGAAGGGGCCACCTTGTGAGAGCGAAAAGCTCCCCTGGTTCCCCTCGCTCCAAGGCAGAGACGCCCCCAGCCCAGGCTGGGCCAGTGAGCACCAGAGAAACGCCTCTGCAATCCATACTGGTGAGGTGAAGGACTGTCCTGAAAAGAAGTCGGTGTGGAACCTGGAGGAGAGGCCATTGAGCTGAATAAAAGACCATCGGCCAAAACAAAGGACAGACAGACACAGAGAGAGCTTCATTGCCAGAGGGAAAGACAGAGACCCACACCCAGTTCACCTGATGGAGCAGGAGAAGGCAAAGTCCTCTGCAGCCCATGGAGATTCAACGGCGGAGCAGAGACCCACGTGTGGGCCATGGAGGACTCCACGCTGGAGCAGAGCAGCTGAGCCTGAGGGCAAGTGTGATGGAATTGGGACCCCGAGAGTTGCTCACTGCCAGAGTGGGGGTGGACCCCAGAGTGGGGGGTGAGTCTGCAGCCCGTGGGTGTCCCCATGCCAGAGCTGGGAGCTGAGCCCAAAGAGGTCCATGACTCCATGGGAAGCTGCTCTGGAACATCTTGTTCCTGGACTTCCATGCTGGGAAGAGCAGCAGAGGTGACCTGACTGAACCCCCATTCCCTGTCCCCTGTGCTGCTGGGGGGGAAGGGAGCGAAATGGGGAGCAAAGTGATTGGAGCCCAGGGAGAAGGGAGGGGTGGGGGAAGGTGGTGTCAGATGTGGTTGTTGTGTCTAGTTGGATGAATGTCAATGAATTAAATTTATTTTTCTCCCCCAAATTGCGTCTGTTTTGCCAGTGACCATAACCGGTGAGTGAGCCCTCCCTGTCCTCATCCTAATCTCGTGTCCCCTTTGTTGTGTCTCCCATCCCATCTCACTGGCTCAGGGGAGTGAATGAAGGACCACATGGTCCCACTGTGGGTCAAATCACCACAACAGCCCACTCTCCCAGGCCAGAATGTCCCCTGCAGTCACCTCAGCAGAAGAGGTGACTCTGCATCCCCAGTTCCTCACAAGCACTGGGAGGGGACCAAGCCAAAGAGGTGTTTGAGGTTTGCTGGCAAGGCTCTAGTTTGAAGTTATCACAGCTTGAATCTTCTTCACTTGAGAGCAAAACCTGATCCTGGGGTCTGACTTCTGTGGTGGAAAGTTCTTGCCCCATTTACATGAATGAGTAATTTTCTAGGTTTTCTTTTTCTGTTACGCTTACACTGGAATTTCTAATGGCTGCTGATTTGCATCATGCAAGCTTTGCCAACTGCCCACAGCCTTTCATCCACCAGTCCAACATTTCTGCAATTACCCTTTGTTTGCATACTTTATTTAATGAGACGCTTGGAAGGCCCTTAGGGACGTTCAGCTGGCTCCTGCCCCCATGCAGACCACATCACTGGTAAGGTTGCAGGATTCAGCCTCAGACAGATGCCAGTTCAGCTGGCGCTCAACAAATCATCACAGCTCCAGTCTGCCCTAAGGAAGAAGCAGACAAAGCTCAAGAGAAACCAGCTATGTTGCTGCAGCTGATGTAGTCAGAGCCAGGGGGTTGCTGGCCACACACCGGGGACAGCACAGACCTCACTGCTAGACCCACTCTGGTCCCCTCCAGAGTCTCCAGCAGCTCCTGGCCTGCGCCCGCTGAGGGCTCCTCCAGCCTTCCTCCATCTTCAGCTCATGGCACCCGCCAGCCAGTCAGGCTCCCCTCTCCTGCTAGTGTCCCTCTATGCCATGCTCTTGTGCAACCACAACTGTCCCCTCCTCTCCCTTCTCCTGCTGAGTTTCACTGCAAAGGCACCTCTCCACTGCAGGGCAGGGACGCTCCTGCACAGGGGAAACCCCCGCAGCTCCATGGAGGTCACCAGCCTTCCCTTCCGCTGTCCCCACAGGCTGTCCCCACAGGCTGTCCCCACAAGCTGTCCCCACAGGCTGTCTCCGTGTGCCAGGCGGGTGCACGGCCCCCATTCCAGCTGGACAGGCTCCTTGGCAAGCTCAGAGCACAAGCCCTGCACCAAATGCCTGTTTTGATTAAAAGATCAGTGACATTTTCATCCATGTACACGGATATGGAAATTTGCTAGTTTAATTTAGAAAAGGGCATATTCAAAGAACATTTGCTGAAGGCTTTCTCCAAAACCTCTTTTACGACCACCATTTTGTTCCATCAGGCCAACAAGGCTGCAGGCACGAAGGTGAAAAACTGCTAACAAGGTCTTACTTTGAAAGAATTGCTACCTTGGTTATATATTATTTTTTTAATTTTGCTCTCTTGAGTTTCTGTGAAATTTTACACTATTCAGAGTTTTAACTAGCAAAACTAGTATCATGATGTAAACCTGATTCCATCTCTATGTAACCTTAACACTCAATACACCAAATCCTGCCACATAAATGTGCTGAGCAATGAGCACGTCAGGAACCTGATCTCATCAGAAGAGTCCACTCTCTAACAGGATCTGTCTTGGGCATCATCTCAGTCAGAAAAGTGTTTTGTTACTTTAGTGATAAAGAGAATATTCTCTTAACCTTGGAACTGATTCCTGAGAAGGGTTTCAGACACGTGCGATGCAGCTATTGGCGATAAGCACAACAGAAACACCCAGAAGGAAATGAAGCATTGCTCAGATAGCAATAAACACAAAGGGCTGTGATGTGCATGATGATAAAAGACAGTGAGCGCTCTGTCCTCGCTGAGCTCTTCATCCTGGGCACTGAGTGGGTCAATCTCTGTGAAATGTGACTGTGTCACTAAAGACCATGACAGCACACACTTCCATCCTGCCACTCCAGAACCAGGCATGCACCTTCACAGCCATCACATAAAAAACCCAAGTGGAGGCCTGACTCACGCACAGGACACGTCATCTGGCTCTAGGTCAAGGGCACTGCTCCGCTGAACAGGCCATGGGATCCACTACACGCTGGCAGCCTCTTTCATCAGGGACTAGCAGACGAGGAAGGTGAACAAAATCCTTTTATAATTGAAATTGCCAGACACATTCAAGCAGACAGACAGATCTGGGCAGTACGACAAAGGTCAAGGAGGAACAAACCCAGGAGCTTGGTTCTCCCAGTGAAGGCTGGGACAGGATCAAAATGGCAAGAAGGGAGTGAAGAAGACAAGGGAGCACCAGGGAAGAGGGGGATGTTCTATCACACACACGGCTGCAACCAAGAGTCTCGTTCCCTGCAAAGGACGAATGTGCAGAGCAAAAGGAGGAAGGGCAATTCCTATTTCATATTCTGCCTGTGAATTCTAACCTTACAGACACATTCAGACCAGCAGAACGTCAGCTGGAGATTTTTCTTCCTATCCCTTGTGTTAGGAGCAGAGGAGAATACGTGGAAATGTGACTTGTGCACAAATAGGTGCAGCATTGTCATGTCTGCAGGTAGCCTTGCTCCTGTGAGCATCAGACAGAAACAAAACCAGGAAATGTCCGAAAAAAGAACAGGACAAGAAACTGGGTAAAATCTGGGTACACACAGGCCTCCCCAGGAAGCAATGCAGTGTGCTGCAATGGGAGCTGGAACAACAAACCACAGCTCAAACGAACAGCCCAACAGTTCAAGCTGCTGTGCAAATGTTATTATCTGCTCTTGTCTGCAACCTGTCCATCCCCAGCCAAAGTTCTGCTATGGACTGATGGAAACGTGTGTTTTCAGCTGCATTCCTCGGGCTCATCACTGCAGTCAGAAACATTATGGGCACATACAGGCAAATACAGAATGAAACACTTTTCTCCAGTTCTCAAGCTGTCAAACGCCATTCCTGTGCTTTGATTTCAGTTATGTCCTGCTTTTGCTGGGATGGAGTTAATTTTCTTCTCAGTAGCTGGAAGAGCTGTGGTTTAGGTTCAGTGTGGGATTTGTTAGAAGAATGTTGATAAAGTCCTAACGTTATCAGCGGCTGCTGGAGCCCAAGGCCGTTGTGTTTGGCTTGTTCACATCTACATTAGGACTGGGAGGGAGAAGTGTAGTTATTAGCAAAACCCCAAATTGGCATTTGGATGTGCCAATGAGATATTCCATCTCACACCACCTCATGGTCAGTGTATTAACCAGTGCTGCCTGGAACTCGGGGGGATTCTGTCAGGGATCTCTCGGGCTCTCGCTCTTCCAGGGTTTCAGTTTGGGGACTGTCTGTGCTCCGGGATCACTGGCTGGGACAGGCTGGGCATCGGTCAGTGGGTGGTGAGCAACTGCACTGGGCATCACTCAATTGAACATTCTGTTATTACCATTATTATTTAATTCCTATTAGTAAATTGTCTTTCTCTCAATCCATGAGTTTACTTACTTTTAGCTCTCCAATCCTCTCCCCTACTCCCAGTGAGAAAGCGACTGGGTCTGGCTGGAGCCAAAGGAGTGAAACCAGCACAAGCTACAAATCCCAACAACAATTAGCAGCGCATCTCAAGAAGTTATGTACTTATTTTATTAAATCTCAAACAGCATTCATGCCTTGACCTTCAACATCACCCTCTTCTTTAAGAAGAAAACTAAATTTACCAAGTCACGTATACCTGAAATTTTTCTAATCATTTACTATTCAGTTCCTGAAGAGGTGTGAAAGGGTTCACAGGTCCCATGTCAGTATTTTAGGCTGCTCAGCAGAAATGTGAACAATTGGTTGGTTAAGACCTGGTAACAAAATGCCTTGGAAAAATGGGGCTCTTCCACAGGTACCTGTGGAAATCTGGGTGTGGATGCGTTACAGACTCCTTCCCCCATCCAGGGAAAAGAACAAAGGCAGGGCTTCAAAAGCTTCCAGGCACCAGTGCGACGACTCCTGCTGAACAATGGGAGCTTGTGTGGGAGAGAAGAGGCCAAGTGCTGCCCGGCAGCGGAGGTGGCGATCACAGATCCTGCGACTGATGCACAGTGGCAGCAGAGGTGCTGATGAGGTCCTGAGGAAGGCTCTTGCGTGCTTCCTGCATCCGTCGCCGTGCCCTCTGGAAAGCCTCTACAACACAGCAGGTGACAGAAAGCCAGAATGCAACAGACAGCCTCAGGGAAGGGGAAGGATGAGTCTGTCCAGTGAACACTGTCTCTCCTGGAGCAGGAGTCTCCCTTCCGAAGTCCCACCAACAAAGCACCTGGTCCTTGTTGCTCTCTTCACCTACTTCTAGCCCTGTCTTTGCTCTGTGTGTAATGGCAGCAGACAGAGCCTGTGTATCAGTCCCATGAGCTACGCTCAGTGTCAGGCAGGACTGAGCAGCCTAGGATTTACCCTCAGAGTTGTTATCCCTCCTGTCTGCTGAGAGCTAATGCTTCCTGAAGTTTCCAGCTCAGATCAGAACATTTAACCTCTGCTATGGACTCAGAGCTCACAGGGGGGCAATTATCCCCACAGTAGTGGCTTCACCTGAAATATCCTGCCTGCTCCGTAAAAAGGGGGCAAAAGTGAGCCAAAGCCTCACCAGGGAGAACGGCACTGACAGCCCTACCCAAAACGCTGTAGAATGAGCTCTGCTGGCTGAAGCCTCCAAGCCGGTCCAACACACTCTGCATGTGCTGCCTCAGGGCACTGGTTTCCAGAAAGGCTCTGCACAGAAGGACAGGAGGAGGTCAGGACTAACAAAACACAGCAAGAGAGATGGAGCTTGTGCTCACTTTGTTGCACTTACTTAGACTGCTGCAGGCAGTAAAGCCGGAATGTGACGCTCCCTGTTGTCTCTGTGTGAAAACCAAAGCGGCTCAGACGCTCTCCCTGCAAAGACAGCTCGAGTCAGAGTAACCACTGACCCCAGCCAAAACGGGCGAGCCCCCCCAGAAGCACGCACTCCTGCGGGCACAGTCTCTCCCTTCCCCACTGCACACAGAAAATGAGGTCAGAAAGAAGGGCAGACGGTTCCAGGCTGTGCTGAGGGCAGGACCTAAACACTAGCAAGCTGATACTGCGGTGCTGGAGGAAGGTTTCAATAACTGCATCAGAGCTTGTTCTCACACAAAGCTGCTACTAAGACCAACTTGCTCACTACACCAGCAAGCAGCTCTGCAGTTTTCCTAGAAATGTGAAATTTCTGCCTGTCTCACACCCATCAGCTTCTTGCTTTGGGAAACTGTTCCAGGCACAGTACAGCCTGGAAGAGTACAGGCACTTTCTGGAGAGGACCAGCACAGGGGGAGGTAAGTCAAGGCTTTGGTCCACATTCACCCGCTTCTCTAAGCTGCATACACCTCAGAAGGCAGCGAGTTCTGCCTCAGCATTTGCCTGTTCTGCTGTCCATGATCACACATCTCATAGAGGAGACATTTCTTTCATCAGAGGGACAAGATCACCAGCTCATCCTTGTTTAAATCTGGTTCAGAACCTAATCAACCATCTTCCAGCAAGAGCAGTGCCCTGCAGCTGATCCCACCTTGAAGGTTGATGGTATCCTGGCGTAGGTTATGTCCTCCAGCTCAGGAGATCCACCAATGAAAAACCTCCTCAGCTCAGCGACTGTCCCCAGCTCCACAGGTCGCCAGGTAGGGATGGTGAGCGTGTGGAGACCTGACCCAGGAGAACAGGACAGCTTAGCAGCTATGACCAACAGAGTCACCGAGGCCAGCGTGGTTGATGGATACCTGCTGACCCAAACCACAGCAGCCTTGAAACGGAAACCCTGCACAGTATCTCGGTAACATTTTCCCAGGGACTCAGGCCCATGCAGTCACACAGGCAGCATCAAAAGTACTCCCTGCCCATGGGGAGCATCTCCTTGCCACATGTGCGTGTCAGAATAGTTGCGAGCCTCAGATTCCATGTGGGACAGAGAGGGCTACTGTTATTGTAAAGATGGATGTGAAGCATCACCCCAGAGCTTTGTCACATAAGATTTTGTGATGGAACCACCAAAGAAGCAAAGACAGCAACACAATAATCTTCTCAACAACAAGGCAGAACGGTGCAGGATGCATCAAATTCTTCTGTGCTGCCTGTACACAGCTAACACTTCAGCATGCAAAGACAAAGCCTTCTCAGGACCAGCTGAATCTATTCCCAAGAGAACCACCCAACTCATTCTCCCAGACAATTAACATAATGTCCAAAGTAGGTTTTACCTGGAGATGCTGGCAGCACCAAAGAACCATATCCTTCAACACGATATCTCTGCCAGAAATCCAGGGACAGGACCTCAAAATAGAGAACAGGCCACTGAGGGAGGCTATCTGCAAGGAAATGGAGCAGATCACAGCTTTGTGAGGGAGACTATCACAGAACAAAATGAGCCCAGCTCCACTAGTAGGAAGCCCTTTCTGTATTTCTTCTACAATGACTAACTTAGATGTATGGGTGATTAGTTGCCCCTGTAAAAGCTGAATCCTCAAATTTCAGGATGAAAACAGAATTATTGATAAGACATTGAAAATTTGGGAAAATTCTTTGTTTTGAGAGCAAGTCCAAACTGGTTCCTCAATTATCTTTCAGCAGACAAGACAATCTTTTGTGAACGATCTGATGCCAGACAAGGGAATCCTTTATCTCTGACCTTTCCCACCATTATTGGGGGTTTATTAACTCGGGTTCTCCTACAAGTCTCCAAGCATTTCTTTTTGCCATGGTGAAACAAACTCATCGTGTTTATTCTAGGCTGAAAATCCATTAGTGTTGGTTGAATACTCAAACCCAAGATATGTCTGATTCAAGTGGCAAGGCACGCCACAAAGCTGTCCCTACCAATCCAGAGAGCAATGGGGCTGGCGAGGAAGCAGCGGTAGCAAAATGAAGCAGCAGAAAGAGGCAGCAGAGAAGCCCAGCTTAAAACAGAGCTGGAAGTTTCAAAGTGACATAAACTATGCAAAGATTATACAGGTCACTGAGTGTGTCTACAAACACAAGACTCAGCACAGAGTTGTAGTTGTGTTCAAAAAAGCTGCTTGTTTCTTCTGCTGCAGATTCCCAGGGCACTATGCAGTACACCGGGCACGGCACACAGACCAGCATGCCAGGCACTTTGAGAGGCAAGCTGAGACCCAAGCAGTTTTGCAACTGGATAAAGCTGGCTGTAGCTTGGAAGCAGGGCAACATCAATTAATCCATACAAATGCTAATACATTGCTGGGCAGGGCAAATAGAGTATGTGTCCAGAGGTTGTGTGGTGACAGGGTGAACATTTGCTGAATGAGCAACATTTCCCTCTGTTTAAATCTGTCCTTTTATCTTGGTGAGGCGCCAACAACGTAACAGACAGCATGATGCCTGCACTGTGATCAAAAGATTCCAGTTTCACATTTCAGAGCAACAAGGAAATGTACCTTCTGATTCGTCTCCTTGGGTGAAAAACATCTCCAAAGTGAAGGGGTAGCAGAAGTATGCCACATTATCCTGGAAGAGGAACAGGACAGGGATCAGACAAGAGAATTCATCACAAGCATTGCAGGGGGCACAGAGTGCCAGGGAAAAAAGAATGGGGGAAAAAAGGTAACAATGCCCAAACAAGATCAATTGCATCACACTAACAAACACCTGACTGCATGATGGACCTGTACACGCTCCCAAGTGCCATGTTGATGAAACAGGCTGTTAAAAATAATGAAAAAGGGAAAGAGTAACACACCTCAAATGATAATTCAGCCAGTTGCGTAACTACTACACCACCACAGTCGTTACAGGAACCAAGCAAAATATCTCAGACAACGGTATTACTGAAATGTTGTATAATTACTTCTGTAATATGCAAACTAGCTCACACTAAAGACATTAAAAAGTTGATAAAATTCAAATGTAGTATGAGCAGAGCTAGAGACAGCAATGGAACCAACTTCCCAGAGAGAAGGAGGGTTCATTTTTAGAAATCAGTTTGACTGTGTGCATTCCTGCCCCAGGCAAGCCAGAACAATACTTCGTTAACTCTGAACATTTGAGAACACAAAAATCAAAGCTCCAAAGGCAATCAATCAGACAGAAGAAAAAAGTGAGGTTCCAAAAACTGCTTTGAAGCAGTTTTATTCAGTCTAGTTTTATTTGGACACAGTGGCACCCTGAAAAATGGCAAGTATAACTAGTATGAGGAGAAGCCCAAACATGCCCTGCCCTTGAAAGGAGCTCTCAAGTCAGGACCTTTGCTGAATATACCTGGAGCTTGTTATACACGTTCCACTTCAGAGAACGCCTGTTCAAACTGCACTACAGGTCTGAAAGCATCCTTACCCAGCCCACTGTCTTGGTGGCACAGGTTTGTGTCACTCCTGATAGCTGCTGGAACGCAGGGCTTGACCACTCTGGGAGAAAAGCAGAATGTGAGCACAGTGGTGAATGCTCTGGGTAAGAGGGAGGACTCACAAACCAGAGCAGTTCAAAAGAGAATGTCAGTCACAAGTAACTGGGATAACAGATAACAGCACCCACACTGAATGTCCCATGGGGTGTCCCACCCCGTTGTGTTCCAGGCAATGGCTGCTCCCTAGAACGCTCTCTAAACTGTCAATGAAAAGCACCAACGCCATTGTCAAAGAAAAGCAGAGCCTCATCTAAAGGTCCTGAGTAGCAAAAGTGGTACCTCTTTGGACAAACTCCAGGGTAACACCAGAGAGGGGAGACAGAGCCATAGCTTCAGGGGAATTAGACTTGCAGCAGGATGTGCATGTGAGTGCTGGGAACCTTATTTATCAGTCAACATTTGATGTATTAGTGTTAGTACAAAGCATGACAACACGATGGTGAGCACTGAAATCGGACAAGGTCACTGCTGAGATGGAGAAGACAGGGAGACTATTCTCCACAGTATAAGGAATGAACTCTGGGTAGACTGCTGGACACCATTCCCACTGGCTGAGAAGCCAATAGACTTCTATGACCCAGCCTGATTTGGAAGCGACAAGAGAGGAAGATGCTACTTTCATGCCTCAAGACATGAGTTTAGTTCAAACAACTGAGTTCTGCAATTTTAGCTCTGAAGACCTCTTACTAAATCCCAGCCCCAACATTACCCTTCACTGACTTTCAGCACAGCTGATCTGATGGACCAGCCAAAGAATGCTTCATTCCCAAAGCTGCTGTGAGTACTTACGGTTGGGCAGCTCCAGGAAGAAATGAACATAGATGTTGTCATACTCATAGCCTTGAGCTGAAACTGAGAAGAGAGAATGAACTTCAGCTGCTCGCTTCCACACAAACTCCTCCAGTACTCACTGTAGACTTTTGGGAGAGCCAGCAGCAACAACCTCAGGGACAACCAGTTACTGCTGGAAGCTAGGAAAAGCCAGGGTCTTCAAAGTAACAGAATATGACCCCCAGAGAAGATTCCTTCTCTAGACTAGCCCTGTTCCCATATCACTACCCAGATTATGGAGGTCACACATGTAATTGCTTTCTTTGCTATAATCTCTATTAATTTCTGAATCTGATATCCTTTTTTCACATCTGTTTTGTCCTCCTAGAACAGCTGCAGTATTTGTAACCTCCAACCTGTAAATGCCACTCAAGGGGTTAGTCTGCAAAATGAGGAGAGGAGAAGGAGGAAGTAAAGGATTCTAGGGAGAGAATCACCTACTCTGGACCTGTCTGTGATCCAAGAATCCTTGGACCCTCCATAGCCTCAGCCATCCCAGCAGGCATGGATTTGCCCCTAGTTACTGTTTATAGGAACTCACCTATTTCTCCATTCACGAAAAGCCGCAGTGTACCAGGAAGAGTCTGAAAGAATGAGTAGACAAACAAGATCAAGAGCTCAGTGAGCACTGGTGAAACCCCACACAACCCCTCCCAACAGGGCTCACACAGATATTTCACAGAGATGTTTGTACATGAACGATTCACTCTATTAGCCAGGTAGGATCATGACTTTTCATACCACTTTCCAGAAGTGAACAGTCCCTCTGGAAAGAGGCTCTCTAGAGAGACCAAATTCCTAGACCACAGGAGCTTATTATTCTGTAAATTGATCTCCTATGGACTTTAAGATGGATATAAAATATAGTGAGAAGTCACTTGCAGAAATCATAGTCCTGTTTCTGTGTTCCTGCACTTGCCCAAGGTGGGGGGAGCAGGGGTAAGCATAATATGAGCCGAGACACTCTATCAAAGTACAAGAAAACACAACAACTTTCACACTTTGGCAAGCACGATTTGAGCAAAAAAGACTGCAGTCTGGATAATTCAGTGAGAAGGAAAACTGTACAGCAGGCTGTTTGCTTTAACAAAGCAGCACATAAATGTGCTTGACATTCAAGAAGTTAACAGCAATCACTACCCTGAAAGATAAAAACCCTCCTTTCTTCTTAAACTATTATAGGCAAAGGCCTCGCAGAGCCTGCTGGTCCAACAGATGCAGGGTGGATCTCTGCAGGCCCCGTATCTGTTGCAACCCATCCCTTTAGACCCAATTTTCTGTTGGAAGCCACAAGGTAAAAAGCTGCCAACACATCCCCAGAATGAAAGAGTCTTTGGAGACCATGGTACAAATGGCAGCCATGCTAACCAGGTCAACAGTCTCCAAAGGCAGCAGGGCTCCAGGTCCCTGCCAAGCGAGCTGGTACTCACCATTTCAAACTCGGACCCTACAAGACCACTGAGGTATTCCTTGTGCCGACCGTACAGCTGAAAACACAGAACAAACACAAAAAGTGTCTTTTTGATTATGTTTTTGTGTATTGCAAAAATTGTAATAGATAGAACTTAAAGCCAGTTTAAAGTGTTGACAGGCTTAGCACACAGGGTTTATTTTAACTGTTATAGCAGAATGTAAGAATCTAACAGAACAAAGATGCGTAACTAACTGCTGACACTGCATGGATCTTCAGCTTCAGAGAAGACCTCGTCAAAAGCCAGTCTTAGGGAAAAAGTAGCTTTGAAGAATCAGATCTTAAATTACATGTTAAAAACACAGGCATAAACTATTCCACTGAAATCAACAGATGAGTGTAGCGAAATCATTATTTCCTTATTGACCACAAAACCAATAAGGAAATGTACAAATGAAAAACTAAACCATTAAGAACCTTTATGAACTGCCAGAGCCAAAAAGGCAATTCAGAAAGATCAAGACATAAAACGAGATCCAAATATCCTGGGACATTATTGGTAACAAGAAATCACTTGATAAGTACACAGGCAGCAAGACGAAGACCGAGGAAAGGGTTTGCCCACTGTTTAAAAGGGAAGAAAAACAAATGGCAGGTGACACTAGAAAGGGACAAATTTAGGTGGTTTCTTGCATCAGTTCTCTCTGCCTAGGCCCCTGCAGTCAGAGGCCAACACACCTACCACTGGACAAGGGCTCTACCTAGAGTGAGGAATGAAGCAGTCTGGGAGTGTTTGGGGGAGATCTTAAATTGCTGGGCATGATGAGACTCATGCCAGTGACATTCATCTTGTCACCTTGAGGTGTCTACAGCACTAACAATTACATCTATGTGAGGGTCTGAGCTCCCTTTGTCAGATCAGAACTAGTCAGTAGGATCAGTGGAGGCCAGTCCTTACGTCTCTGAACACACGCTGCTCGCGTTCCTCCTCCTCTGGCTGCACCTGGGCAGACGCATTCTCAATGGTGTATTTCCACACCTCTCGCTTCTCTCCATCCAGCTCGATCCTGCAGAGCCCCGAAACACAAGGGGAAAACTCCCCCATTACACAGAGAACAGGCACAGGCAGCAACAGCATCAGCTGTGCCACCCTGACCCAGCACTGCCCCCTCCACCAGACCCGTGCAGTACACAGGGGCACGCGCTAACGGCCCTCTCCTCGCTCTCAAGTGCCTGCCTGCATCAACGACTCAAAAAAGGAGACTTGCTTGTGTCCAGCATGTGCACAGCCTGTGTCCCTAGGGACTGGCACACATCACACCAAGCACAAGTACACAATAATCTCATTTGAGAAATCTCTGGAATAAAACTAAAAAATATCCATCAATTTAAGTGCCGATCCACTTCCTGCAGGGTGACCAGGAAACAGTCATCATCTGCATCAATCCCATGAGGAGCACCAGCCCTGCTCCCTCACCTGTAGCCTCCTTTGGTGCCAGTAAAGTCAGGCTTCACTGTGATCACCCCGTTGCTGTCCACCTTGATTGTGCAAAGAACATGTTCATACTCCCTGTGACCGAGCCTAGTGGAAGACACCAAGAAACACAGTTTAAATAGAGAACATGGACACTCTTGCTCTGGAACAGCAGAGCTGATAAAGGCATGTGTGGGTACAGAAGGGAACAAACACATCCATACTTTCCTACATTAGTTTAAGAAGCCTTTTGGAAAGACACACTCAGTTACCTCCCAACTGAGGAAAGAGGCAGAAAGAAATAGCAGCCTGACTTACTGAGCTCTTGGAATTCTCTCCCCTTAACTAATGAAAGAAACAGGAGATTTGAGTAAGGAGGGAAAATGGGTTTCCTTCTGGGAAATTCATATCACTTCAGGATTTTACTTACTTCTCATAAGGTCCCAAGTCTCCCATGATGTACATGGTCTGGACAGGAGTATTAATCACATGATTGTTCTTTATAAATTCTTCTGAGGGTTCCCAGGTGATGATTTTTGACTTCAGAGAACTGGCTTCTCTGTCAAGAACAGAACAGCACAGGTCAGCCCACCTCAGCAGCCTGGCACAGGCAGCACTGAACCCTCCACGACGAGGAGTCAAACTGACGGATTCCAAGTGCAGCACAGCTCAGGTCACCAACTTCCACAGACCAGGCTGCTCTGCAGCTGGGCAGCAGCAGCAGAAAACCTGCATTAGCGAGCTCTGAGTTTGCACTCACACTGGCCTACGGTCTTGTCTTCTCCTCCTCACATTGGCCATCCTCTCCGCCAGATACGATGGCACCTCATGATCTGAGTCAGTTACCTTCTGGCAGTGCTGGAAGAGAGAAACAGATGGGAACAAGCCTAATTATAACAGGACACCTTTCCAAACACTGCTACACTCCTGGAGGAGAGAACAGGCATGTACACACCCACATGCAAGGACGAATCATGGACGGGTTTGGGCTGGAAAGGACCTTAAAGATCATCCAGTTCTACTGCCCTGCTGTGACAGGGTTGTCAACCACTAGATCAGGCTGCCCAGGGCCCCATCCAACACCTCTGAACACCTCCAGGGCTGGGGCATCCACAGCTTCTCTGGGCAACCTGTTCCAGTTTCTCACCACCCTCTGGGTGAAAAAGTTCCTCCTCATATCCAACCTAAATCTCCCCTCTCTTAGTTTAAAACCATTTCCCCTTGTCCTATCACTACCTGTTCATGTAAAAAGTCGCTCTCCCTCCTGTTTAGAAGCTCCCTTCAAGTACTGGAAGGCCACAATGAGGTTTCCCTGGAGCCTTCTCTTCTCCAAGCTAAAAAAGCCCAGCTCTCCCAACCTTTCTTCACAAACTGCTAAAAGACTGTAGATTTCATTTGCTGTTCTTCTAGCAAAGTACAGCAAAACTCCACCCAGCAAGTTACCTACATAGCAATGCTACAAAGCTCCCTCCAAGCTGCCCCAACCATCGTTCTGAAACAGGGAGGTCTCATCCCAGAGCTGGGGCAGCAGGTGAAGCTGCTTTGCAGAAGCAGTATGTCTCCTGCATACAGAATATGTGGCTCGCTTCTGCATGGGCAAGGGCTGACAGATGTTCCCTCTGCAATGGGCCCGGCAGTTTTGACAGCCACTGCGGTACAGATTATGTGTCACTAAGCGCTGGTACCTCCTCCAGGTTGGTGAATCGGTCGTGATCAGTGTAGGTGAATATGCGACAGTTCTTCCGACCTCCAGCCTTCTCCAGTCTCAGGATCTCCTCATGGTACTGCCGGTCCAGGGGAGTCTGGCAGGCTGACTGGTTTCGGTACAGATCCACCTCAAACTGAGAGCACCACAGGTCAAGTGCAAAAGCTGCCTTTGCCACAAACACTTTTCAGCTGAGATTTCCAAAGCCACGACAGAGAGAGACAAGATCTTTTGGGACTCCAGGCAAACAACCCGAGCTCCGGAGCCGCTTTCACCCTCCTCAGGCTGGCGGTGGCCAACAGCCTCCCACCGGAGCCCACGGCAGAGGCTCGGGCAGCTCCTCCCGAGGCGGGACAGCCGAGCGGGAGGCGCGGCCGGGGAGGCCGTCGGTCAGGCGGCACAACGAGGCGAAGCTCCCTCCACCCCCCCGGCCCAGCCCCGCGGCCGCACCCCACCTGGCTGAAGAGCTTCTCCTGCCACCCCACCTCCGCCTCCTCCTCCTCGTCCGGGGGCCGCCGGGCTCCTGCGGGAGAGAGCCTGGTCACCTCCGGCACCGCTGCCCCCGTCCGCCCGCCCGCCCGCCTTCCCCCGGGCGCCCACGTACCGGAGGCGGTGCGGTCGGTCAGGCCCAGGAGCTCGGGGCCCCGCGGGGCGGCGAGCGGCGGCGGGGCCTGCGGCAGGAGGGGCCCGGCCGATGTGACTCGCTGGATGCGGACCCTGCGGGGAAGAAGGGCGGGAGGGTCACGGCGGGCCCGGGGCGGGGCCGGGCCGGGCCAGGCCGGGGCGTGCGGAGCGGGCGCTCACCGCAGGCGCAGGTTGCGCAGGGAGTCCCGGGAGCGGTACACGGCACCGCCCGCGCTCCGCACCGCCTCCGCCATGGCCCGCGCGCCTCACCATGGAGACGGGGCGGCGCGGCAGCACAGCGCCCCCTGCGGCCGGAAGGCTCCCCTCCAGCCGGGCCGGGCTGGGCCCGCTCCTCGCCGGGCACTCGCGGGCCGGGGCGCGTCCAGGGCTCGGCCTCGGGGGGCCCCGGGACTTCGGTCCCTGCCGCGGCAGCACCGGCTGGGCGCGCCAGGGCGGCTACCGCAGCACGGAGTCCCCCAGCCTCCACAGGAGCGGGCCTGTCACATCCCTCCGTGTGAAGGTCCCTCTGGCCCCTGGGCGGGTCCCCGCGACCCCTCTAAGAGGAGGGTCCCCCGCGACCCTCCGTGCGAGGTCTCCCAGACCCTCCCCCACCGCGGCAGGCCTGCGGCGATGCTGAGGGGAGGGGCCGGGCGGTGGTGCCCAACACCCCGCGTGGGGCTCCAGGCCGAGGCCTGTGAGGAGCCGCTGGTGCACCGGCCCTGGACTGCCTGGCTGCAGGGGAAGGACACCGGCACTGCGACCACCACCACCCACACGCCAGGGCCTCGCTCCTGAGCGGCGGCGAGCCTGTCCCTGCGCGGGCGGGCCAGGGTGGCAGCCCTTGTCCCCACACACTGCACCTCAGCGCCCATTTTGCTGCCAGTTGCCCATTGCCACCCGTTCCGCTGCGTTCCCCAGCCCTTTGCTGTCCCTCCTCCAGTGAGGGCTTTTGAGGATACCTTCTGGAGATCCACACACACCATATGATGCAAACTCTGCTCGAAGAATTGTCCCTGGGAACCTGTTTTCTTCCTCCTTGCACCTCATCCAGCATCTTGGCTTCTTTGGTGCCTTCCCTTGGTACAGGAAGAACATCCCTTTCTGCTTAAGCAATGTGACATTGAAAGGCGGTTTCATATCTGCCAGGGCTGGTCAAGTTTGTAGTACATTTGCAGAACCGAGTTCTAGCAATAGGGTAGATAAGGCAGTGATGCCAGAATAAACTAGTTTTGTGAGCACAGAAGTGTTGTAAACAGGCCAAGGGATGAACTAAGCGTGCACAGAAGAAAATTTCAACTAAAGGGCACAGTGACAAAAGTTTCTATGAACATCAGACGACCCCCAAAGACAACCAGTACGCCTGCAAAAAGCGACATTTACATATATTAATGAATTCCTAGAAATGTAATGAATATGCTTATAATTTCTTGGAAAAGTAATGAATATGCATGTTTTGATGGTATAAAGCTTTTGTAGAGAGATGAGTCGGTATGCACGATAAGTGGAGTGATCCCTGTGCGTCCAGCACTGTAATAAAGAACGCCTGCTTTCCAAAATAAGTCTCAGAGAGTTTCCTCCGATGCTTTTTCAGAGCCCTGAGGTGGCTCCATCGCTCCCGGCAGCCTGGTCACCCCACGGTCCTCGCTGCCGTCTCTGCCCATGAGATCAGTGTGCCTGGTGGCTCTGAGGTCCCGCTGAGGGGTCTCCCTGCACAGGGTGCTTCTCTCCCACTCCTGGGATGCTGGGCTGGGAATTCCTTCCCCACTGCTACTCCAGGAATGTTTTGTTCAAGATAAGTTTAAACACTGCAGAAGGAATTAACCACCTGAGTGTGCTGCGATGCTGACACGATACGCAGCATTTAAACTGGCACACTGACAGACTGAAGGATACAACCTGGTAGGATTCAGATCTTCCACCTCCTCAGACTATTAGCTGTGGTGGAAATTCCTTGACGGCCCCTGCAGGTATTGCAAGTCTCCTGCATTTTCAGATCTGAAACACTGCTGCCACAAATACTAGAGATCCCAAAATCAGGAAAAGCCTTTTATTACAGAAAAGTAGAAAGCTGATACAATTGTACAAGGGTCCAGGCTGCTGCACCACCACACCACCTCAACAGTTCTGTGATCCTGCTCTGCCTTCTTCTCCAGGAAGCACATTCCTGCTACCTCTCATGCCAGCACTAGCACATGGGCAGCTGCATGACAAGGTGCTTACCTAAGCTAATTTGACAAAAAAAAAAACCAAAACAAAAAACTCCCCGAGTTCCCAACTCACTACACTGTTGCAGACCCAAGCCTGCTCCCGAGAAGTTTGGGACTGTACTGCTGGGGACAGAACTGCCTCCATGGGCAGAAACTTGCATGCAGGATGATTCCATGTGACCACAAAACCACAGCCCTGTTCCCAGCTGACGTGAAGACAGTCACCACCACTCCCAAAAGCAAGCTGTGGCTCTATCATTTTGCATGAGAAAAGAGATGATTTGGCTGAAAAGTCACAAAAATCTCCCCACCATTGTAAAAAGCAGAGTTTTGACCCAGCAGCAGCAGGGACATAAACAGTGATGGCCCCTGATGGTTCCACTCTGGTAGTGCTGAAACAGGTCAGAATATGCAATCAGCTTAAAGAGCAGAGGAATTGAAAGTACAAGACTCCAAACTGTTCTATGATTTATCCAAGTAGTTTGTAATTGTTGACTTCCTTCTGCAATTGCCATTTTCAGCAATTTGTTCTCTCCAGGTGGTAATGTCCTTTAATTAAAATCAGTTTTATGACATCCTATAGGCCTACACATGATGAAATACATATATGAAATTGTGGGGTGTTTTTTTTTGTTTGGTTTGGTTTTGGTTTTTTGCATAGACTACAGAAAGTGCATAAAAAGAAATCTTAAGGCTACACTATAGTATCACTGAACAAAAAATGAGTGAAGAATTCAAATATCCATAGCCCCAGGTAAGACTAAACTGTCATCTAAAGACATCTAAAGTCTCTTCAGAATGTCTTTTCTGTGTCATACAGCAAATGGAGTTTGGTGCTGGCCCTGGATGCCAGGCAGAGCAAAAGATGGAGAGATAACTCCTCGTGCAGGCACGGGGTGGATGCCAAACACAATCCTCCTTTCGAGGCCTGAGGAGCATCGGATGCTGTCAAGAACAATGACGTTGTCTTAAAACATTCTCTGCTTGCCCCAAGACCAACCTCACCTGGCATGTCCTTGTTTGTCTTCCTAGCTCAAATTCCAGTCCATTTCTCAAGCGCTGGGCCTCACGCTGTGTGCTGCACAGGACTGCAGTATCGCTGACAGGATGGCCTTGCTGGATGTAGCACTGCCTGGTCATGTACTCTGCCATTTCAAATATTCCCATATTTTTTTTTATTATACAGTCATCTGAGAAAGAATGGTCACATTCAGCCTGTTTAAACAACAATTCCAGCACCTCATAGGAAATATCTGCTTTACGTTCTTGGAGGATTTTCTCCATGAGATTAAACATGACCTTGTATATTTGCTTGGCATTACGGACCACTTCGGTCAACCACTCCTGAGGACATAGTTCTGAAAACTTAAGACCACAACCATACAGGTGACTGGACTGGAAGAAATCCATGAAGACCCATAAATTGCCATTTTTTTCCTTGACTAGCTCCCAGTCACACTGGTACCAGTTTTCTTCAGGACAAAAATTCTGAGCTTCCTCAACCACAATGAGTTTCACTTCTGGGAAGTTCCCTTTTAAGAAGGTAACACGTGTCACAGACAGGCAGATCTCATCTCTAAAAACAAAACAAAACAAAACCCCTCAGAAATATAGTAAATAAAAAGA
Organism: Caprimulgus europaeus; assembly: GCA_907165065.1. The sequence continues at coordinate 12,271,119 of OU015544.1, read as the reverse complement.
AGATGCAGCCAGACAAATCCATATTGACTGTCTCCATTTCTCAGTGGGTTCTTGCTTCAAGGGCTATTGCTGCTTACTGTGTAAAAACACAAAACTTCCTATCTCAGCTGCAGCAGTATCGTTTTCCCGGTGGAAACATTTATTCCAATAGATTGGCCTGCACAGCCCCTGCCAACTGGCTTTGGATCTACCCCAGGAGAAGACTCAAGCCCACCCTTCCTACCTGGGGACCCCATGGCGAGGCTCCCCAGAGGTCCCGGCTCTCCCTGGCCCAGGGAAGGTGCCTGAGCTCCCGCAGGAAGGACGGGTGCCCTGTTCTCCCCAGGCGGAGCAGGGACCCGCAGCACTTCTGCCTGGCTGTGTGCCTGCTGGGGCCACGACCTGCTCCCTGGGCACCGTCGCGCCCGAGCCAGGCTGCGGTCCCCTGATGCGAGGTGCCTCGTCCAGGGCGGTGGCCTGCTGACCTCTCCATGCTGACGCAAGTGGAAACGCAGCGAGAACAGGACTGGGGAACGGCTCTGCCTGAAATCCTCCACCAGAAGGCATTAGTTTCTGTTCTCCTTGTCTAGATGGCCCAGTTCCAAGGACCAGTTCCCAGCACAGCTGCACAGGCGCTTGCATCAGGCCCAGCACAGGCAGTGGCGAGGCAGCGGCAAAGGCAGGCGGGTGGTTTTGGTGTCAGCACCATCCAGAACAGACTGTTAAACTACAGCCATCGTCTCTTGAAGGTCTAACATAATCCAGTGGTCACTGAGCATGGGATTCCTACTGCAGTCAGTAAATGCTGGATCCAGGCCAGGGCTCAGCTCCAGAATACTTTCAACATTAACACCTTTATAGAGATTATTGTTGTGTGCTTGTGGCAGCCAAAGTTATATATTTGGCAAACAGATGTAAAATCAGCAGGGCTTGTGCTGCATGTACAGATGATGGAATGAAAGAGGGAAGAGGAAATACACATTACTGCTTACCCTGCAAACTCCTTCAAGGGTTTATTTTCACAAATGTAGAGTATCTCTTTTGCAGAACAGTGAATGAAAAATGTTTCTTATTTTCTCAGTGATCTTCAAAGCCACAATTGTTTTCCCTGTTCCAGGAAGACCAAAGACAAACTGCTTCTTAACTTTGTGCAGGTTCTTGGAGAGCAGCTCATACTGTTTGTAAGTGAGAAGGCTGAAAATCACATAGCCAAGATGGTCACTTAAGCAGGACGTAAAGCGAAGCACAACGATCACAAGTGCACGCAGGAAGGCGGGGATGTCCCTGGAGGTGAGGATGTAATTATCTGGGTACAAGCTGGTGTAAACACACAGGCTTTCTTGGTTTTGTTGCTGAGGAACATCATCTTCTGCAACTTCCATCCGGTTCTTTGTGCCATTCAGGTGCAGTATTTGGGGAATCACACAGAGTTTTGAAGCATATCCACCATCACTGACTAGTTTCTGCTTTCATACAAAAGCAGTTTCTCTAAAGTTTTCCGACGTAGCAGAAGAGGCGTCCTCGACTACAGTGTACAATACTGGATACACATTTTCAGCTACCAAGAGAACATCACACACAACATCCTCTTTTTCCCACAATCCAATGTCAACAGCCCAACTCCTTGAAAATATCAGTATTCCTTTTTTAAGCAGACGGATTTGTTTTTCCATTAAATCCTTTAATCCAGGATACTCTGAGAACAGATCAGTGCAGATGGTTTCTGGCTTCCATTTGATTTGATTAGAACCCACTAAAAAAAAAAAAGAAAAAAAATACAGCAAATAATTTAATCAACACACCAGCTACTGGAGGAATATATTATACCATGAGGTCATCAAAGTAAGTGATCTAGTGTGAGTAAGCAATTCAGCATTCCCACAATACCTGTGATAAATCTGGTAAGGATTTTTTATATGAGAAAAAGAGGTATAAACTCCATGCTTCAGGCATGCCTGACTTGTTAATAGAATAAGAAAAAGGCTCTTTGGAGGGATCTGCCTCCTTTCTGTCTGCCCTCTCATTATTTAGGTAATCCTCTGACAGGTATGTTACTGCCACAGTGAGATGGGTGGTTGAAACAGATGGAGCAGTGGCTTGCAGCGTCTCCTACACTCCTGACTGGTAAAACACAATGCAGATCTCAAGGGGAAAGGCACCTCAGAGCATCACCAGTATCTCGATGTATGGATACACATTCCTATTAAATATAGGGGAATAGGATACATGAAGATACTTCTCATCCCAACGCTAAACTTGGTGCTCCTCCAAAATAATCATAGAATCATGGAATGGTTTGGATGGAAAGGACCTTAAAGGTCATCCAGTTCCAACCCCCTGGCTGTGGACAGGGCTGCCAGCCACCAGATCAGGCTTCCCAGGGCCCCTTCCAACCTGGCCTTGAATGCCTCCAGGGCTGGGGCATCCACAGCTTCTCTGGGCAACCTGGGCCAGTGCCTCACCACCCTCTGGGTGGAAAAGTTCCTCCTCAGAGCCAACCTAAATCTCCCCTCTCTCAGTTTAAGGCCATTTCCCCTTGTCCCATCACAAGCTGCCCATGTCAAAGGTCGCTCTCCCTCCTGTTTAGAAGCTCCCTTCAAGTACTGGAAAGCCACCACGAGGTCTCCTCTCCTCCAAGCTAAACAAGCCCGGCTCCCTCAGCCTTTCTTCAGCAGAGAGGTGCTCCAGCCCTCAGATCATCTTCCTGGCTCCCCTCTGGACCCACTCCAACAGCTCCACATCTTTCTTGTGTTGGAGGCGGGGATGTCCCTGGAGGTGAGGATGTAATTCAGCCTGGATGCAATACTCCAGATGGGGCCTCACAAGGGCAGCGTAGAGGGGGACAATCCCCTCCCTTGCCCTGCTAGACACACCTCTCTCGATGCAGCCCACGACACAGCTGGCTTTCCAGGCTGCAGTTGCACGCTGCTGGCTCCTGTCCACCAAAATAACAAGTAACAACAATTTTAAAAATTATTAACACAAATCCTCTCTTAAATTTACAGCTTAAAATTTACACCTTAAAATTACAGCTATGCACATTCATAATAGACAGACAAATCTCAAATACATTTCTGCTGGTTGTGTGGCAGCCTTCCATTTAAAAAACACATTCTCATTAAGAAACAGCAATTGCATATCCTGTACCAAACCACTATTAACCCGTCAGTAAACCCATCATCTGAGAGGAATCCTGAAAACAGATATTAAAAGATAACAAAATGACAAGAATAATAGGAAAGTTAGCAATTAATACATACATTCATAGGTCAGAATTTAGGACAAAAAAATCCATGGACTATGTTTAGTGAGAAAGTATCTGTTTGCTACTAATTGGAGTGGTTTTGATACTGCACAAGGACCTGGAATTCCATGTCTCTCCCATGTGTCTCAGAGCTTGACCTAAAGCCACAGCCCTGCTCTGCAGGAACATTATAGGGTTTCCATCACCCCTGGCTACTTCTATTCCCTTGTCTTTCAGGGCTTGGCATGTGGGAGAATCTGTTGCTCAGCAACCATCACTGCTTTTATAGCTGAAGTGTTTCTGAAATAATCAGTCTTCACCTAAAAATTAAAAAAAAAAAAAATAAAAGCAAGGCAAGGTTCTCCACCCTGCATGGTAAGGGCTGAGCTTTACTTTCCCTTGTGTGTCCCTGCCTGCAGTTCTCCTGGAGCCGTGGGCAGAGTGGCAGAATTAACTGGGTGAGATAAATGTGTGAAGCCAATCTGACACCCCAATGGTTGGTGCTCAGCCCTGCAGAGCAGCAGTCCAGCATGGCTAGTACCAAGCCATGGAGAGTGTACTGAGTTTGAAAGGTCTCAGGTTGGAGGCTTGTCTGGTTGCTTTATTTGAATTTTTGTTGACTTTTTTGAGCTTGTTTTTACTTGCTTTACCTGTAAAAACATTTTTTTCTAATAATCAGGTGGCTGTGGATTACAACCATCAATTTACACAGACAGTAGCCACAAGCAGGTCTTCTGCACAGGGTGAGACCTTTCATGATGATGCAAAGCGCAGACATACAGGTCTGGTAGGACAGCAGAGCTCTGGAGATGTGGGGTCCAGGATGCCGGGCTGAATTCAGGTGTGGGGTTGTGAGAGACAGAGTACAGGAGATCCCAAGGCCAGAACAGCTCTCAGATGGTCAGATAAAGAAAAGCAGCCCCATGGCTGAACAAAACTGGTTTTGGGGATAACAGAGAACAAGTATCTGACTTTCAGGAAACACACTGTGTTTACTGAACTCTGATGGAGCGATGAACTTCCAGGCCAGTGAAGAAAGAAGGTGTAAAAGTGCATTAGCAAACCTACAGCAACTGACCCCAAGTGGATCCATCAGCATAAACTGTGTAATTCCAACAAAAGAACCAGGGATGCTGATGACACCCTCACAGCCCCTGGCAGATGGGAGCCACCAACAGCAGGATCCTGCGTAGTGGTGGAAGGCTGAGTGCAACGCCAGCCACAGGGACTGTGGACACTGTGTGTCCAACCCATTGAGAGAGGGGATTCTGCCCCTCTACTCTGCTCTGGTGAGACCTCACCTGAAATACTGCATCCAGTTTTGGAGCCCTCAACACAAGAAGGACATGGACCTGTTGGAGTGTGTCCAGAGGAGGCCACAAAAATGATCCAAGGGCTGGAGCAGCTCTGCTGTGAGGACAGGCTGGGAGAGCTGGGGCTGTTCAGCCTGGAGAAGAGAAGGTTCTGGGGTGACAGCAGCCTTCCAGTACCTGAAGGTGCCTGTAAGAAACTGGTGAAGAACTGTTCACAAGGGCAGGGAGCAATGGGATGAGGGGTGCTGGTTTTAAACTAAAAAAGGGTCGATTTAGGTTGGCTATTAGGAAAAAGTTCTTCAGTATGAGGGTGGTGGATCATTGGCACAGGTTGCCCAGAGAGGCAGTGGAGGCCCCATCCCTGGAGATATTCAAGGTCAGGCTTGATGGGGCTCTGAGCAACCTGCTCCAGTGAAGATGTCCCTGCTCACTGCAGGGGGTTGGACTGGATGACCTTTGAGGGTCCCTTCCAACCCAAACCATTCTGTGATTCTATGATACGTGCAGGGAACATTATTATTATTACTTTACTTTTTTCACAGTGGTATTAATTTATTGTCTTTTTCTTTCTTTCTCTGTAATAACTAGATCTTGACTAAAAATAATTATTTGATTAGACTACTTGGAGTTCAGTTATGCTAGAAATAAATTATTCTCTCTTTTTTTGTCCGGGAGAAGACTTTTGAGCATAGCAGGGGCCAGACAGTGCTCAAACCCCTGGGACACCAGGTATATTCTCAGCAATTGTGTGCATTAGGGATTATACTTAGTGGCAAAAACAGGAGAGAGCTCAAAACACATGAAAAATCAAGGAAATCCACATTCTTGGAACAGTTGCATCTTTTAAATATCCTAACAGCTGTTTGCCTAAAATCTTATATCATGTTATCTTCTTAGAAGTTCTGTCAAATACAATCTTAAATTCAAAAAGGTATCCCGAATAAATGGCTTACCTGGGTAAAGGCATCCTTGGAGTTCAGACACACATGGGAGACCAGCTTTTGAATAAACTGGCTTGACAAGAGGAGGAACATTTGCCAAGCTGAGCTCATTCTCAAATTTATCAGCCAGATCTGAAATATCTTGGGGGAAGAAAAAAGTATGTTATACCCATCAAAATCCTTCCATGTGAACTTTTAAAACCCAGCACTAAAGAGTAACTAAAATGATGAATTTAAATCCTCCCTTCATAATCCTACCCAAGAAAATGCCTACATGGTTAAGAATGACAGTATTCTGTCAAACCAACAGGAACTTCACTTGCTGAAGAAGGCAGAGGGTTCACAGCATAGATTTTACAGTTCAAAAGCAAGATCCAGGCCCTACATGGGAGGACTCTGTTGAGACCCCAGTGCACAGGTAAGAGACACCTGACACACCAGTTCAGCACAGCAGCACCCTACAGGAACCACCTACGTGTCCCACAGGTCTCTTCAGTAGATGCACATCCCCAAAAGACCTTGCTTTGTCCCCGTCCTGTCAACATCACCCTCTCTGTCTTTTGTGTGACGATGTCCTTTGAAGAGACCAGACACCTGAGCCCTCAGGGCCACAGGAGAGGTTTCCCAGAGCTGCCTGACATGGCCAGGGCTCTGCTGGGACAGGAGGTCCCCTCGGCTGGAATATTCCTTGCTCATGCAGTCACCACCAGGGGACACACGGGGGAAATTTATGTTACAGGGAACCTATAGCAAAGGAGGGTTAGTTTCACTTCAAGACTGAAAAACTCTTATTCAAATCCATGGTCAGAATAAACTCTCTAGGACCCACCATACAGGTCTTGTTGTGGGGTGATGGAACAACATGCAGAACATGGCTTATGAAGGGGAAGGATTTCACAGTGAAGCAGGATAACATGCCTTGAAACAAGCAAAGCCTTGCAACTTGTTCATAATATAGTGATGTTTTGGGTTCTTGCTGGGATATCAAGGACTTTCAAAATTCCCATGTGTTGCTAGCCTACAGGTACAGAAGACACTGGGGGGTGGGGGGGGAACTCATCACACTTGTGCTCCAGACCCTTCCCCAGCTCCGTTGCCCTTCTGTGGACACGCTCCAGCACCTCCAGGTCCTTCTTGGAGTCAGGGGCCCAACACTGAACCCAGCACTCGAGGTGCGCCCTCACCAGTGCCCAGGACAGGGGGAAGAGAACTTCCCTGGTCCTACTGGCCACACTGGTGCTGATCCAGGCCAGGATGCTATTGGCCTCCTCGGCCACTCTGCTGGCCTGTTGGGCCTGTCCCAGGGATGGTAGGTGTAATTGTGGTGGTCCAGCTCTTTCTTGCACTCCCTTATACTCCTCAACCTACTCACCTCCTCCTGGAGCTCTGCCACTAAGCAGAGGAGCTCCTCACCTATGGGAGTGCGCCCACCTCTGCCAGCCAGCACCACTGGCAGGGCAGCCACGGCAGCGCGGTCCCACCGGAGCTCAGTCTGGGCAGCTGCATCGGTCATGGTGGGTGCAGAGCTCAGAAAGGCCATGGCCTTCTGCAGCGTGGGTACCATCACTCCCTCCCTGGCTGAGCTGACAGAGCTCACGCGTCCTTCCCTTCCCGCACACCCTGCCGCCCCACGCCCTTGCTGATGCGTCACGCCCTGTTTGCCTGACCTGGTCCTGGTGCTCCTGGTGGCATGTGCTCCCTAAGGGCTTCTCTTGTACCTGAGGGGGTACTTGGCCCCTGTTGCACCCAGGTCTCGTCAGCCCCCATGGCACAGCCATGACTCCCAGTGGCTCGTTTGACTCCCCCTGCGCTCCCCTGGTTCAGGCTCCGTGCGCCACTGGAGCACTCTGCTGCGGACTGTGCTGACACCAGAGCTGCTGGCCTCAGCGATGTTGTTAGTGCTTGATAAGGGGAAGAGAAGAAAATTTGTGAGTGAGTTTGACAGCACCATTACAGCTGAAATTATTATTTTGCTCTAGTGCTGGCACACGACTCGTACCAAGACGCTGGATCTACAAAGCCACAGAGATCAATCCTTGCATCACTGGGGATTTCACTCCATGGGGATCAGCACCAGTAAGGACTTTCTTGTTTTTCAAAACAAACCCCTTTCAGGAGCCTAAAGGGGACAGATTTCCACCATCATCACTTCCCCCCGGGCACCCTAACAGACAAAGCCAGCTTCCAAAGTTTTCTGCAATTCTCATTAAGAGTCATGGAAGCTCCTGGGGGATTTTGAATCTTTCTGCTTCATTTAGGGACCCGTGGGATCCCTAGCAAGTCTTATTCCAGCTGTGAGTGTTTCAGAAAGTCCTGCTGAACCAGCTCAGAGAGTAACGCTTCACAGATGGGTTTGCTGTTGGGGGCCAGTGACTGCCCTGTCACCCCCAGTGCCTGTGACTGTGCCAAGGACCAAAGGCCCTTTTCTAGGTTTGGTAAGAACACAGAACAAGAGAAGTTGGTCTTTCCTCCTGAAAGCTTACAAACAAAGGCAGAAATGAAGTTGGCACTAATGCTCCATGGTGTTCAGAGGGGTGTCCTTTGCTCCCTCATCAAAATCCAGCAGAGCTTTCTTTACGCTTGGCCCATTCTCATCAGGGTCCTTGGCATGGATTTCCTTCTCCCTCAAAAATTTAGCAGCAGCACTTGAAGACATAGTGAAAATAGAAGTGAAAGACCTCCAGGACAAACCAGTGCTCAAGCTACAGAGACGCGGCTTTGTGGCTGCACTTTCCTGCTCTGCACCTCCGCAGCTCCACGCTTTAAGGAAGAGCAGCACGCGGCTCCGCTGCTGCATCCATGTGAGGAATTCCCTGGTCCTGGTGCCGCCGATGCAGGTCCTGAGGCCCTGCTCTATGTCCAGCCCAATGCCGTGCTTAGGAAAGCTGTAATTGTTGTCTTCACTCTCCATCCTCACTACTCCTCCTCCTGAATTCAGCAATGCATACACCGCTCTAAAAAGCTCTGTTCTTTGCCTTTGCAACCTTTGCTGATTGCAAGAGGCCTTCTTCCTGAATCTCTCTCCTAAAGTTATTTTCCCAATATCTACCACATCAGCATAGCTGGTTTTCAAATTAATCAGCAGCTGCCCTTCTTTGGCCATCCTGATATGATAAATTATTAAAAACGCTTCACAATTATACATGGCAGTATAACAATGAAAACCACACGCCTTCAGCTTTGGCTTACATGCTAGATTTAATAAACTGGAAAGTAAATGTCCTTATTTCATAGAATCACAGATGGGTTTGGGTTGGAAGGGACTTTCAAGCTCATCCAGTCCCAACCCCTCTGCCATCAGCAGGGACACCTTCCACTAGACCAGGTTGCTCAAAGCCTCATCCAGCCTGGCCGAGAACACTTCCAGGGAGGAGCAGCCACAGCTTCTCTGGGCAACCTGGGCCAGGGTCTCACCACCCTCACACCAAAGAATTTCTTCCTCACATCTCATCTCCATCTCCCCTCTTCCAGTTTCAAGCCATCACCCCTTGTTCTGTCACTCCCTGCCCTTGGCCAAAGTCCCTCCCCAGCCTTCCTGGAGCCCCTTCAGGTACTGGGAGGCCACTGGAAGATCTCCCCGGAGCCTTCTCTTCTCCAGGCTGAACAGCCCCAACTCTCCCAGCCTGTCCTCACAGCGGATGGGCTCCAGCCCTGGCATCATCCTGGTTGTTTCCAACGCATGATAGCAGAGATGCCCACAGACGCCACGTTAATGAAGCTGATTTATTGGGCTCCTTTGCATATCGGGCTCTATCACTGAGCTTGACCCCGCACACAGCACACACTCGGCTCTCCCGCCCGCCGGCTCCTCCCGACCGCTCCCCGGGCCGCGGCCACCCCCGGCCCCACCGCTCTGCGGGAACCCCCCGGGAGGGCCGTGGGATTCCCCGCTGGGCCAGGATCTGCGGGACCAGCCCGGGCTTCTCTCGTCTCGCCGCCGGTAGCCGTTCCTGGGAGCGGCACCGCCGTACGCTCTGCCTGGCCCTGACAGCGGCGGGGAGGGCACCAAAACCGGGACACACACATTCCCCCACGCAGCGACCCCGGCCCTACCTTCCCGGGGGTGAACCCGGGCGCTGGGCTGGGTCTGGCAGAGCAGGGCCGGGCGGGTGGCGAGTCCTGGAATCCTGGAATTCCCGCAACTCCCGCCCGGCACGAAATTCCCGCCTGCGGCCCGGCCCCGTCCCCCCCCGCAGACACCGGCCGCTGTACTTCAAATAGTTTAATTTTAAAAATATTCTATTCAGTGCTAAAATAACTTTCCACTTCCACGCGCGGCGGCGCCTTCGGCTTCGCCAGGCTCGATCACAGACTCGGCGGGACATGCAGTGGCGGCGGGGGGGGAGGAGCACGGGGGCGGGGGCAGAGCCCCGAGGCGGGGGGTCCTGTGGGGAAGGGGCCGGCCCCTGGCGCGTCCTTCCCCGTCCTGGGAACGTAGGGAGGGGGGTACCTAGACCGGGGCAGGGGACCCCCGGGGGCGCAGACCCCGCCGGGATCGGGACGGGGCGGGTCTTGCCCCACTGCCCTCGGCGCGGGGGAGCGCTCCTCGCTCTCCCAGCAGCTTATTGCACAGCGTCCCAGCGGGTCCCCCGCCCCCCGCGATCCCAGCTCCTGCCTCCGCTCACCGGGAACCGACAAACCGCTCCGTGCAGGGGGGAGGCGGCTCTCCCGATCCCAGCACCCCGGGAGGGCGGGCACAGAGCAAACAGCACCTGCCAATGCCTCACCCGGGGGGCTGCGGAGCGCAGGGAGCCCGGCGGACAACTCCCCCTGCACAGGGAGACCACCCGTCGGAGACCCCCGCGCTACAGGACAGGGCAGCAGGGAGAGAGGAGCCAATAAATAGAGGCAAACTCGCAGGTACTGGTGGCGGCCCCATCCGGCCGGGCAGTACAGGCTGTGACACGGGGCGGGCGGGGGGCTCCTGGCCCCCAGAGAAGGGCAGGGCAGGGCAGGCTGGATGGCAGGGCTGGGAGTGCCCGTCCCTGGGGAAGGGGCAGGGTGGAGGGAAGCACCCCGACCCTGGGGGAGGGCAGGCGGCTCTGCGAGGGGCTGGCGAAGGCGCTCTCCCCGGGGATGGGCAGGCTAGCTCTCCGAAGCTGTGTGGCACACAGAGTTCTGATCGGCACAAAATCTCTTCAGAGGTGGTGCACTGGAGTCCTCCTCCTCTTCAGTTACCTGCAAGAGCCAGAGGTCAGGGGCAGCGACAGGGGCTCAGTGTGCCCACCTGCCCACACAGACAAGCTGTGTCACTCTGTGGGGACACCCGGGCTTTCATCTGTGTGGAAGCCCCAGGGCACCAGGAGTAGGAACACACTTCAGTCCCTGAGCCGGCCAGAATTGTTGTTTTACTCGACCTCCACCTCCTTTCTTCACACTTTAACACCTGACCTGAACCAGGGGACAGCCTGGGAGTCTGGAGGTGTTTGGGGAGCTCCTGGAGGGTTGGGGAGCTCCTGGAGGTCACTTTGGGACTGCAGAGCAAGCCGTCTGTTGAGATGATTCTGCTGCAAAGGGCAGCAAGGAGGGTGAAGGGGGCAAGCTGGGTCTGCGCACATTTCAGTGTGGTTTCAATCCCCCTTCCCTTACCTGAGTCTCAAGGGGGACTGGCTCTTCCTTTGTGAGAGTGGGAGGCTCATCCGCGACTTCTGAGGAAGGCAGGGAGGGCTCTGGGGGGAACAGAAGAGTTAATGGAACTGCTGACCCAGGAGCACAGCGGTACCCAGCTTGGTGCTGAGCCAGGAGAGGAGGCCTCCAGCAGAAGACACAAGTCCCCACTGCACTGTCCACTTCCAACACTGCCTCAGCCACCAACCGGACAAGCAACGGCTCCGGCAGGACCTTCCCCAGCTCCAGCCACCCAGCCCAGCACCCACCTTCCAGCGTCTCCTGCCCCAGTGTGGGTGGCTGCGAGTCGTCCGTGCGGAAGTCGGACGTGTGGGCAGGACTCATGGACTCGCTCTGCTGGGGACTGGGGCTGGAGTTGGGGCTGCTGTCCACCTTGAGCTGGTAGACATCCGACAGAGAGCTCTGGTTGCTGTTCTCATCTGCAGAAACAGCACCTAGTGAAGAAGAGCACCTTGACCCAGGGGCCCAGGCAGCCGAGGGCGGCACTGAGAGCCAGGGTCTTTGAGAGAAGGACGCGCACAGAGGCAGTTAAGAGTGCAGGGGAGTCACTGTCACCCATCAACACAAGGGCTGCCGGGCACAGGACTCCCTGCTGGGACACAGCTGACATCAGACACAGCTGGCCCATGGGAGAGGGTGCTTCTGCCTGGTGACCCAGTCTGAGCAGAGAGTGACCCTGAGCCAGTCAGAAAGAACGAGCAGAGGCGACACCAAGTGCTCTGCTGCCAAATCTCACGTCTGCAGCTTGCAAGGCCCTGGGTGTTTGAGGGAAGGAGACCTCTTACCATAGAATCATCGAATGTTGTGAGTTGGAGGGACCCACCAGGATGATGGAGTCCAACTCCTGTCCCTGCACAGGACAATCCCAACATTCACACCATGTCCCTGAGGGCAAAATGCTGCTGGAATCTTGTCAGGCTTGGGGCCATCAGCACCTCCCTGGGGAGCCTGTGCCAGTGCTCCACCACCCTCTGCCTCAAGAACCTTTTCCTCATGGCCAACCTCACCCTCCCCTGCCACATCTTCCTGCCATGGCCTCTGCTCCTGGCGGTGGTGGCCAGAGAGAAGAGCTCAGCGCCTGCCCCTCCTCTGCCCCTGGGGAGGAAGTTCCAGACCACCATGAGATCTTCTCTCAGTCTCCTCTTCTCCAGGCTGAACAAACCAAGTGACTTCAGCCTCTCCCCACACCCTTCCCCTCTAAACCCTTCCCCAATGTTGTGTCCCTCCTCTGGACACTCTCCAGCAGCTTTAGATCCTTTTTCTCCCGTGGTGCCCAAGCTGCCCCCAGCGCTGGAGCTGAGGCCGCCCCAGTGCAGAGCAGAGCGGGACGATCCCCTCCCTGGCCCGGCTCGCAGTGCAGGGCTGGGTGCCCCCAGGACACGGTTGGATCTCTTGGCTGCCAGGACACACTGTTGGCTCATGTCCAACTTGGGGTTGACCAGAACCAGACCCTTTGCTTGTGTACCAAGGTTCTGTACCTCTTCTGTTTTGCGAGGCAGCAATGTAACAGCAGCATCAGTGCTCAGCACCTGCCTTGGGATGGGGAGGCAACCCTGGCACACGCCTTTTCCAGGTGAGTGGAGAGGCTGGGGACAGGCATGTGCTCTGTTCTGGCAGCAGATCCATGTTCTGTGTGAGCTTTGCTCAGCTCCACCACAGAGCCCAGCCTGCTCATGGCTGGCTGCAGTGCTCTGGGATCAAGAGCAAGATCAAGGAGATCCTCTGCCTTTTCACCCTAAGGTCCATGCAAGTCACTGCTGGAAGCAGTGGGCTCAGCTGCAGGCAGCCAGTGGCCTCTCCCCAGCAGGGACTGCAGAGTGGGAACGGGAGCTCCCACTCCTCCACTATCACAAGATACAACATTTGAGCTGAGAGGGGTTCAGCTCCAGTTTCCCATGAAGAACCTACAGGAAGATCCCAGAAACAGCTGATGAAGATTCTTTCCGACAGCAAAAATGAACAGTTTCAGCAGGAGCAGTCCAAAGAAGGACCAGCACAAACCCACACTGAAGATGTGCTGCTCTTCCCAGTACACGCAGCAGACACCAACCAGCAACGTCCCAGCTTCTTTGAGGCCTTAGAGTCTTTCCCCAGCTTGAAGGGGGCTCAGCCAGACTCACCTTGGAACTCCAAGAGCAGAGAGGAGTTGGCAGAGGTGTCAGCTGGGAAGCCATTGGGTTCTCGGGCAGTGCTGCTACTTGTTTTCGATTTCTCTTTCTTGAGAAGGGAAAGAAAAGCAGAACACAAGGTTAGAGAAGTCCACTACTGGCAAGAGGGTGTGGAGGTGCCCAAACTGCTGCAGAGATGCCACTCCCATGAGGGCAGCCGGGGGGAAGAGGAGGCTGGTGCAGGCTTTTGACTTTTTATTTCTCTTTTTGGGCCCTTTTCTAATGGAGATATGTCCTGGTTTTTAGCTCAAACAGAGCCGAGTTTCTTTTTAGTAGCTGAAATAGTGCTGTGTTTTGCTTTCAGCTGGGATTTGTTATGAGAGAGACACTGATAACACACCAGTGTTTGCATTTGTGTCCCTGGCACTGAAGGACTTTGTGTTTGTCTGTCTGCAAGCGCAAGAGCTCAGGGGTGAGGAATATTGACATGGATCAGCTCCATGGGCACTGGGCTCTGCCAAGGGGCTGTTCCATCTCCTGTCCCCCACGGGCAGGAGATCCATGAGGGGCTCTTCCTCGCTCGGGCTCTGGCTCTCCCGGGATTGCGGTTTCGGGTCGGGATTGTCGCTGCTCCGGGATCGTTCTCTGGGAACCGGCCGGGCTGGGTGGGTGGGGGGTGAGCAGTGGGCATCACTCATTTGCATATTTTGTTACTGTTATCATTAGCATTGCTATGTTAATATCAGTATTATTTTAAGTTTTATTTTGTTTCAGTGATTCAATTGCTCTTATCTCACCCTACAAGCCTCCTTACCCTTGCCCCCCAGTTCTCTCCCCTATCCCCTGGGGGTCGGGGGGAAGATGGGTGAATGGCTGTTGGCTGCTGGCCAAGGGCCAGCCCAGGGAAACTATCACAAGATACAACATCTGAGCTGCGAGGGGTTCAGGAGCCAAAGGAGGAGCCGACACCCGCACGGCAACGCGGCAACGCCGCCGAGCAAGAACACACCCGCTGGGGATGAGGGCAAAGGGACCGCGGGCAGGGGACCACCCAGGAGCGGGGGAGCTCAGGCGCCAGGGAGGGAACCAGCACAGAGCCCTCAGCGCGGCCGGGCGGCAGCACACGGAGCCCAGCGGGAGGCAGTACCGGGGCCCCACGGGGGAGCGGGGCCGCTGCCAGCGCCGCGAGCCCCGCGGCCTCTCTCTGCCCTGGGCTCCGGGGGAGGGGCGGGGCCGCGCGGTACCCACCTCCTTGCTGTCCGCCACCGGCACCCACTTGAATATCCGCAGGGACGTGTCGCCCACCGTCACCCACTTCTTCTCCCTGCGGACACGGCGGTCAGCGGCGATAGCGCGCGGCACCCTGGCAACAAGCCCCGCCCTCCACGCTCCGATTGGCCACGAGGAACGCCAATCCACAGCACTGCCACGCCCCGCCCACACCTCGTTGTGATTGGTCGCTCAGCCCGACGATCACCGGCGCTTCCGGTCCCCCCCACACTCCCGAGCACACAGGGCGAGTTAATTGGCTGCTGCCTCGCTATCCCCGCCCGCTACCCCACGCAGCACGCTGATTGGATACTCGCCACTGGAGCACCTCCACCGGCACCCGTGTGGTGCGGTGATTGGCTGCACGCCGGGCAGGCCCCACCCCTCCCCCCGCGGCCCCGCCCCTCACCATCTGCGGACGCGCTCGATGGCCGCCATCACTTTTTTAATGTCATCCTTGGCGCGGCTGCGGGTCTCGGCGCGCACCGAGCGGCCCGACATGGCGCCCGCAGCCCCGGCAGCCCCGACTCCACAGCACCCGCCGCCTCTCTCCGCGCATGCGCGCGCGCCCCTCCCCGCCCACGCCCTACGCGTGTGCGTCACCGCGCTCGCCACGCCCGCATCGGAGGGAGGGGGCGGTGGTGAGTAGTGCGCCTGCGCGTCTCGCCCCGCCCCCTCGTGGGCAGGGAGCTGATGCGGAGGCGGGGCGACGCCCCTTCCGCCATCTTAGGTTGGGGCAAATCCCGCCCTGCGCTGGGCACGACCCAGTGTCCTCGAGTCCCGGTTGGCGCTGAGCCGGTACTGGCGGCCCCTGGGTCGTGCCCATGGCGGCCGCGCATCACCTCATCGCGCGCAGGCAGCGGCATGACAGCGCTGCTCCTTCCCGTGCAGCAGGACCCCCACACCGAACCTGTGCCGCTCCTCCCCCAAAAACCCCCCAAAAATCCCCGTTCTAAGCCTAGAATACCCCATGGGCCCTGTCTGAGCAATCATTTCCGTGGGATGGCGCCGAGACAGAGGGCAGAGAGAAGTCCTTGGAAGGAAACAAGCGTCACCCCAGGGACCCTGCGATGTGCCGCCCAGCTCCCCGCTGCCTCAGTCAGAAAGCACACGAGGAAGGCCCTGGGCGCGCACTCTGGATGCTCTTTTATTATAAGTTCCGTGTTATTAAAAAAAAAATAATCTCTCCAGGCAGAACGCAGCTGCCTGCAAGCGCAGAGCCAGGAGGCCCCACCACGGGGCAGGATCAGTGCTTCTTGCCGTAGATGGCGGCCAGCGCTTTGCGGGCACTGGAGATCTGCTGCTCCAGCCTCTCCCGGGTGGCTTTGTTCCCAGTTTTTTTCAGCATGGTCTCCATCTCCTCCACCACCGCCCGGTGGCCGGCTGTGTTGTGGAAGACGCGGATGGCCCGGTCCCCACACGACACCAGGTAGCGGCTGTTGGTGTCAAAAGCCAAGTCTGTTATGCACTGTCCGTGCACGCCAACGAAGCGCTCCTCCTCCTCGCCCCTTCTCGTGTTGTACACAACGATGTCTGCGCCGCTAGAGATGGCAACGACGCGAGCATCAGGGGACAGGGTGATGCGACAAGGCTCCCCCACCTCGCACTTCCCCGTCAGAAGCAGGTACGGATCTTGTTGCTTCTTATATTCCACGTCTGTGTCCCAGAACTTCCACGTCCCATCCTTCGAAACAGTTGCCATCCTGCAGGCAGGAGACAGAGCGCAGGTCAGCGCAAGGACATCAGGAAGTGGTGCCACTTCCCCTGCCACGCCTGCGAACCAGGAATCCTCTGTGGCCAGAGAGCTCTTTGGGAAGCATGAGGCTGTACACGCATACAGTCCTCGCCCTCCTTCCAGAGCGTGAGCAGTTGCTCCCAGGGGGAAAACCACAGGGAACATGCAGGTGGCACAAGCCAGTCAAGGTTTTGCTGTCCTGGGCTCCCAGGACAACGTTCCCCCACACTGCACAGGGGCTCAGCCCCCTGGCACATGCTGCTGGCGTACGCTGGAAGGGGTGAGCTCAGGTGAGGCAGAGCTATCCATTTCAGTGGATAACACGCACTTACCTCCTCGAGTCATTGGAGAAGGAGAAGGAATGTATGCCAGCGGTGTGGCCCTTCAACTCAAACGCCCTCGTCACCTCCCGGAAGTCTCCGTTCTTGCCAAAACACACCTCCCACACCTTCACATCGGGGGTAAAGCCACAGGATGCCACAAACCTGGGGGAAAGACACAGGGTGCCTGTTACAGAGCACTGACGGTGGCCAGGCTGTGGCACCAGCCCTACGGATGCTTTTGATCCCCAAACTCACAGAGCTTGTCTTCCTGCAGCAGCAAGTTAGAGACAGAATGGAGAACAAGATTTTCCTGATAAACAAAATCTCCACCTAATAAAAATTTTAATTTTAGAATTAACCTTTAAAAGGTTACAAACAAGTTAGAAATGCTGCTGTCCTACCTCCACTATCTGAGGCTGATGCTGTTCTCAGTGACTCAGGAGACGGTCAACAGGAACAGCAGTGCTGAGGCACAACAGCAACCCACTGCAACCCACCAAGTGTCTGAGACTATGCAGCTGAGAGCCAGCGCTCTCTGAGGGGCAGCTCTCAGGGGTCAGAATCCCCTTTTAAAATGTGGAACCCTCGAAAATTGCATTGAAATGACAAGTAACTGCTGATGGTCTGAACTGATGACATCCTCAGGGAAGTAGCAAGGTTCCTGTTCGCTCCTGCAGCAGGAGCAGCCTGTAACACCTCATGGCCCTCACCTCCCGCAGGGCGACACCGTGGCATAGGCATTGTTCATCTGGTTAGTGTTAATGCTGGCTAGGACTTCACCCTTTGGGTTCCATATCAGGATAGTAGTGTCACTGGAAGCTGTCATGACAAACTTTCCTGAGGAAAAAAGGCAAAGATCAGGAGAGCTCCCAGGCCTAACACTGCCACAGACTACCAAAGTCAAAAGCAGCAGCAAAGTTCAAGGAGTGTCAATCTCCTGGGACAGAATGAAGAGCATTAAAAGAAGACTCGGCTCCTGGTTGTGCCTTGGCGCACCCTTGGCCTCAGCTGCCGTCAGCTGGCAGTGGGCACCCAGAGACCACTTGTACACCTCGCCCCAGCAACCCTCAGGTCCCCCCCGCAGAGCCCAGCACTGAGCCGGGACTGCAGCAGTGACACGCCAGACTCGATCCTCCCCAGAAGGTTAAAACACAGCTCGAGGTGCCTGCAGCTTTTGAGTCATGGACTGCAGGCAGGTAGAGGACTACAGGTCACACTACTGTTATCCATGATCACTGTTTGTGTCACCATTTTGAGTATCTCCTTGTTTCCATTTGCAATGCTTTCCTCCTTTTCCATCTCAGCCCAGACAGGGAGTTGCCTGTTTACCTTTCAGCTACTTGCTGCAAGTTTAAGTTTTCACTTTCACAGCTGAACAAAGCTCTCAGTTACCACGTTCTCTGCTCTCCTATTACAGAAGTGACCTCACATTCACTCACTTCCAACTGCCTGCTGCCACATACCTGAAGTATGAATCCATCAAGCCCTCACCACTAACACATACCACCCCCCCAGCCTCTGGTCTAGAAGATCCCAGAAGTCCAAGACAGACCATAAGAACTCACTAGAGACTTTTGGCTGGTTAAAGAGACTGGCAGGACAGAGAACAGCAATCCTCGCAATACTGAGAGCAGACCTCTTTACAACAGCATCCCTGAAAACCTAAGTTAAGAGACTATGCTTATCAGGCAGCAAGCTCTGTGCTTACAGGAATATCATCTGTCTGCAAAGGACATCTTTCAGTTCACTCACTAGTGAACAAAGGCTAAAACGTAACACCTAAGAGACTACAGAGAATCAAGTACTGGTGCAGAAATGGGCGTTGTGAATGCCAAAAACTCCAACACTTTCAACCCAGCAGCTCTTGCTTTACAAGGAAATCAAAGCTGATCTTGAGCCTCAACAAATGAGCAGCTCATTTCCATACCTGTCTCTGCAATTCCTATGTTAATGACAGGGGCCTTGTGCTTCTTCGGGAAGTCCCCAGAAGCTGCTGTGAAGGTGAAGCTGCCATCGTCCTTCTTGGTCATTTTATAGACACGAATCGTCTCTCCATTCGCCAGCCAAACAATGAATGCCCTAAGTGCAAGGACAGATACTCTGAGCAGTTAAGAAACAGTCTCCCCCAGCTCAGCCTGGCTACAGGAGGTGAGCTAACAGGTCACTTGGTGGCACCTTGGGAAAGGGATATGCTGGTAGATAAAAAGCTGCGTGCATTACAAGGGCACCAAGTTCTCTGCCCGTGTTAGCTCAACTGCAACACCAAATGGAAAAGAACAGTTCATTACTCCACACCTGGAAAGAGATCCCTTCCTCTCTCTAAAAGAGGCCACTTCACAAGGTGCCAAGGCATGCTTTCTGACCAACCCTCCCAGTCAGCAAAAGCTCTCTTCCCTGTCCCCCAGAGAGGCTCAGCAGTGCAACCCAGCTGCCAGGCCTGCTGGCAAAGACCTGAACAAGCACCTTCCACAGGGGTTGCAAGCTGGGCACTGGGATATTTGCCCTGAGCACCACATTAAAGTGCCTGCTGCTTCCATCAACCAGTGGGGCTGTTGGGAGCTGGTGAGGGATGCAGCCCCTGTGCAGCCCAGTCCAGAGGATGCCCGGGTGGTCCCTGGGCTGGAGGATGATGATGACGATGAGCTGTGGGGAAGCCCGGCCCTACCGGCAGTCGGGGCTGAGGCGGACAAGCTCGGCGTGGTCCAGCCCCACGTTGGCGCGCAGGCAGCGGTGCTCGCGCGCCGTGAAGTCCCGGGTGCTCCACAGCCGGACGGTCCGGTCGTCGGCGCACGACGCCAGGTACTTGCCGCTGCTGCTGAAGTCCAGGCAGGAAACAGAGCCGCTGTGGCCCTACGGAGAGAGGGCGGTCACACGGGGAGGAGGGAGAGCGCTGGCGGGGCACTGGCCCCGGGGCTCGCACGGTACCTTCAGGGCAGCTACCAGCAGCCGGTGGGCGAAGCTGTGCTGCTGCGGTTTGTCCCTCCGGGCCCGCGCCGGCTGCTTCGCCTTCCTGTGCTCCTCCGGCCTCGCGGCGGCGTGGCCGTTCGCCCTGGGGCCTGCGGGGAGCGGAGGGTCGGGTCAGCGCCGCCCAGCCCGGGCCCGGGCCCGGCCCCGGCCCCGGCCGATCCCCGGCACTCACCGTCCGGCGGGGCAGCGGGCGGGTTCCGCAGGGCAGCGCGGCGCAGCGCGGCCGCCAGCAGCAGCGGGACGAGGATGAGGAGGAGGAGGGCGCCTGGCAGCACCAACCCGCCAAGCACCGCCGCCTCCATCTTCCCGCCGCCGCCGCCACCTCAGCGGGGCCGCACCGACCTCCCCCCGCGCCCCGGCGCGGTCAGACCCAGCGCGCATGCGACGAGACGCGACGGGGTGCGCCGGAGGCACGCGCATGGCGCACCAAGGGTGCACGCGCGGCTCCCTGCGAGCTCCGTGTACGGCGGCCCCTGGCGGCGGGGAGTAGTACTGCCCCCCTCCGCGCCTGCCCGCCCCTGCCCAGCCCCTGCCGCTGCCCAGCGCTGCCCCAGAGCTGCCCGGGGCAGGAAGAACCACGCTGGGGCCTGTGGGCAAGAGCAAGTCCTTTACCAGGCAGCAGCGCCGGGCCCCACCAGCTTCTCCGCATGCCCAGACCTCCCGGCCCAGGCTGGGCAGGCTCCGTGCTGCCCCGCGGCTCTGGCTCTGTCAGGCCCCAGGGTGCAGGACCAGGGAACCGGCAGCAGCCCCTGCCACTGGCCATGCTGGCCCCACGGCTCCTTGCTGGCGCTGGCGGGCGCTCGCCTGGCAGCACCGAGGGTCTTGGCAAGGTTGGCAGAGCCTCTCCAGGGGCTGTTAGGAGGAGCCACCGCCACGTCCCATCCCTGCCACTGCCCGCGTCGCCTGCTCCGGGATGCAGGCTGGGTCGCTCAGGATGGAGGTGGAAATGCTCAGCTGCCGGAGGGAGCTCAGGACGGCTACGAGGAGATATGGGACGTGTCAGCTGCCCCCCCGCGCCTTGGGGGCTGGAAGGGGTTCAGGTTAACCCATCCTGGGGGAGATGGCTTTCCCCGTCCCCGCTCCAGCCCCTGGAACAGCATGACAGCTCCCTGCCACAGCCCCCAGCGGAAAGGGTGAAGGGAAACCCACCCTGTGGGGCTTTGGGGAGGGCTCAGCTCTGCTGTGCCAGGACACAGGCTGGGGTTAGGGCAGCAGCAGCCAGCTCAGCTGGAGCACAGATGCAAAAGGAGCGTGTAAAAGCACCAAGCACGCAGCCCGAGGACATCCCGCGGGTGCTTCCCTCCCATGCCGCAGAAGCGTGGTGCAGCACCAGCCCTACCACCCCTCAGGGCACCCCTGTCCTTTTCCCCTCTGCTTTTCTCTCAGTCTGTGCCAGCTGGCCAGCCTGGCTTCTTCAGGGTGCCATGGACAGGAGCAGGGCCACCTACTCGGCCGAAGCGCTGGGAGGGAGCAGTGCTGGTCCAGCCAGGCGAGAGACGTCTGGGTGAGGCTCTCCATGCTGGCCGTGGAGACCATGCCATTGAAGGACTCAAAGAGGGGCCGGATGATGATACTGAACTGATGGGAGCAGAGGAGTTAAGGACCAGCCTTGTCGAGACCACAGTCTCCCACCTGCCAGGTGTGGGCAGCCCCCTCCTCCAGGCAGCAGGACAAACCTCTCTGCCCGGCCATGGAGCAGACCTGGGTGCCTTCCTCAGCACAGCGCCATGCTGGGCACCAGCCTATGCTGCTGGGGTGATGGGGACCTGTGTGTCACCCAGGGCAGGCACTGGGAGAGCTGTGTAACCCCCATCACGACTGGGGCTGCCAGAAAGGGTTGATCAGACACAAGACAACTCTTCCAGAGCAGATCAAGGATCCAGCTAGCACAGTGTCCTCTGAAGTGCCTGGGAGCAGGGCATGACTCCAGTGTGTCCGCTGTGCTCCCCTGGTGCTCCCAGCCTGCAGGGACCACCACTGGGGAGTGGTGATTTTGTGCATGTAGTGATGCACAGCAGATACCTCCACCACAAGCACGTCCTGGAGCCCACGTCAGCTTTAGCATCCCCAGTGTCCTGCGGAAGGAGCTCCCCAGCTCTCCCAAACTCTGCGTCAGGCGCCATCCCGGCCTTGCCCAGGCTGCCTGCGCGGGATCGGGCCGTGGGCAGCACAGCCGGCCCATCCCTCTGCCACCGGGGATTCTGTAGACTTCTCAGTCTCCGCAGGCTTAATATTCCCACTGTGTCTAATTCCTGCTTACAGAGAAGCAGGCCCAGCCCTTTGGCTGCCCATTCCCTGCCCCTTGGTCCCCTCCATCCTTTCCAACACATGGAGCCCAGACTTGTGTCCCAGTGTGCCACATGGCCACCAAGGCCAAGCCAACATGTCCCCAGCTTTCTATCCAATCCCTAGTTGATGGCTGCTGCCTTTCAGAGGCAGTTCCCATGTCACCAGGAGCTCTTCCCTGCATGAGCTCAGCTCTGCTGGTGTCTTCCCTTCTCCCTGAGGACCAACCACTTGCTCCTACTCTGTTTGCATCCTTCTAACAGAAGCTTCCTCCTAACCAAGGCATCTGTGTATGCTCCAACCATGTGCCCTTGACTGGGAAATGTCTCCTGTCATCCCCAGAGCCTCTCAAGCCGGAGGATCCCCACAGACCTGGGAGGAGTGGGTTAACCAGAGGACCTGGTATTTGGTGAAGCGGTTATGGCAAACAGCAGGCACCGGCCCCAAAGGATACAATCCAGAACTTCCAGTTCTGCAGCGTGGAGGAGCGAACGTACTCCTCGAACATGCTGCGCATCTGCTCGAAGCGCTGGCGTGTGATGGGCACCCCTGTGGCGGGCAGCTGCTCCTGGCACAGGCTGTGGGGTACAGGCAGCTCTGTGGATCCGTGTTCAGGAGGCCAGGAGCTGCAGGAGCTGCTCTGTGGGGAGAGGCTCTGGCAGGACCTCAGCTCTCAGCAGGGGTGGGCAGGAAATGTCCCCCTCCCAGGCTAGCTGTAGGGCATGGCCCCACACAGCACTGCCTCTTGAGCATCCCACCCCCAAAACAGGGTTTGAGGGAGGACAGAGTCAGATCCAGGTCCTGGAAGGTGCTCAGGAGAACGGCTGTGTCCCGCTGCCTCCCTGGTGCTGCCGCTTGCCCTGCCTGGCTACCCCGATGCAGGAGGCGGCTCCCTCCATGCCTCTCTTACTTGATGGAGCCATTGAGCTCCTCGATCTGCTCCCGCAGCCGCTGTGCCTCATCCTGCAGGGCCGCCCGCTCCTGCTGCAGCTTGCAGATGTACTCGGCTGTCTTCTGCAAGGTGGTGGCCTTGCTGACCTGTGGGGCCGCAGGGGTGAGATGGCAAAGGGAGCCCCTGGGGTGGGCAGGGCATGGGGCACCCAGTGCTTTGTGCAGTGGGGCTGGGGCAGAGTGAGGTGCGGTGTTCCTCATGGCCGAGCTTTGGTGGCTTCTGCTACCGGCTCCAGAGCCCAGAGCACTTTGGCACAGCTGCATCGTGCGGGTCTCCACATGCCTGGTGTGGGCTCGCAGCCTCCTGCACCACGGGCTGGGGTGCAGGGCAGGAGCCCTCTGCATGGGGGCAAAATCCAGGTGACACACCGTGTCCCTGGGCGCTCACCTTGGTGCTGGGCTGGGCACTCAGTGTGCTCACCAGGCTGTGCAGTGTGTCAAAGCCCAGCTTGATGTTGAAGCGTCTCTTCTGCTCAGCGGAGATGTGTGTGATGCGGCGGCTCTCCATCTGTAGGCAAGTGCTGTCAGGCATCTCCTGGCAGTGGGGATGGCCCTGGGCCACCTGTCCCATCGGGGACAGGCTGGCCCAAACCTTGCAGCCAGTGGGGTGGAGTTCAGGAGGCAGGAAAGGCGCCTGTGTGTGGAGATGGTGCCCCCATAGCGAAGGCGACGCTTGCTCCTGCTGTACCTTGCTGGACCCAGGCCTGCCCTGGCGGTACACAGGATGGTGCGGGGAGATGCCAGCGCCCAGCCCCACAGCAGGTCCTGAGGAAGCCTGGCTGGGCTTGGGCCAGTCGCTGCCTGGAAGAGGAAAGGTGATGCTCTGGGGAGAGGGGCAGCAGCAGCCGCAGCCCCTCGTGATGGGCTGACACCAGGGTCTCACACTGGGATGGGTGGAGAGGAGCAGCCTGCAGCACTACCCCGGCCCTAGGACCGACACTCCGCTCAGCTAACAGGATGCTCTGGGCCAGCATCTGATCATGTCTTATCACTTTGTCTTGTACCAAATCCCACTCATTTTACAACTGCTCAGAAATGGGAACGTTTGGAATATGCCATTTTAAACTCCCGTCATTTTTTAGGGTGGAAATCACCAGGAGAGAGTCCCAAGGGCAGCAAGACTGCGGTCCACAGCACCAAACTGAAACTGGGAACAACACCAGAGCCTGCTTGCCAACCACGGCTCTGGTTTCTGCGGGTGAAAGCAGAGTGCTTCCCACTTGAAAACCAAGCTCTAGGTTCTCAAAACCACAGTCCGACATTTTGCTCTTTTTTGTCTTTTCCTGTTTCTACTTTTTTCCCTGGAGAAGGAGGCAGGTGAAGGGGCTGTGCCCTCCCCATGGAAAGAAATCATCCATGTTCTGCTGGGTAAATGGAAATAACTGGGGTTGAAACTGAAACGAAACATTCCCACAGTGTTTGGTCCAAGCTCCCTGCAGGACACGCGGTGTCCTGTGGAGCTCCTTGGAGCGCTGCAGACTCACCACACGCCGACGTGGGGGACAGCTGCTCTGCCTTGGGGACCAGCAGTGGGTCCGGCTGGATGCCTGCCAGTGGCACCGGCACTGCCTGGGAAGGGCTGGAGCCAGGAGCCAGCCCTGGGCTCAGCTCAGCCATTCTGGAGAGGAAGGCGGCAGGGACATCGGGGACAGTGCTCTGCTGCTGGGAGAAGGCAGAGGAAAGTGGGAGTTGGGGAGTCAGTGCCCCATGCACACCAGGGTCCAGACCTTCCCCCTTGGTCGGTCGGTGTCCAGGCCCAAACACCCACAAGGAGCCCAGGGAGAAGGACGTGCAGCCCTGTCCCCACGGGACATCCCACCATCTGCAGGGACAGCCCCAGCCCCATTGCCCCAGGGCAGCATCGCCAGGAAAGGGGCCCTGCAAGCTGGGTATTTCCTACCTCTGCCCTCTTTCTTTTACAGAAGAAAGCACTCAGTTGGCCCCTGGCACACTGACTGCATGCCCCTTCCTTCATGCTGTGCCTGTCCAGCCCCATATTGCAATGGGTGACCCCGCAGAGCCCCATCTTCCCACCTGCCACAGGCGAGTGCTTACCCAGGAGACAGGGGACGTGGGCACGAGTGCTGCGCCCATCGGGCGTGGGGCATCCAGGGCTGGCTCCTGCTTGGCTGCAAGAGGGCAGGAAGCAGAAGGGTGCCTCTGCATGTGGGTGTCAGGGCTCAGGTGAGCCCCTGCCCCACGGGACAGCCAGACTCCAGCACCAGCACTGCTGCAGCCCCTTCCCGGCCTGGCTGCCCCAGGGAAGGGTGAAGCAGCCCCTGGGGAGAGGTGCCTTTGCTCTCTGCAGTGGGGTTGTCCCTGGGAGCCTTGGTGCAGGCAGGCACCCCCAGCCCCTCCCCAGCCAAACACAGGGCCAGAGGTGACAGCCTCCATGGGACCTGTCCCACCACACACATAGGCAGCCAGTTGGGCTGGACACTGGTGACCCCTCAGCCCATCCATGGATTGCCACGGAGACCAGACTGGGGACATGGGGACTTTTCAGTGCTGCCCGTGGCCAAGCCCTGGGGTGGTCTGGGCCCTGTCTCTCTCCAGGGGCTGCTGGAGCCTGGGGAGTCTCCCTGGGCACAGCTTCACCCCTGGGTTTGGCTCTGCCCTGCCACAGGCACAGGCCACATGCACTGCCCAGCATCCCCGGCGTCCCAACCCCAGGGGGAAGGCAGACCCCCACTCCAATCCCCCCAACAGCATCCCTCCCTGCCACTGGCTTGCCCCTGTGTCCCCCCCCAGCCCCCAGCCCCATTACCTGCAGTCAGCAGCGGGCTCAGGCAGGGGTTGGGCACGGCAAGGTGGGGTGGCACAGGGGGTCCCAGCAGCCTCTTCTCCTTGGTGCCGCTGGGCTTTGCCTTCGGCGGCCCACACCCACCCTGGGGCAGCCCCTTGGTGGGGGCAAACCTGGGGTTGCCCAGCAGGGCGGGGGGCAGGAGCTGGGGAGCAGCTGGGCCAGGGTACCCTGGTGACACCATGCCTGTGGCATAGCCCAGCCCAGGGGCGTGGGGGGCGAAGCAGGGCAGGGAGAGGGGCGAGGCAGGGGGGGCAAGGAGCGAGGGGTTGGGCGAGCTGGCACAGGGCAACTTGGAGCGGGGAACTGAGGTGGGGGAGAATGGGGGTTCTGGGCCCAGCAGCGATGTCCTGGGGGATGAGATGGGGGGGGCATAGAGGGGTCCTGGCGGCTCCAGGCTGAGGCACTTGCTGGGGAGGCCATACTGCAGCAGGGGCTTGTGTTGGAGCTGGGGGCTGAGACTGCTGGGAGCTGTGACGGGGGCCTCGGGGGGCAAGGGGTCCGGGAGGAGCTCAGGGGCCAGGAAGGCACTGTGGAGGCCAAGCTGGGAGGCACTGCCGGGCTGTGGAAGACACGGGAGGGTCAGGGTGGGTAGCTGGGGTACCCTCAGCCATGGGCTGTGAGCTGAGGTCCTGCTCACCTGGAGGAGGGTGCTGGGTGGGAGTGAGGCCTCGGGGCTGGCAGGCAGCCCCCGCGCACCCATCAGGGACCCTCCACCACCGAACAGGGTCTCGACCATGGGCATGAAGCAGGGAGGCTCCTGGTAGCCCAGTTGGGTCTGAGATGGCAGTGGCCGGTGACCAGTGAAAATATCTGCAGAGCCAAGAGGAGGCAGAGTGATGGGCTTGAGGGATCACCCTGGAGAGGGGTCACAAGCCCCAGGGCATGCCATGGGGAGCCATAGCCCATCACCAGCACTGCCACAGGTTTGCCAGTCCCCCTTTCACCTCACAGTGTCAGGGCAGCTCCCGGCTCTGTGAGCAGATTTGGCACCCGGGTTGTGAAACGCTGGAGTGTGGAGAGGAGGCAGCCCACACACCCAGGGCCAGCCTTGCCACGTGCAAGGGGACAGGAAAACCCACCTGGGGTGCCACCCAAGGGTGGAGACCCCATCCCTGTCCCAGACACCCAGCTGGGTGCTGCATGCTCCAGTGCTGGGGCTGCTCCCATGGGGGGTGAGCGGTCATCTCACTCCTCCTGAACGAGCCCTGGGTTGGGGCAGGGACCATGACCCCCAGGCTGTGGGGCAGCCACAGTGGAGGGGCTCGAAGGAGTGAGTCACAGCGTCCCTGAGCCACAGAGGATGGTCCCCAGGGGTGGTGATGAGTGCTCATCTCCCTGCCCCAGCGCTGCCTTGCGTGCAGCCTGTGGCTAACCACATCCCATGGCCTTCCCGAAGCGGAGCCCTGTGACCCTGCCGCGACTCCCTCTCTCTTCCTCTCCCCTTCCCACGACCCTGCTCCTTCCGCAGGCCCAGATGCTGTGGCGCAAAGCGCTGGCCTGACACTTTGGGCAGCCACCTCCCTGGTGAAAGGAGCTCCCCGGGCACATCAGCCCCACACACGCCTCAGCTCGGTGCTGGTGCTGCTACTGCCTGTGCCAGCACTGGCTCGGGCACTGCTGCCAGGAGGGTTTTCCCTGGAGAAGATGACTGTGGGGTGGGGATGGGGCTGCTGGATGCTGCCCTGTGGGATGGAGCAGGAGCGCTGGCTGGGTTTGCAGCAGCTGCCCACCAGCCGCTGGCACACGCTCCGTGCCCGAGCAGCCGCCCCAGAACACGGGCACTCGCATCCCCTCGGGGAGCGCCCAGCTGTGCTCCCAGCCCCTCAGCTGGTACCAGCATCGCTGCCTTCAGGCCCCGTGTGCTGCTGGCTCTGCCTGCCTGGCCTGCGCAGCTATGGCACGGGCACCAGCAGGGCTGCAGGACTCTGCTCTCCTTCCAGGCTCTGGAACAGGCTCCAGCACCTGGGGTGCCCTGGCTGTGACCCGCAAAGGCCTGAGACCCTTTATGAATCTACACCAGAGAAGGATGCCATGGGGCTGAGCATGGTGATGGTTCCAGCAGTGCAACATATTGACAGCTGAGAGTAACACTGGGGTGAGAAAGGGCTGTGTCACCACTGAGCTGCCCCGTTCAGCCCTCAGACTGCCCCTTCCCCCTGCCAGGGACACGCTGAATGCCTGGGAGCATGGCAGAGCCACCCCTGCCTCTCGATGTCCTGGCACTCGGCATGGGCTGTGGTGCTGCCAGGCAGGATCTCAGGCTCCCCAGGCTCAGCACCCAGCTCCACACTGCCCCAGCCCTCCAGCCCTGTCCCCTGTCCCACACCAGGCTGTCCCCTGCCACCAGCACTGAAGCTCTGTGAGTATTTATAGGCATTTCGGGTGCCCAGCTCTGCAGATTCAATTCCTCTTGCGCCTCTTGCTGTGCTGCAGGGATGGATGGTGGATGCTGCCCAGTGCAGCAGCTGGCAGCCCCTGGGCACTCTGTCCTTCCTTTCTTTTGCCTCTTCCCCACCCCACAGATCTTGCCCATGCTCTTTTCCACTGTCACATCACCCTGACCTGTCCCCAGGCCATGCAGCATGGCCAGGACATGCTGCTGCTTGAGGGAGAAGAGCCCGTGTGGTCGGCACACCACGGCTTTGGCACTGCGTTCAAACTCAGAGCTGCTTTCTGGAGTCAGTGCTACAGAGCCCATTCCCAACCCTCCAGCGTTGGCCCCAGGTTCTGGGAGACCCTGCAGTGCTGCAGGGCGATGCCATCCCATGGGAAGGCCATCCCAGCCCCCAGCTCCCCGGTGCCTGGCGCGAGTCCTACCTGGAGCACGGTGCCAGCGGGGCGCGGGGCTGGGCTGCTCCCTTGCCTCTGCCATCAGGACTTCTCCATCCACCCCACACCACACTCTGGCACCCGCCACGGACACGAGGCGCTTCCTCATTTGGGGATTGGTTTACACACGCTGACTGACAGGCGCCGAGCTCTGCCACAGCCACCAGCCATGGTGACAGCTGTGTGACCCTGCCGTAGCCCTGTGCCGACTGTCGTGGTGCTCACCCCACACACTTGCACCATGATGATCTGCATGAGGCTGTCGGGGGTATCCCCACTCCCAAGCCATGAGAAGCCATCGCACACCCTGCTAGAAAAGTGGCCTTGGGGACATAATTGGTTGGCTGACACCTGCAGTTCTGTCACCCAGCACCCAGCGTTCACCCCCATCTCCTCTCCCCACTTCTCCCACGGCCCCATGGGCACACAGCCCTGGCGCTGCCCATCACACGATGTGTGCACACCCCTCTGCTCCGACACCTCCGCCCCACACTCCCACGCAGCCCACGCACGCCCGTGTCCCGCCAGAGCGCACATCGCTTGCACGCGCACATGGCGCTGCCCGTGGCAGGACTGTCACCTCTTGTCACTGGGGTGAGCTGCTCCACGCGGCACCTCAGGAAATGCCACGTTTGGGACAAAACTCCCACCCACAAGTCTCTGAGCACCCTGCAGGTGCTGCCCTGCACCGGGGCATGCAGGCCTCTCTCCAGCCGTACCATGCCTGGGCAGACAATGAGCCACACCTGGGATGCCACCCCTGCCTCCAGTTGGGCTTGAGACCCTCCCCAGCCCCAGCAGCCCCCCATGCAGAGCTGCTGGGCATGGGCAGAACAGGAAGGGATGCTTTCCTGAGATGTAGTGCCTGGCAGTAAGACCTATCACATTCCCAGGGAGCACCCTGGAGCAAAATGCAGGCCTTTTCCCCAGGGTAAAAAAGACAACTTGTCTGCTCATAGAAATATCTTGGTGCAGGTGGGCACTGCTGTGCCCCTTGCCATCTCCTGCTGAGAACAAGGCCGTGCCATGCTGGTGGCACAAATGAAAGCTGGGCCCACAAAGAGAGGTGCTGGGGCTGCTGCTGTGACACCATTGTGGTGAGGTGCTGCTTGAAAGGGGTTGGTGCAATCTTCCATTACCGTGCAGGACCTCTAAGGGGAAGGGACACTTGTCAAGTGTCAGTTTGACCCATTTGGAGCTGTCCCACCTCTCAGGGTCTCATGCCCACATGAGGCACCTGGGGACAGGAGGCAAAGGGCCAACAGTAGGGACAGACCCTCTTCCCAGCACAGCTCACCCTGATGGGACCACTGCAGGAATGAGCTGAGGAGGGCTGGCAAGAGCCTTCCCACCCCACCCATCCCCAGGGCATCCCACCACCTGCCCTGGTACATCAGAGTGCCCCAGCCTGCTCCCCCACCAGCATCTGCTCTTGCATCACCCTGCAGCCTCATGGTGCAAGCACCCTTGCTTCCTCCTGCCGAAGGAAGTGGAGACCAGCCGTGGATCTCGCTGGGGTCTAGAGATGCTGGTGCTGACAGAGACCACCCAGGAAGGCTTCAGCCATCAGCCCACAGCAGAGCTCCCACCCTGCAAAGTGTACCCAGGCCACCAGCACCGGCACATGCAGACACTGCGCAGCACAGCTGGGAGCAGGACGTGTCCCTGCTGACTCCACGGCGCTCACGGACACTCGCAGCTCAGAGCCTGCATGGCAGAGCTGGTGGCAGCACCATGGGAGGAGGCTGCCATTGCCACTTCCCCGTGTCCCCCTTGGCCCCCTTGCCCCAGCTGGACACCAGTGCCAGGTTTGTCCCTGGGCCAGCCTGGCAGGGACAGTGACCTGTCCCTAGGGGATGTAGCACAGCCCAGCACAGTGTCCCAGCTCTGAGCCAGCTCCCTGGGCTGCTTAGCCTGTGGCTGGCCAAGGAGCCGGGTGAGGAGGGGGGACACGGCAGCACAGAGCCTGCTGTCTAGAGGTTTCCTCTTTCTTGTGGGGTCAATTGTCCTTCCTCTGTCTGCATCCAAAACAAGGTGGTTTGGCACTCCTGGAAAGACCCTCTGTTTGTAGAAATTCCCTCCCACAGCTCCTGGCCAGGCTCTTCCCAACCTGCCATGGCTCTGCCCCAGGCCTGCCGCAGCACCCTGGCCCATGCATGCTGCTTTGTCCATGCCAGTGGACAGCCAGTGCTTTCTGGCTGCCCCAGCAGGTCCTGCTGCTGCTTGGCCAACCCTCTGACCCCCATTTTTGACTGCCATGGGGTGCAGAGTGTGCTGAGCTGTGCAGGACATGGTACCGCATCCAGGCTGGTTCTTACCCGAGATCTCCATATCATCCAGGCTGGGCTGCAGGGGTGCCAAGTCTGGCTGTATCATGTCAGCATTCCCAACGTAGGCTGGAAGAGGGCAGAGCCACAATGCTTAGGCCCAGCCACTGCACCCCCAGGACCCCTCCTCAAGGTTCCTCCCACCACTGCCCTCACACCCGCCTGGCTGCCACCCCTCTATGACAGCCCAGAGTCACCCCGCATTGCTGCACCCTGCCCCGCAGCCATGCAGGGAGATGAGCACCCACTCTGCAGAGACCCAGGGCCGCCTTGTCCCTACCACCCTGCCCACCAGCAACTCTGGGACCTCATCCAGCACCCAAGAACCCCTGAGAATGGCGGATCCTTTGTGCAGGACCTGCCTGGTGCTGCAGGAGCTCCAGGGACCTGGCCAGGCAGGACAGCAAAGAGAGGCCATGGGAGG
Source organism: Caprimulgus europaeus (assembly GCA_907165065.1). The sequence continues at coordinate 12,239,989 of OU015544.1, read as the reverse complement.
CAGGACCTGCCCACGGCTCACCCAGGCCTGGCAGCCCTGCACTGGGGTCTGGTGCAAGGTCCTTCACAAGGCTAATGCTCCCTGGGCAGCTCAGCCCATCCCACCCAGGACAGCCCAGGCTGGTCTCTAGGGAGCCACCAGAGAAGGGGATGCTCCTGCCCTGGGTGGGAGCATCCTCTCCTCCTGCCCTGGCAGAAGGGATGCCAAGGGATCTCATCTGCCCAGAGGACACAGGCAGGCAGCAGCTCTCAGGGCCTGAGCCAAAAGGCAGCAAGGTACTATGGGGCATACTGCCCACCTGCACCTCCTCCTCCACCTCCAGCAAGAGCATGATCTGGGGCACCTACCATCCTCAGGGAGCGCCTGGTGGGTGCTGGGTGTCTGTGTCATGGTGAAGAGGGTATCAGAAATGTCTGAGAGGAAGGTGTCCAAGTCGAAGTGCTGCCTACCCCCCGGCTCCTCTTCTTCATCCCCAAGCAGCATGGGCACCACATTGCAGAAAAGCTGGTTGCACCATTTCTCTGTTGGCCTCCAGACGTCCTCATCCTGCATGGGATGGAGCAAAGGAGCCAGGTGGGCACCTCTCGTGGGTAAGGTCCATGTCTGGCTCCCCAGCTGCTCTGCCTGGCGGCTGCCATGCTCCCTGCAGCGTTATCACTCCAAAGCTTCACACCTGGCATGTTGGTGCTTCCAGAAGGGTGAACCCAGAATCCCAAATTGCTTGGCATCCCATCCATTTTGGCTTGTCACACCCTGAGGCTTTCATCTGCCCTTCTCTCAGGCTGCCTAGCCCAGGGGTCCACATTGTGTTCCCCTTCCCCCCATCCTTCCACAGCAGACTCACCTGTTTTGGGCCTGAGAGCTCTTCTTCTCGGGGGGACTTTCGGAGCTGGAAGGAGAAGACAGCCCATGTCAGTCCTCACCCAGGGCAGGCACAGTGGTGGGCAGAACCAGAGGTAGGGCAGAGGGGGGCGGTGCTCAGGATGGGGGGATCCCTGGGGGGCTCAGTGTGGTCACCACAAGTTCACATCTGCCCTTACTCCACAGAGTCTGGGCTAAGCAGCCACCAGAGCAGTGGGACCGGAGGTGTGTGGTGGTGTGGGGCTGCCACCCCCCTGCCTCCCTGTGGTACCCCTGGCCTTAATTGGGCTGTAGTGAGCGGCTGGGGAGGAGGCTGGGCCACACTCCACGGGACTGGGAGCAGCATGGGCAGAGACACTCACCCGTTTCTTGTAGTAGATCCTCCACTTGTGGTATTCCCTCATCACCACCTCGATGCGGCGCTTCCAGTAGTTGCCCTCCAGCACGACAGCCTGGGGAGGCAGGACAGGGGGTCATGGCTGAGCCCCCCAGCTCCAGCACCCCCCATTCAGGACTGATTTCCTTGTGCAACATCAGAAACACCTTTCCCAGCAAGGAAAGGAAAGATTTTCCAGATGAAACACAATGATCTCTGCCCCCTGAGTGTCCCCAGCTCCTACCTGTGCCACCCAGACCTCTTCCTGGCCCAGAGAGCTGTGAGGGACCATGACCTACCTCTGGTTTTCGGTGCTCATCAGCCTCTGACCCCTCCAGTGGGGTGATGAAGCCACACACGGGGTTCTTCCTCCGCTCCACATCTGTGTAGGAGAAAACACAGCTGGCTTTACCCCTGGCTCCACCCTGGTCAGGGGAGGGTGCCTGCATACCCGTGCATCACTGCCCCAGTGCCAGCCCCATCCCAGCCGGCATCACCTGGCACTTGGCAGATGGAGCAGGTCTGGCCCATACTCACACTGGATGTACCAAGCTCTCCAGATAGCGTTGTTGAGACGAATTTTGTCCCGGCAAAGCAGCCGCAGCCCCTTGAAGTTCTTCCACTTTGGAGACACCAGCTTCCCACTAAAACACCAAGCAAAGGAGGGGCTGAGGGCACCATCCCAGAGCCCTCTCAATTCAGGGTCTCCTGAGAGGGCTGTGCCTTGAGAGATGCCCAGGGCCACCAGCCTGGTGGCAAGTCTGGAGCTGGTGCAGCCATGTGGCTCTGCTGCAGGCTGCTTGGAAGCACTCACAGGAGCACCCTGAGCTCCCCTTCAACCTGAGAGCAGCACAGACCTAAGCCGTGAGCTTCACAAACCCACATGAGGCTTCTCGAGCCCCTGGGATTAAAGCACAGCACATGGAGGAACTGATTCATTGAGGCTTGAGCCCCAGCTCTGAGGAGGGACCCCGCTGTCCCCGACCAGGACAGCTGCATCCTCGCCCCAGGGACGGGAAGGGAAGTCTCCCGCCCAGGCAAGACGCCCAGGGACATGTGTTCCTGTGGCTCTTGCCTCATCACAGCCTTTGGGCAGCTATTTCTGACCCTCCTTTTAACGCCAGGCAAGGCTTGGGAGTGCTGTCTGCAGCTGGGGGCAGGCACAGGCAGCGGGGCAGGCGGGGGCAGCCACTTGCGTGGCTCTGGGAAGGCAGGACCACAAGCTGGAGGACATTAAGGACATTAAAGGACACTTGCCTGTGCCCCAGGATGGGCAGAGAGTGCCCTCAGCCCAGCGCTGCCCTCAGCCCAGCGCTGCCCGGGGCTCTTCTCCACATCCATCCCTGCAAACCTCGTCATGGTGCTGGTGATGTCCCTAATGGGGTCTGCAGTGCAGGCAGCCTCATTTCACTAATTGTCTTGTTTTCTTCCAGACGAGGGACACGACCCCCTCATGTGCACCCACTGGTGAGGTCCTGAGGGTTCTGCTGCCCCAGGAGATCTGCAGGGGAGGTTGGGGTCCTTCTGCCTTACTTTGGGGTCCTTGAGAGCCCAGTGGCTGCCCTGGCTATCCCATCCACCAGGGCATGGCCTTGAGGCAATGCCAGCTGCACGGATGGGCCCTTTGAGAGCAGCCTGGAGGCCGCATGGTGTCCCTCCCTGGGAAGCCCATGCCCATCCCCAGCCAAGAGTTTATCCCTTAAAGATCTTGGTGCTGCTTTGGGCCCCACTTATCCTCGACACATGCAGGGAGGAGGAAAGATAAAGGCTGGGCTGGGTGTAGGGGTGCTGTATCCCCCCATTGCCATCATCTCCTTGGGTGCACCTGGAGGCCGTGTCCCCAGGGAGGTGCTGGGGATGGGAGTAGTGCCCAGCTAATGCTTTAAGAAACCCCACACTTGTTCATTCAAGCTTGTGAAACCTTTGAGGCCCCTCAAACAAAGGCTCTGGCTGATTCTGCCCCCTGCTGCACGGTACGGCACGGCACGGCACAGCTGGTGGGGCTCCCTCCCTCAGCAGCTGTGCCAGGGCAAGGAGCCCGGTTGGGAGCTCGGTGCAGCCCGGCGGGTGGGTGGCTCGGTGCAGCCCGGCGGGTGGGTGGCTCGGTGCAGCCCGGCGGGTGGGTGGCGCGGTGCAGCCCGGCGGGTGGGTGGCTCGGTGCAGCCCGGCGGGTGGGTGGCGCGGTGCAGCCCGGCGGGTGGGTGGCTCGGTGCAGGCAGGTGCTGTCCTCCCGTGCAGCCCGAGCACACAGTGGTGCAGGCAGCCAGAGCCCTGTGCTGGTCCTGCCCTGCTCTGCGGCTGGAGGGAGTGTGCTGGGGCTGAGGGGAGAGGAGAGCGCTGCTCCCATGTCACTGTGGCAGACAAGGACCAGGGACCCCTCGAGCTCCAGAGCCTGATGTAGGGATGTATCTGGGTGCAGGTGCTCCTGTCTGCAGGGGCGGATGGGGACAGTCCCGCCATGGAGACCCAGCTCGACCCACCACCCCACATCTCTGCAGCTCCAGCCTGCAGAGAGTTAAGGAGGTGGCTGTGCACTGGCCACTCTGCTATCACTGGGATTTTGAACTTTCCCCAGTGGCACAAGGCAAACAGCGAGGTGGTGCCAAGCAGAGGAGCCAATGGAAGGGATGCTTTCCTGGGCATGTGGCCAGATCCTGCTGGTCAAGGCTACCTGGCCACACGCCTCACCAGTGCCGCCCGCCCCATCAGCCAGCTTAAAGGAGCAGCCCGAGCCCATGGACTGCAGCCCCACAGCTGCAGATGGGCACCTCAGCCATGAGCAAGGCTGGTGGGGCTGTGGCCAGGAGCTGCCGTGGGACCTGGCAGCCAAGGAGCTTTGGGCTTTGCCACTAACTCCCTTTTTTCCCCATTAAGGATCCTTTCAGCTTTGAGACTTACGAGATTGAGCTTTACTTCCTGGTTTGCCTTGAAAATTATCTCCCCAGGGAGATGGATGCAAACCCTATGCTGAGCTGTGAGAAAGGTTTGGGATGCCCCAAACAGGCTGGGGGTCCTGCTGCCCCACACTGCCAGAATAATGGGGACATGGGTCCCACCATTGGCTACGGGGTCTTTGTGGGACAGGGTGAGGTGTGAACAGGGCTCAGCCTGGGACCAAACCTGGTGTGAGTCCCTATGTTTGCTCCATGATTCATTCATCCCATTCAGAGTTTAAGATGTTGTGGCCCCTGCTTTCATGGCAAAGTGAGTATTTTGCACTCCATCAACAGGAAGAGGAGGGAGGAGGAATGATCTGGTGAGATGCAGGGCAGCATGAAGGGGAACAGCTAAGCTGAGGGTCCTCTAGCAGGTACAACCCTGCTCGGCCTTCCCAAGTGCAGCAGGAGCGGGATGGCCCATGGGGCCGTCAGAGCCCCCCCTTGCCCCCTGGGCTCAGACATGGCTCAGCCCTGGACTGCCTGAAAGAGGACAGCCTTTCCTGGAAGTCCTAAAAGCTCACTTCGATTTCTCACAATTTTTGCTACCAAAGTAATGTTTTTTTCCTGAATTATTGTGTTCTAAAATCCAGAGTCTGGGAAAGAAACTTAAAAAATCTAACCACAGTTTTCCTGAAAAGTGCCCTCAAGCAAAACCCGATTGTGCTCAAATTCGACTTAAAATCTCTTCTATCTGAATGTGCTTTTTTCTTTACCTCATTGTGCTGATGAAGAGGCTGCTGCCTCTGGAAGGACCAGGCTCTGCCCTGGCAGGTGCTGCAGCTGGCACGGGTGCATCTGGGGTAATTCGAGGGCAAGGTTGTAACAAAGGTGTTACTGGCCTGTACTGGGGATTAGATAGGGACCTGTGCTGGGTATTTGCTCCCAGATAGCAGTGCCTCTGCCCTTGCAGCTCTGTCTCTTGGGCAGCCGTTCACCTTCGTGCAAAGCGAGCACCAAGTGCCCCAGATGAGAAGGGACATTATTTAAATCCTCTTGCAAATAGCTGTCTGGGAAGCTGGAGAGATGCAATTCAAGCTAGGTTCATCTCCACAATTCTGGTGCTTTCTGGAGGTATGACGCCCACTGTGCATCAGTGTGGGAACAGGCTTGCACACCAGCCCAGCTCCTCTGCACACTGCTTGGACAGGATCAGCCCCAAATTCTTGGGAAATGACAGAATGCACAGCCACACTGCAGCATGGATGAGTTTAGCCCGGGCACGAGCCCTTCCCCCTCACCAGACAGGCTATCACCCATTGTGAGGATAATTCACAGCAGAAGCTGCCCAACCCACTGCAAGCCCCAAAGGGATCTGCTGAGCCAGGGCTGCCACCAGCACTGAGCTCTGCTTCCCTCCTCTCCTGCTTCCTTCCAGCCAGGGCATAAGCAGTGCCCAGATGGTCTTTGGTCTGGATGTGACCAAGGACTCATGGAATGGTGGGGGTGGACCCAGCAATCGCAGACGTGGCCACACTGGTGTGAGCCACTTCCAGCCAGTCTGAGCTGGTGCACAGGGCTGTGGGTGAACGCTGGCGAGCTGTGGTGAACTGAGGTGAGCGATTTGCCAGGAGGGTGAAGGAAAGTACAGGCTAATCCTGAGAGAAGGAAATGGGCTGCTCAGCATGTGCATCACTGGGGTCTCTGCCTAGGTGCTTTCGGCCCCTGTGCATGAGTGTTTCAGGCACTGTGAATTGGAGACTCAACTGGAGAGGACAGCAAAGCTACAGAAGCATTTCCACTTCTAAGAAGGCCTCAGAGCCTGCTATCAGCTTGCCAGGAGGATGAATTAGTAGGGAATCGGCATGCAAGGGTGTAATCAAAGCCTGCCCCGTTTTGAATCACAAGAGGAGCAGAGTTAATACTCCACATCACTTACTAGCTGATGTCCCTACCTGCTAAACCTCCCCTCTCAGTATTGGTAGGGAAGAAGAGGAGGTTAACCTATATCACGCTTTGGGAACAGCTACAGGAGGCTTCTTCTGAAGCACAATCATAGAATCACAGAATTGCAGTGGTTAGAAAAGACCTTTAAGATCATCAAGTCCAACCATAAACCAACACTATCAATTCCACCTCTAAACATTTCCCTAAGCATCTTGTCTACCTGTCTTTTAAATACCACCAGGGAAGGTGACTTCCCTGGGCAGCCTAGGAGACAGACATGTGGAAGATAGGACTACGAGAGGCTGAATTTTGCTGTTCCCATCTGCACCAAGTTTTTCTCGGTTCAGAAGGACAGCTCCCCAGGTCAGTCATCCAGGGATTCCCTGAAATGGGTCACAAGAAGGTGTGTGAGCCCAGGAGAGCAGCTCTGCAAGGCAGGACACTGTGGGGGTCACACTGTGGTGAAAGCACTTGCTCGTCTGAGGACATCATGATAAGGCCAAATGTGAACAATTCCTGAAGCTGAAGCTCAGCTCCATATGCTCAACTTCTCGGGGAAATGTGGGGGAAGCAAGTGTGCTGCAGGGGGACCACCCACGGGAGAAATAACTGTCTAAAGCAGGGATTCAAGAAATGCAGCACGCTGTAGGAGAAGGAGTGGAAGAGAATCATTAAGTCTTTGGCAGGAGAGTTGCTGGAAGTGTCCTGGAAAATGGGTACAAAGGGCCTGGGAACTGCTTCATCCCAGCCCCCAGCACCAGGAGGAAGATCTCAGTGGGGGGAGTTGCCTTTCTTTGATGGATCTGAAGAAACAAGTTGCTGCTAGAAGCAACCCTTGATGTGGAGAGAGCATTTCTTTCCCAGCCAGGGGATGATGCACAGTCCAGCCCATGACGGTGCAATATGTCAGATCCTCGGGGCAATTGCTCAAGCTGAGACAGGACTGCCACGAATGTCTGTGAGGTGTTATGGAGGAGAATTACAGGAGAGGGAATTAGGAGGGGGAATTGCTGGAGAGGGAATTACCACTACCCAAGTGGCTGTTCAGCTACAGCAATGTCTGCTCCTCCAGCCCCACACTGCAAGGCTCAGAGTAAGGCAAGTGTAGGGCTGGGAGAGCAAAAAAGAGTGAGGCCACCAGTGCCTCTGTGTCCCTTGTACGTGGCACTCAGAGGTGACTTGCCTGACCAGGAAGCATGACTCTCAGCTGAGTCACTCCATGCTGAACCTCACTGTGCTCCTGCAGGGCACCAGTTTCACCAGCACCTCAGAGCTGTGCTGCACCAGCTGTGAGCAAACCATGCAATCTGGGTTGTGGCCATGGGCCAAATGTAAACAGCTATGTGGCAACTAGTACCCTTGGAGTGCTGTCCCAGTGCCTGGTGTCACCAGGGCTGTTCTGGCAGCAACCACATATTCTGTCATGTTAAGCACTCAAGGACTGCAAGGTGTACCTCAGAGGTCAGCCGCTGAATGAGACCCTGCATGGAACACAGCAATGGGCAACTCTTCAACGCTGTTCTGCTGAGGTTTTGTTTTCATAAGGCATCAGCAGGATGTCATCATTCCAGGTTTTCACCTGGACATTTTGGGAAAGCTATGCAACCAGTTTTGCACTGATACCACTAAAGGAAGTAACCCTAATGCTATGCTTGAGAGAACTCAAAGCCTTGGGGCCTTGGCAAGAGGGAGCTGCCCCCAAGAATGTGGACCAAGGCACTAAGAGACAAGATGGAGGCTCTCCTGTTGTCACCAAGGAGCTGTGGGATGAGCAGGTCACTAGCACCCTGGGCTTGGGTGATTTGTGTGGTTGGTGGAACAATGCAGTCACCCATCTGATTTGCAGGAGAGAAGGGGGGAAGCTTTCAGGAGGCTCTGGACGAAGGCCCGTGCAGCCATCCAGCCCAGACTGCTGCTGCATGTCCTGGAATAACCTCAGGACACGTGGGCAGAGTGAAGGACAGGAAAGCAGGACTCCTGCTCTGGGCTGACAAAGACTAAGCATTGGCTGCCCACAGGGTTATTGCTGCTCTACAGAGGACCTGGCCATGAGGATGCTACACTGGCTACAGCCAGGCACTCCAGATCTCATGGGAAGGTGAAGGAAGGTGAAGAGAGGAGGAACTTCTCATCTGACTCCATGGCCAACAACCCAGCACCAGCTCTATCTCCCTAAAACCTCCCAGGACAGCAGTTTTAGAGCAGATTGCACATCACAACCCAATGGACAAGAAGACGAGGACGCTGTCAGTTGGCAATTAGCAGCAGGTTCCTGGAGGGGAAGTAGGGCTCAGACAGCCTCATGTCTTCCAAAAGCTGGGGTCCATGAGGCACAAGGCAACGAGAGGGATCTGGGACTCACCTGTACTCCAAACTCATGCACTCGAAGAGCCGGGTGAGGGTTGGGTCGATGCTCCGGGGATCGGCCAGTTTGGGCTCAGCGCGGTGGTGACGCCGGCGGGGCAGCGAGTCGCTGTGCGGGGACGACACCATGAAGTGGCCACTGTGGATGACCTGGGAGGGGTTCTGCACCCTGGCACCGGGTCCTGTGCCTCCCCTGGCTGTGTCCTCAGAGTCAGAGTCAGAGTCAGAAACAGGGCATGGCCCAACCGGGGGCTCTGGGAAGGGTCCTGAGAGCCCCATCTGAGCTCCTGCCATCCTCCCAGCACCTGGCGGGGAACCCTTATCAGCCTGTCCCAGCACTGTGCTCCACGTCCTGGTTGTGCCAGAGTCCTACAAGCGCTGCGATGCCATCGAGCACGTGCCACTGGGCTCCCCAGCACAGGACACCCTCACCACACCTCCTCCTCGGTGCCGCCTGCCCCGCCCCGGACCACGTCGTCTCCTCAGTGCTCTGAGGTTCAGCTTTCGGTTTGCTGTGGCAGCTCCCAGCGGCCCTATTTATAGTGGTGGCAGCTGATCCCGCCCATGGCACCCAGTCAGCCAGGCCACAGCACCCTGCAACCAGCCACCAGCCACCAGCCAACGGGAGCTTCAGCTCCACACGGCCATCCTGCTCTTGCAGCACGCCTGACAGTCCTGGCTTTTATTTCCCCTGCAGATCCGGGGAGGAGCAGCTGTGGGTCCCCTGTCCCCCCCTCGCCACGGGCCACAGGTTGGCTGGCCGTCGCTGTGTTTACCCAGGGTTAATCGCTACTCCCGGTGCACTGGCGGGAGAGAAGCGGGCGGTATTTACCCAGTGCCTCTGCCCTAATGTATCTCCCTGCACTTCCAAGGGAACAAACACAGATTAAGGGACACAAACAGGTAAAATTATAGCAACGGGCACCCAGCTCAGCACAAAGCACACCGAGTCACTGAGCCATGCGCCAGGCTGAGAAACAGCCCAGAAAAAAGCCTGCTCCAAGGTGTGAGCCAGCAGGAGAGGGGATTCAAATGCCAAATGCAAGAGCTCAAGTGCGGTGGGATTTACACATCTTGTGGTCATGCAGTCCTTAAAATGGATTGCCTTCTCCTCCGAGGTGTCCTGAGAGACGTGGGCAGGCAGGGTTTGACATGCCAGCCCCCTGCCCTGTTCCAGGCCAGCTGACCTTTGACAAATACTGAGACCTCTTGCCAGGGCTTTGCACATGCCATGCCAGCCAGTCCCATGTCACAAGCGTCTCCTCACTGAGCAAATATCATTTCAGGTTTAAATCATGTTTTTTCTCTCTACTTTCTGGCAAATTCTTCCCCAGCTCCACAAGCTGTTACAAGCACGCATGCCTGGAGAGCACCCAGGCGCGGCTTTTAGATGTTCACCTCTGATGAAAACATGGGATAACCGGGGCCATAAAGTGAACACAGATGGCCGCAGGCCTCTGAACTTTAATCCAACTTGCAGGTGGAGCAGAGCACCCTCTGTACCACACAGGTGGGTCCTGCTGGTGCTCTAGAGGAGTGAGCAGCCATCCAGGGTATTTTTCAGAGCTGGAAGAAGACTGTGCACAAATAGCTGTTTTGGATCATTTTCACATTGATTGGTGCAAACTTAGGAACTATTTTGTCATTTTTCAGCCAGATTTGCATTGCTCCGTTGCTCTTTTTTTTCTCTCTGGGATTCATTGCAACCATGTCTGCCTGTCAAGATGTTGAAGAGAGTAGTAATTTTAAAAGGACTGTCTGGAGACATTTTAAAGCAGTAATGGGCACGTGGGTGTCCTGGGAAACAAAGAATTAGGCGAGCCACAAGAGAAACAAAGATCAGAGATATGCAGGCTTCCTGGGAGCGCTCCTCTGCGCGGGGCCGTGCTGCGCACAAGGGACTTCCAGGTTTTTGCCCGGGAGCATTTGCCATCTGTTCACTGGCTGCAGGCAGCCTCTGGTCCTCTGAGACAGCATATGTCTGAGGGAAGCAGAGGAACACATCAGTGAGGCTTTTAGGGACTCCCTCATTCCTGGTCCAGCAGCTCTTGTTCTGCAGAACAGGGGAATCTCAGGGGTGAAGGGCACCCAGCCTGGAGAAGGGGGTGATGGATCCCACAGAGGACCCTTCCCCCACAGACAGTGGACCAGAGTGGGGGCCTAACACAGGAGCAGGCAGGCTGCAGTGCTGAAGGGTTTTGTAACTGGCTGTTTGGATCCTGAAATGTCCGATGCCAGGTACAGCTGTATGGATGCAACAGTCTCGGAGGGAGCGCGGTGATGGAGCTGTGGTCCTGAGTGCAATGGATGGATGTCTCAAAGGTGTCCCAAAACATGCACTATCACGTGGAGGTGAGAGATCAAAGTCCCCAGAGCAATTCAAAATGATCCCAACACCATGCACAGAGGCAGGGAAAAACAGCCTCTGTGCCCGAGAGGGGAACAGTGTTGGGACAGAGGCATCAGATTTGTCAGTAGCTGAAGAAACTGGGAGTGGATGGGACCTGCACGAGCATGAAGATCTCCGTTTGACCCAGACAGAGCCGGGGTGCTGAGATATGCAGTCACAACAGTGATGGATGGGGATGAGTTGGACTCAAACCTGAAAGGTATTCACCAGATGCAGAGCACACAGCTCCCAGCTTAGTCCCTTAAGATGAGGATCCTCTGAAGTCCTAAAAATTGAAAATCCTAAAAAAAAGGACTAGGACTGGAACTGTTAGCATTGCTTATAGGAATAAGGTAGAGAGGAGAAATATATTGTGAAAGTTTTATTTTCAACCAAGCAGCAAAGCTGGTGGCCTGAATATGTCATGTTCAGGGAGATCAGAGAAACTGTATGGGTGGAAACAGTGGGAAACATCTGCTGAGAGCTTGTTAAAAGGAGTAGGCAAAACAGTGAAATGTAGGGAGGTCATTTACAGATACACTGTCGAAGGTTTAGAATAAATAGAATCAACTTAACCATAGCTGGATACTGAAAGGGTCAAAAAAGCCAGCAGGGACAGCAAACAGAGGAGAGGAGACTATTGGATGCCATTCAGAAGGCGGAAATCACCTTCAAAGGACAAGAAAAATAGAAAGCACTATGAATTTCAGCAAGTGGAATGTAAAACCACAAAAAGCAGGCCAAAAATTATTTGACTGAGCAATTTGAGGAAGACAAAAACTAATATTAAAACTTTGTTGGCAGCTCTCAGAAGTGGAGAGTCTGCCAGAGCATCTGTAGGCTCTGTAGAAGATGGACCAGGGATGCTGAGGGCAGAGGGAGGAGCACTGCGCCAGTTCACTGTGGTGCTGGCAGTGGGGACCTTGCCACCCCGAGGCTGCTGAGCCGTGGGGGCAACAGTGGAGAGGGTTTCCACCTCCAAGCCCTTGTGGGGTTGCTGGCAGGAATCAAAATCGAGGAGTCAGGACAAGGAAGTTGCAGACCTCATCTGTCAGATGAATAACTCCAGACCCCAGGAACAGAGACCATCGCCTGGGAGCCCTCATCAAACTCCACCAGGACAGCTGAGATCTGTGGGCTGTGACCTGTCACTTGCCTACCAAAGGAACAGAGGTGTCACAGATACCCTCTGGTTTTGAGTGGCTCAGTCACTCTTCTAAGGATCTCCAGAATCAGAGGTCTCATTTCTGCACCTAGCAAAGTGGTAGAAATTGGAATAAACATGGAATTTGTGGGAACTCGTAGAGAAATGCAATAACTTGAGGAAGAGTCAATATAGCTTTTTGGAGGAAAGTCATAGCTCAGAAATCTGTTACAGCTGTTGGAAGGAGGGGCGGTGTATGTGGACAACAGTGATCTGATCAATACATATAATCCAAAAGAGCTTTTCTATCATAGAGTTTTCAAAGACACTGAGCTGTAAGAGATCAATGGCTTGCAGAGCTGGGAAGCAAAGATAAGACTAACTGGTAAATTTTCAAAATGCCTATTGGATACTACAGGTATCTCTACTGGGGCAGGATTTTTCAGCATAGTGATGGAGAAAAGGCAGTAAATAGCACAGTGACATTTTCTGGTGGAGAAAATGGTTCAGAACAGTCATATCTCAAGGTGGCTGGAGAAAGCTGCAAAAGAATTTCAGGCTGCAGAGTGCGTGGGTGATAAAATAGCAAATGAAATTCAATGTTGGCAAGGATAAAGTGAAGTACATCCCTAACTGTATGCAGTGGTGGACTCTAAAATAGCTATTATCGTTCAAGAGGCAGATCTGAGGGTAATTGTAGGCAATTTCCTGAAAATATCAGCTGAATGTTCAGGAGCAATTAAATAGTAAAAAGGCTTCAGAAATTGCAAGAAAAGGAATGGGCTTTCAGCAGAAAACATCACTTGCCACTGTAGAAACCAGAAGGTTCTCACAGCTCTGTGCAAGTTTTGGTGTCTCACTCAGAAAAGACGTAGAAGAACTGGAAAAGGTCACAGAGATGTGGAAGCTGGGTGGGCAGAGGTGGAAATGGCATCCCTGCAAGAAAAGGCTGAATAGATCAGCACTGCCCATGTTAGAAGAGAGAGGAAAGAGGTGGGAAGCACTGGAGATGTAGATAGCAATGCAGCAGGAATGAAGAGTGGTTAGAGAATTGAGCACTTTTCAACACAAGAGCTAGGGGCACCAGGCAAAGAAATGGCCAGCACAGGCCATTCAGGATGCAGTTCATCTCAGGATGTTGTGAAACCAGAAGTCAACAAGGAGTTAGGCAAACTGATGGAGGACTGGCACTACTAAAATTCATGGTCCATGTACTCTGCATGTATGGAAAAAAGGTGACTCATGGGAACTCAGGATGCAGGTACAAGCTCAGCCTCAGCTTCCTGTTGCACAGTTGGGAGTTAGTGAGCACAGGATGAGACCTTCCAAACCCTCAGAGTGAGAGGAATCTCCAGCTTGTCATAACCATCTGCACCAACCATGGAGATCTGTTCCACAGATCCACACAAGTATCTGCAGAGAAAGTATTTTTACTTTCCTTCTTTGGCTGCAGATGCATAAAATAGCTGAAAAAAGGCAAATTATATCTTTCTATCATACCCCTTTTCCCTGCAGAAGATATGCAACCTGACCTCTGTCTCACCCAGGACATGAACAAATAACAGTGCTGTGGAGGTTGTGGTCCTTCAGAGCTTCTCCATCCTTTGCTGCCTCACTGAAGAGAGGTGGATGCCTGGGATAAGAAGCAAGGCACTCCTCCATCTCCTGCTTTCACTGCTGTAGTGCTGCCTCTCCCTGCCACTCCCCACCTCTCCCCTTCCAAGTAGTAGCAGAAGGTAGCCTAGGCTCTGTATCCCCAAAGCTCATCATGCCTGCTTATGCAAGCTCACCACATTTCCTAGATGATCCTGAGGCCCACATTTTCCATCAGAAAGTAGATGAAATTCCTGTACGTAGGCTCCAGACACCAAACGGTGACCAGCGGAGAGGACTGATTAAAGCTAAAGGGCTGGACTGCAGCATGCTGGCACAGGACACATGGATGCAGTCCAGCTGGAAGTATCCACACTGGTTCTTGCTTTGCAGGGGTGGGTGAAGTGGTGCCACGCTGGTGATCTTGACAGATTTCCCGTGAGGTCACTGGCTCTTCTTCATCAAGTCAGCTGAATAAAGGAGGAAGAGGCTGAAATCTCTTGTCAGAGGCTCGCTGTATCCACTTCCCTCTGGAGCAGAGGCTCTTCACCAGGAACTGGCATGGCCACCTCTTAATTTCTGGGACACCCAAGCCCTCTTCAGTGCTGCTGCATGAGGCCACAGGTGGTGGAAGGAGGGAAATTCTTACAAAGGTGTTGCTGAGATGCAGCCTCACCTCACAGGCTGAGGACTCCTAAGCGATGCCAAGTTCCAGTGTCACGATGGTTTGGTCATCTGCAGTTTTGCTGCGAAAACATTCATTTGTGAGGCTGGATCTCCAAACTGCTGCAGCAGGAACCACACACACGCCAATGTGTTGTTTCTTAGTTTTTTCTGTAATCAAAATGTCAACAACTATCCCAGAAGCCATGAACATCCCAGAGCTCAGTTAGTGGAGGCTGGAGGGGGTGGAAGCAGTAGGTACTGATGCCGTTTTGCCACCCAGACTGCAGCCTGTTTGCTCGGTACTGTGTCACAGGGGTCAGATTTAAGGCTTTAGCCTTATGACACACTCCAAAGTCACTGAAGGGTGCAGGTGCCAAGGTGAGCTCTCCTTTGGTGTGGCCAAGTGCCACATGTGTGAGAAGGTCACTTCACATGATCTCTTGCACATCACCAGGAAGGGCTCTGGGGACTGCTTGGGAGACGCAAGGCTACAGGGTGCAGATAAAGCACAGCATTCCTGCTGAACACATAGAGCTCGTGATTATGAGCAGTGAAAGTGAAATGTGGCCTTAATGAGAACTAGCAGCAAAGGAGAACAGCTTTGTTGGAATCACTGGTGGCTTTTGCTTTTAAAATGTGAGGATGCGTGACTCACCATGGGGATCTGGCCTTTTTCTGTCTCTGTCTGCTGCTGGACACGCTCCCTCCCCTGCAAGCGAGGCCAGCTGGGGAGGACTGCCACTTGTCACGGCAGTGACAGCCCCAATTGTGACAGTGCTGCCAGATCATGCCTCCCGTGCATCACTTCTCTGCTTCCTCTGCCTGTACGTGGGGTCAGCCTTTGCTTGCCCTGAGCGTGGGGGTGCCCATGGAGCTGGATTTACCGATCTGGGCAGGATTTGACCAGGTTGCTGTGAAATGAAGGAGAAGTACAACCCACAAAAGGCAAATTTAGGAGCTGGAAAGTGACTACTGAGTTCTCTTTGTGCACAAAGAGAACTCGGTAGCCACTTCAGCCATGGCAGGAGGCTGGGTAGTCCCACGAGCCCACGATGAGGACACCATGGGGATGGAGTCCCTGTGAGCAAAACTCTGGGGCAGATGCAAGTGAATGGATGACAAAAAGCATCTGCATCACACTGTGCTGTGCCTCCCTCTACTCAGCCGGGTGCCAGGAGCCAGTCTGTGCACGGACATCACCCGATGGGATGGAAGGAACCAGGGCCAAGGGTGTGCTCACAGGCAGAGGAAGTGCCCAGCACAGACTGGAAGTGGTTCAGATCACAAGGTAACAGCTGACAGAAAGTAGCAAAAGCTTTTTGAGGAAGGTAGATGTCCTGGTTTTGCTGGGATGGAGTTCATTTTCTTCTCAGTAGCTGGAAGAGCTGTGGTTTAGGTTCAGTGTGGGATTTGTTATGAGAAGAATGTTGATAAAGTCCTAATGTTATCAGTTGCTGCTGGAGCCCAAGGTTGTCGTGTTTGGCTGGTTCACATCTACATTAGGACTGGGAGGGAGAAGTGTAGTAATTAGTAAAACCCCAAATTGGCATTTGGATGTGCCAATGAGATATTCCATCTCACACCACCTCATGGTCAGTGTATTAACCAGTGCTGACTGGAAATCGGGGGGATTCTGTCAGGGATCTCTCAGGCTCTCGCTCTTCCAGGGTTTCAGTTTGGGGACTGTCTGTGCTCCGGGATCACTGGCTGGGACAGGCTGGGCATCGGTCAGTGGGTGGTGAGCAACTGCACTGGGCATCACTCATTTGTACATTCTGTTATTACTGTTGTTATCATTGTTGTTTTGTTTCAATTAGTAAATAGTTTTAATCTCAACCCATGAATTTTCTCCTTGTCCTTTTCCTTCCAATTCTCTCGCCTGCTACCTGGAGGTGGGGGGTGGGGAGGGGAGAGTGAGAGAGCAGGCTGTTTGGCTGTGAACCAGAAGGGTAAAACCACAACAGAAGAATATAAGTTTCTTCTGCAAAAGAGATGCTGACATCCCAAATAATTAAATCCTTTGAAAAGGTTGGGAAACTAGTTCATGGTGAGCTGATTGTGTTCCCTCTGCCTGGAAATAACTTTTCTTCTGTATATCCATGCAATGAGATTCTTGTTGCTTTCTTCCTCAGATGGCTCTGCTCACACTCTCCCATGTGTGCAGCCTGTGCTGATGGGCTCTCAGCACTCCTTGCAGCAGTAGGACAGAGCAACGAATATGGAAGAGAAAACTGCAGCCTGCAGCTGGGTTCCTAAGGCAATATTTCTGGGTTCTCCTTGCCTGCAGCACTTCCTTCACACTAGAAGCTGTCTGGCAAACTCTGGAGCAAGAACACCCTCTGGAGACCAGGAGAGCAAGCAATGAGACTACATTTCTCAAAGCACTTCTTTTCACATTGTCTTTGCATTTGCAGCACATTTCATGATGGTGATGGTTGCTGGCTTGCTTGCCCAGAAAGGGGACCCTGCTGGAGAGGGCTACCTTGCCACACCGTGTCTCTGTTACTGTGGGACAAGCTGTCCAAGCTTCTCCAGAGACAGGAGAAGAGACCTTAGGACACAGAGCAGCCCCAGACTTTGGAGAAAAAGCAGTCACACTGTTTAGAGATAACCAGAGGACATGGTACAAAAAATGCTTTTCTGCATCTAGCTAAGGAGACGCCCCCCGATGGCATCCTCCTTCCCACTGTGGAAGAGGAAGGTGCTGATGGGAACACGATGCAGGTGGGAGGTGCTGCCTCTCTGCTGCCTTCCACCCCATCAGCGGTGTGCGGCCGTACCCAGCCATGGGGTCCTGGAGGAGAGGGCGTTGGCAGAGGGTCACTTCAATCACACGTCTCCAAATCTATCTTAAGGCAAGTGAGTTAGCCAAAAAAAGATTTCTAAATGCAACAAGAAATTCCCAAGTTTGACAGCTGAGAACATTTTATTTAAGTGACTGTCTCCAACACTGAGTATAGGCTTCGTTCTGAGCTGGCAGCTGCCTCCTCTTGCCTGTCACGCTCCTCACAACTCACTGCAAAGGGGGCCTGAACAGGAGGTGGTAGGAGGCAGGAGGAGAAATACCACTGTAAAAGGCAGATAGGCAGACCCAGTGAAACCATAGTGTAAAAAAATCCCACACAAGCATAACAAAATAATAAAAGATATGTTCTCACCAGTTTTTATCTGCTAGCCTGTCTTTCTCCATACATGAGGAAGGCAGTTCTCATCTCACTGCCCCGAACACTCGAAAATTTGCATGTCCTTTCAGGCATTTTCAGCATGTTAATCCCACAGTGACTGGAAGATGAAATGGATGGCACCTGCTGACATGCTTCTTCTCTCAAGGATCCTTTCAAGAAAGATGTAAAGCCATGATTTTTGTGGGAAATGTTGTTTTGCTTTGGTGAGTTGATGGTCAGTGGCAGAATTGGTGTAACCATTTGTGTGACCCTGGCAGAGATGACAGATCCTGCTTCAAGACTTCTGCATTTTCTGAGCTGTAATGTTGAGTCCTGGCATAAATCAGTGCAAATGTTGGTCTGGTCACTTACCCGCTGATGGCTCTTGCCAGAGCTCTTCCCGTGCTCCCTCACTTTGCTCAGATCTGAGTCCCTTCTTCACAAATGAGACCTCTCCATGGTCCATGGTATTAAAATCCCTGAAGACATGAGATATCTCACATATATAACTTTTCCTGGGACAAGTTAGCTGTACATGAACTGTGCTAAGCCTGCAGCCGTGTGCGTGCGTCAGCTCTGGGAAGCCCAGGCGGTGTTTTGGCTGGGATGCTGGAAAGTCCAGGCACAGGAACGAGGGGTCATGCAGACGTTTTTGAGGGCAGGCTGTTTCCTTTGCTCACCGTGGGCTCAAGGGCTTCCAGGTCACATCTCCTGCCAGGGGACCGTTAGGGCAAGGGACTCATCCTGCTTCCCCTCGCTGAGGGTGGTGACTGTGAAAGTCACCCTGGGATAACTGATGGGAGTGCAGCAGTGCCTGCCAACCCTGACGCTGGCTGATACAGCAACAAAATCCCCTGCCTGTGAGGAGCAGTCCTGTGGATGCTGGAGAGGGGAGGCCTTTCCACATGGAAATTTTACAGTACTTTGAAATCTCTTTTCAGTTTCAAAATAGCAAAGGCAGGATGGTGCCTTCCCTCCCTGCTGTCATCTCTTAGAAGTAATCATGGCCCCGGGTCAGGACATGGACTGCCCACAGCGCTTAGGGATGTGAGTTGCGAGGACAACAAAGCCTAAAACTCACTCCTGCTGAGAAAAGTGAAAACATTCTGACATTTCCTATGCTTATGCAAAACTCCTGCATGCAAAGGCAGAAGTCTGCATGCTGTATTTCAAGTTTTATTTGTACATTACTTTTGCCCTGCAGCCCCCAATGTCTGTCCTACAGGAAAGCTGAGCATCAGTGATGGAAACCTTCTAACACGTTAACCCCTGTGAGCACTTCAAGGATGTGAAATAGACTTTTACAATTGAGACAGTTTTTTGAATACAGATTTATTTGAATATTTAGCAATTAAGTCTGAAATATAGAAGGTACGGAGTAGGAATTTGTGCACATTAATATTTTGAGTAAGATCTTCAGCAAGTGAAAATTAGGAAGTTTGCCTGCAGTTAGGGACGTAAATTAACTTACACAGCCATACAGATCCACTGGTGTTTGGCCATTTCACATTTTATCTGAAGCACACTGCAGATCTGGAAACTCCAGATTTTGCAAGAGACTGTTCTGATTATTAATGTAATTAAAACAATCTGCCTCTGAACAAAAGGATAAAGGCACAGTTGAGGAGTAGAGGGAATCTACAGGAGGGAGAAGAAGCAGAAGATGCCTTATTTCCTTCAGTAGCTAGGATATGACCAACCTCAGCAAAGACCCCCTAGACACTAAGTTTGGCCATGAGGTGTTTTGCCATTTTCTGTCTCTTTGCAGAGCCAGAATTAGCCCCAGGCTGGACAGAAAGAAAATGAAAATGAATCTAGCAGTAGGGAGCTGGTTTGATGAGGATGGCAGAAGCTTTGCAGTTCCCGTTGCACAGGCTGCCCCACGTTATACCCCCCTTGACATTCAGCCGTACAGAATAACAGGCTGAGTACCACCACCCGCCCCCATAGCTGGAGGCACAGTTCCCGCTGTGAGTGTCCTGATCCAGATCTTTAGCAGAGAACTTCATGTTGTCGTGCACGGTGGAAGCACTGTTTGAGGTCATGGCATCCCCTGCCAACCCCGAGTACGTTCCCAGCCTCAGCCGGTAGCCCTGGGACTCATTTTCCAGGCTGAAGAGGTTGTAGTCTGCAAACTTGGTGTTGTTTGTGGCATCCCAGATGACAAACCTGACCTGGTAGACCTTCTGCTTGGAGATCTGATGGATGTACTCGGTGCCCAGCCAGTAGTCAGTGTGCACGTTCCCAAAGCCGTACTTGTAGGTGCTCCAGGACTCGGCCCAGGTGATCTCCGTGTTCTGCCGGTTCCTCTGGATGACTGTCCAGCCCCCGTCCGTCACATTCATGTCACAGTACACCACGATGGGGTGCAGTCCTGTGGGCTGGATGACGTAGATGCCACTGGGGCTGCCAGCAGGGACCTCACTGCAGTCCTTGGGCCAACCTGGGGTAGGAGAGGACATGGAGGACCAACAGATACATAACGCCCCAGTCTGCTTGTCTGGCCCTGTGAGAGGGATTTCTAGAAGATGGTCAGATGTGGGATTTTATCAAGGTAGCACAAAGTCTACCACTGTGCTTCATACTGTAAGTGTAAAAACAGAAATGCTCTGCAAGGGGAATACAGTGATTAAGAGAATAGCACATATTTTGAAGGTGTAAGCATAGTATTTGCTTCTCCTTCTCAGGCTCTTGTTTCCTCAGCCTTTCCCAATGTTCAGATGTTTCTCCTCCCTCATAACAACACAAGCTTGGCTTAGTGAGGGCTCTTATTAGACAATTATGCAAACGCTTCAGTGAGGAAGTGAGCTGTTCCTGCAGCCCTGGGGTCAGGAAAGGGAAAACCTCATTCCCTTGGCATTGGACCCCATGGCATGCTGTGAAATGCCACCAAGCATTGCTTGGGAGGCACATCCTCTGCTTGCCCTATGCAGAGCTCCATAGCAGAGTTGGACTCGTGGCATGTAACGGTTGCCAAGTCCTCTGGGATCTGCTCGGGCACGGTTCAGTGTGAAGCTGTCACTAGGAACAAGGGATGTACGAGTGGCCTTGGCGTGCGCTGTGGAGGAGCACATCAAGTCTTGCCCCTGAGAGCCGAGCCGGGTTATCCCCAGCTGTGCTGCCCACCCACCGCTGTTACCCTCCTTGCCTACCCCTCTCCCTGGTCCCTGTGGGGCAGCTGGGGCACTTACTGCGCTGCGCTCTCTGCTGAGGGTCGCTGGCTCTGCTCCTCCGCATGTTCTCTCCATCTTCTCCTGCATCAGGAAGAACAGAAGGAGTGAGATGAGCCACCCTGTGCCACAGCACGGAGGTAACTCCAGCCTCCATGGGCTGTTATTCTGAGCACTGAGGTTTTTGTAGGGCACTTCAGCAATGCCACTGGGTTAATTTTTCTTCCTGTAGGGTAGTTTCTGGTTGAAAACTCTTTAAAGGGCTAAGATACTAGGGCAGGGTAACACTACAGTCATTGAGGAGCTGCCTATTTGGTTCACTCAGCATTATGGCTTTACAGAGGGGCATGGAGTGGATGGCATATCCAAGTAGTCGTGATGAGTACAAGGAGATACTGCTAGAGAGGAAGGATTGAGAGGAAAACGGACTGTGTGTGGTTTCAGACCAAGATTAAACTGTTGGGTGATGGTGCTGTGAATCTGCATTTCTTCCCAGTGGTGGCTGAAGGGATTCCTGTGTTCATTCAATTCATAAAGAACTTTGGAAACCTTCAGAGAGAAAAGAGCTCAAAGCATATGATAGCAATGCACTCGTTCAAGAGAAATCACAACACTCATCTTCATAACATAGCGTTCCCCAGGAGCCTCCACTAGCATGAGCCCTATCAGTGATGTGATTAGTTTATTATGTCATTTAGCCATGTGCAAGCTTCAGAAAACATTTTAGTTGGTCAGTTATACAAAATTTCTCTGGAGTTTCAGGGCTACAGGGGGACTACACATAGTAAGAGAAAAGGTCTTCCTTCGAGTAGCTACAGCTCTCTAGGAAAAGCTGCCACATACAGTCTTGTCCATAACAAAGAAGGCTGAGCTACCAAATGTTATGATGTTTGGCTAAGAACTGAAACTGGAGGAAGGCTGGATGAGGTCCCTTTTATTTCTGAATGTGACTGCCCTTCCCCAACATAATTTTCCACATCACTTTCACTGTGCAGAGAGGAGAGGGCTCCTGATGTCTGTAGGAACAGAGTTTAGGGATGTAAGAGAGAAAACACATAGGAGCTCACCTGAATGGAGATTAGTGATTTCACTTAAATTTGCTTTTAATCTTTCCAGGTTTTCAATGTTCAGAGCAAGAAGAGGGGTTAGCAGGGCCAGCACAGAGGTGAAGAACAGAAGACTGAAGTGACGAGCGGCTGGAGAAACAAGACACATGGTGAACCTGGGAATGCAAACCCTCTGAAAGAGAATTGGCAAGCTACACTCAGCAGAAGTTAAAACAAACTTACAGAGTAGACAAATCCACATTAATTGTGCTTTTGCTTTATTGAGCAGCAGAAGTATAAAGAACACTTTCCAAATACAAGCATTCTGCAATGGCATGCATCCCCAGAGAGAAACACTTTCCCTCAAATTCTGGTTACAACCTACAGGTTTAAACTGGCAGATTCCAAAGGTGGGCTCATCTTCTTTGGCTGTGGCCTGGGCTAAAGCAAGGGCCTCTGGGCCTCAGAATTGAGATGTGAAGCCAGCATCAGTATGCATGTCTTGAGAAAAACATCTCACAGTAGTACAGGAGGGCATGCTGATTTGTAGGTACTGCTGAAGACAGTTGGGAGCTACTACAGCAGTGATAAACAAAGCACAGGGACTTGAGATCTTGGAAAGAAAGGTGCTTCTGCAGAGATGTACCAAGGGTCAGTGCATCCCAGGTGGAACCTGGGCCCGGACACTCTGCACTATAGAGGGTGGTTCCTGCCAATGACTTCAACCTGAGCAATTTGACTCCTTTGGACCATATCAGATCAGGACGTTTCCCAACAGTTTGCTCAGGGCCAGCTCCATAGATTTGTGTCTACATCTTGCCCACCCAGATCAGTATCCTGAAAGACGTATATTGGTGATTAATGCATTAATTAGCTTCCTCTGCAGAATCCCAGAATTGCATAGATTGGAAAAGACCTTTAAGATCACCGAGTCCCATCATGAACCCTACACTGACAAGTCCCCAACTAACCCATGTCCCTCAGCACTGTGTCTACACGACTCTTCGTTTGTTTGTGTGCTTTGAGCTCTGGCACAAATATAAGTTAAATAAATGTTGTCTTTACAGTGCCAGCCAGAGCAGGGCTGTTTTGCCTGTGATCAGGAATGGAGGAGAGAGAGTGAGGGGCAGGAGGGTCACAGAGACCTGGGGGGGTACAGCAGGAACAAGGTTGTTCTGCTGTCCTGAGTCCAGAAAGTGTCAGTGGGAGAAGCAGCGCTGCAGCGCGGGCAGCCACTGTCTGGGGGCAGACAGAGGAGGCAGGATGCCCAGCCACACGCAGCGGTGACATCCCATCCCATCCCATCCCATCCCATCCCATCCCATCCCATCCCATCCCATCCCATCCCACCCCATCCCATCCCACCCCACACTCACCCATGCTGTCGCTGCAGGGACCCTGCGGAGCGGGAAGCTGAGCGGGTTTGGCCTGGCAGCAGGGTGGCCCTGCCGTTATATAGGGCTTGGCGGGTGAGGTGGGGCTGGCTGACCCAAACTGCAACACCCATCCTCCAGTTGTCATCAGGGCTGGAAATTTATGGCTTGTGTGCCTTCATCTGTAAATGCCTCTGCTCATGCACCAGCTGTTGTACTTCTGTGATAACAGATCCCAAACAATCAGCAAACAGCACCTGATGTTCTCAGGAAATTCCACCAAATTGACAAATATTCCTGATAAGGATTTTTCTTGAGGTTATTACTTACAGGATTTGATACCAAACCCTGTGGGACAACCTGTGACCTGGGCTGTGCCAGAGATTTCCGTTAGACATCCTTTAGTGTCTGCCTACCCTAGCGTGGAGCATCACCTGAGGGGGAGCCGTGCTCTGATTCTGCAGCTCTGGTTTCCAGGGACCCCAGGGCAGCAAAGGGGCCACGTCCCCAGCCCTGACCACTCCATGGCAATACAACTGCTTGGTTTCATAGAATCATAGAATCACTTGATTGGAAACAAACTTTGAGATCATGGAGTCCAACCGTACCTGTCCACTACTGAACCCTCTAACCACCCCATCTACCCATCTTTTAAATCCCTCCAGGGATGGTGACTCAACCACCTCCCTAGGCAGCCTGTTCCAATGCCTGAGAACCCTTTCAGTGAAGAAATGTTTCCTAAAAACCAAGCTGAACCTCCCTTGGAGCAACTTGAGGCCATTGCCTCTTGTTCTATCACTAGTTACCTGGGAGAAGAGACACCCACCCACCTCTCTGCACCCTCCTTTCAGGGAGTTGGAGAGAGACAGAAGGTCTCCCCTCAGCCTCCTCTTCTCCAGGCTCAACAACCTCAGCTCCCCAGCTGCTCCTCATAAGGCTTGTTCTCCAGCCCCTTCCCCAGCCCCTTGCCCTTTGGTGCCAGCTCTCCCGCCGGAGCCCATCCCATGGCACAGCCACGCGCGCAGGTGCTGCTGCTCCAACGCTGGCGCAGGGCAGGTCCTGCAGCCCTCCAAGGGGTCCAGCCCTGGTTCTGAAGCCAAGGGTCTGCTGGAGGGTTTATCTCTGACTTCACAGCTCTGTGTGGCCCTCATCACAGATGTGGTTGCAGACTCAGTTAATGAGGTGGCTATGGGTTAAGTGGAATAAATGATTAAAGGACATTGAGCAGCCGAGTCTGAAGCTCCCCTTGCAAATGCACAGGAATGGGAGGGGAGAGCTAAGAAGGGCAGTGGCATAGCCCAGCCATGCTGGCTGATCACCCAGTGGCACCAGTGTAGGACCACGGTGAGGTGTTTATTAATGGTTCAACACCAGCAGGTGCTCGTGCAGGAGCATGTCCCTGCACTGGCTCCACTGACAGCCTGCATGGGCTCTGCTGCCACAGGGCTTGTGTTGCCTGCTTGGCCCCACGCTGCCTTCATCCCCAGGCCCTTCATCCCCAGGTGGCATCGCCACCTCTGCTGTCCTCCGGGACACCAGCAGGTGGTGGTGAATGTCCCAGCACCAGCACACCCCTGCTCTGGGTTACTCCAAGACTAAGAGATTCTCCTTTCAGTACAGCAAGGAGGGTGTTTTTCACCAAGGGACACATCTCCCTCTGCCCTACACCAGCTTCAAAATTACAGATGTAGCCACAGAATAAAAGGATTCTTGCCCACTCCACATTGCAGTAATATCATGCTGCTGGGCAGCAATGAGTGTCTTAGACCTGCTCCAAGACTGTTCCTCAGCAGTTTCCTTTCAATGAAGCACCTTTCTTTTACAAGAGCTCCCCAAACTCCCTTGACAGGTAACCTGTGGCTGTAGCATTTGTCTTTGGCACCTTTCTGGCAGTCACATTTCAGAAAGATGAAAAAGGTCTTCCCAGCCCTTTGATGCACGCCCCCCAAGCCATGCAGGAGCAGGGCTGGCTCCTCACACCCACTGGGGAACAAGTGTTGGACCAAAGCCTAGGTGGCAAGCCATGGCTGACATCCCAGTCCATCACTGCGTGTGACCCTGGTGAGCACTGGGGTGGCCCTGCCTGCTCACACCCTTCGGTGCCTCCTGCCACCCTCACTCAGTAGCTGTAAAAGAGGTCCCTGCAGCAGGGACCCCAGGACAAGCTCTCCTTGCGCTGCTGGCCCTTTGAGAAGCAGCGATGGGGCATGGGCAGCCTCTGCAGTGTGAGGTGGCAAGTGGGGCTGAATTACGGAGCTGAAAGAAGAGGCAGAGGAGGGGACTGAACCTCCTGTGCAGGTGGGGACAGGCATCTGCCCCCTCGCTCCTCCCCTGGGCCCCTGGTGGGACCTGCTCCCAGTGGAAGCATCACCTTCTAGAACACAGGGTACCTCAGCCAAGGACCCACTACTTGCAGGAGTTCACATGTCCCCAACAGAACTGCCGCAACGTGAGCCCAGCAGAGTCAGCTGGCAGATGATGGGTGAGGACCCACTGATGTCTCCCAAGGCACTGTATGAAAAGAGGAATTGAAAGAAGAGAGGAGCAAGGAGGAGGCTCCAACCCAGCCCTGAGCATTTGCTGAAACACCCTGGGGAAATGCGTGGAACAAGTTAAACCTCCCCCTGCCAGATGTGGTTCCAACAGCTGTAGCTGCCCCTTGATGAGCTGCCCAGGGTGTATTTAAGATGCTCTCCTGGACAGAACCCTGCCTGGACCAGGCTGCCAGGGCGATGCTCACCCCACATGCAGTGGGGAGGAGCAGGAGGTCAGCAGAGCCTTCTGGAGCCTGTTTCTTCTCCCCAGGACACATGGGCCGAGGAAGGGCAGTGCAGGGAAGGGGTACTGCATAGACACCCCCCAGCCTATTTTTGCTCATAGCTGCCCCAAGCATCTAGGGCTCAGGGGAGGTCCTAGGAGAGGCTGCTGCCTTCAGCCCTCAACCTCTACTGATCAAGGGCAAAACAGGCATCAACGTTTGCAGCCCAGGGCTGGGGTGGATTTCTTGGCAGCTTTCTGCAGGGAAGGAGGCTGAGACAGACCTCCAGCCATGGCAGCAGTCTTGGTGACATGCTGGGAGCTGGTGACTGTTGACAAACCATTGCGCATAGTTTTACCCTCTCTGATCTCTGGATGATACAATTCTCCCCTGCGCCCTTGGTGTTCACACTCCTTCTGTTTGCCTTTCCCTTCTCCTTTAGCCCCTTTATTGCCCAGCAGCAGTTGGTAGATTCCCAGAAAGACTTAACTCCTAGGCAGGTCCAGTACATTGCGGTTGACAAACGCCCCACAGCTGGGAGGTTTGAAGTACTTTATTTTTCCTTAAAAAAATACCTTAGGACCTCTTTGTGTATCTTGAGCAAAGAGAAGGCACCAGATGGGCACACAATGATTAACTTTGATAACAGACGAGCTGAGATCCTCACACAGAGGAGGTGTGTGCAAGGAGAGACCTGGGTATAAAGGGCCACAGGCCAGCATGGAGCTGAGGGCAGCAGGACTGACTGCTCGGGCTCCCGGCATCTGCTCAGCACTGCAGCGATGGGTGAGTTCTCCTCTTCCTCACAGCTCCTTTTCTGCAGCACTCACGGCTCCCAGGGGTGCAAGTAGAAAATCAAGCTCAGTGACAGCAGTGGGGACCTCGGGAGCTGATGAGTGTCCCGTGTCCGTCCCACTGCTCCCTTTCCACCTAGCTGTTTCTTCCTAGTTCTCTTCTGCTGCACCCCGTGAACTGCAGGTTCTGCAGCTGGAGCACCAGGTTTCACACACCAAACCCAGCTGCAGTGCTTTGAACTACTTGTTCTGCATGCCCTTAGCACAGATTTACTTCTTGCCCATAAAAATATCCTTTTGCCTCTAGACCTGTATAAAAAACCTTCAAACCACATTTAGGAAAGACATGCAAAAATATGACTGCACGTGGTGTCGGGTGCAGGGAAGGGGCTGATCAGGAGGGTGACAAAGCTATTTCTCACCTTATTTCACTGCACCAAAGCTGCAGCTCCCACTACCCCAGGAGGCCCCTGCTCCCCTGCCCCAAGCTCCCCAGGGGCTGGGGGGCTGCCCAGCGATCCTGACCATGATGGGCACTTTCCTCCCCAGGGCTCCAGGCTGGGACACACCGGCTCCACGGGGACCTTGTCCTCCTGCGCGCCGTGGTGGGGATGCTTCTCCTTTGTGCCAGCCCAGTGCATGCGGCCAGCTTCCAGAGCGGTGAGTGTGGGTGCCCGGGGCAGAGCCGATGAGCTGCCGGGTTCGGGTGCAGCCACGCTCCAAGGTGCTGGCTGCAAGTGTCCCTGTGCCTGCAGCCACAGAGAGACAGCAGGTATCTGCGTTCAAAACTAAGCTGGTTGCAGGGCAACTCTTGCCTCTCAGCACCAGCACATAAGAGTCATTCCCAACATATTCCAGTGGTTGCAGAGCACCCAGTGAGCTCCAACATCAGCGGCATCAGTACAGCTGCCCCATGATAACCTGCCAGCACATCCTCCAGTACAGCTCCCTCATATCTTGCTTGATCTGGTGCTGCAGGGTTCCTCGCAGACTGCAGCCACCTCCCCAGCAGCAGCCCCAGCGGGGTGTACGTCATCCAGCCGGCGGGGTCACCTCCACGCGTGGTGTGGTGCGACATGGACACCGAAGGCAAAGGCTGGACTGTTGTCCAGAGAAACACTTACACCACTGAAATCACATGGAAGGAGTCCTGGACCACGTACAAGTACGGCTTTGGGAACGTGCAGGGCGATCACTGGCTGGGCACCGAGTACCTGCACCTGCTGACACAGCAGGGCACCTACAAGGTCCGCTTCATCGTGCGGAATAAAGCCAATGTCACCCATTACGCCGAGTATGACATCTTCAGCGTGGAGAGCGAGGCTAGCGGGTACCCGCTGAGGCTGGGCCGGTTCCTGGGCAGTGGGGAGGACTATCTGACCAGCTACCACTCCAGGTACGGGGGCATACATGACAACATGAAGTTCAGCACGGCTGACAGGGACCAGGACCAGCACAGCGGGAACTGCGCCAACAGCTACGGGGGCTGGTGGTACGACAAGTGCCAGAACGTCCTGCTCAATGGCAAGAAGTACATCTTCTGGCCAGGAATCTGTGCAAGTGGCGACTGTGCGTCCTCCCTCATCCTGGTCAAACCCACAGACGTGTGCTGACCATGCTGCAGTGCCCAGCCTCCCAGGAGTTTGTGGGAGTGCCACCGTCCCCAGCTCAGTGCCCCGTTCCCATGCCTGCTAACAGCCCTGTGCCAGCCCCGGCGCACGTCCTGCGCTGCCGCAGCTCCTGTGCTGTCACCAGCTGACACACAGCAGCTCTGGGGCTCAGGAGCATGCGGGCAGCTTCACCCAGCGCTGTGCTGCTGGCCATCACTGGGATGCAGGCACTGGTTTGGGGTGGGTGCGCCCACTCCAGCCCTGGGGAAGGGGAGACAGTGCAAGTTCCCTTCCCTGTGCAATCCGTGTGTCCCTGCTTTGCTCAGGCCCTGCTTCCTCCCCGGGTCCCACACACCCCACAGCTTTGCTGCCCATGGTGGAAGAAATCAGCTACAATAAACCCTGGAGCCAAACTTTGTTGCCTTGTGTCTACCTGCTGCTGTGACGCTGCACACACACACGGGAGCTTCCAAGGTCCCAGGGTGGTGGAGGTTGCTGGGGGACACCGTGTTCATGGTGAGGGGGGTCCCATTTGCTGCATCCTCTGCCCAAAACTCTCCCGCTCCTTGCTCGGCTCCATGTCATGGCTGGAGGAGTGGGATTCCCAGCTCCATCCTGCAGCAAGGACTGGGGGGGTGAGGGGTGTCAAGTCACCAAGAAGGGGGTTCATACCATGGGGAATCCATCCCTGGAGTGGTCCCGGGGGTCACTCTGCAGCCCAGGGCTGGGTGCTGGGGGGTGATGCTTCGAGGCCCAAAGGGGGATGGGGAGCCCTGGGGTGGTCCGGGGTCTTGGGACGGCCCTGCAGTGCTCAACCAGGGCTCCCTGCAGTGGGGGGCCAGGAGTTGTGGCCTCCTGGGGGCAGCAGGGCACTGCATGATGGCCAGTCCTTTCCCACCCTGGTGTGGGTCAGTACCCACCAGGACCTGGCTGCCCATGGGTGACCCATGCCTGTGCAGTCAGCACCTCCTCCCCAGTGAGCCAAACCCACAACCCACCCCATGGCAATGGTGCAACTGTGCTGTGGTGGGACTGTGCTGGGCTGGGCATACGGGAGCAGGGACTCGCAGGAGCATAGGTGACACCCTGTGCAGGTGCCCAGCCTGCCCTGCCACCCCGGGGTGCTGCCCAGCGGGCAGGGAATGGCCCCTCTCCCCTCGGGGCTGGCAGTGCTGAGCAAAGCACCCAGAGCTACCTGTCCTTCCCCAAAGCTTCTACAACACCGAAAACTTTCATTCTCCTTATTTAAATACAGTTGTGTTATATTAACATTATAATTTGTTATTTTCCCTGCAATCCCACTGATTTTTTTTGCAAGAAACCTGGCCCTAGGACACCACGGCCCCTACAACCATGCTGGGGAGATGTCTGCAGGCTGTAGGTGTTATTTTAGGCCCAGGATTTTACTGGAGGTTTTAACAACTGCTGAACTGAGAGCCAGTGTGGGTGAAAACATCTCTCCAGGTGTCAAGGCCACATCTTCAGCAAGTGGGATAATTCAGATTTACTAGGAAATAAGGAATCTTTATTCTTCCCACACCCCAGCTAATGAGGGGGTGACAGAAACTCGGAAGAGAAAGGGACTGATTATTTATGCAGCAAAGAATAAGGACATCGTCCCGTGATGCTCATCCAGGCATTATGTTTCTAAAGCACATTTTATTCCCAGGTATGTTTCAGAAGTACAGGGTTTGCAAAGTGTTAGTCTGATTATAATGCAATTAAAACAAAAACAGCTCAAAGAGGAAGAACCCAGTAAGGGAAGAAGAGGAGCTCTGCAAAAGAGGCAGAAGAAAAATCTCTTGGCAGCCCAGGGCACCCCACTGCCACCAGGAAAGAGGGGCCCAGCAGGCCACTGGTCTGCTCACATGCCCAGCACAGACAGGCAGCAATGAAGCCCTAGCAGTAGGTAATGGGTTTGATGAGGATGGCAGAAGCTTTGCAGTTCCCGTTGCACAGGCTGCCCCACGTTATACCCCCCTTGACATTCAGCCGTACAGAATAACAGGCTGAGTACCACCACCCGCCCCCATAGCTGGAGGCACAGTTCCCACTATAAGTGTCCTGATCCAGATCTTTAGCAGAGAACTTCATGTTGTCGTGTATGGTGCTGGGACTCTTTGAGGCCATGGCATCCTCCGCTGTCCCCGAGTACGCTCCCAGCCTCAGCCGGTAGCCCTGGGACTCATCTTCCACATGGAAGAGGCTGTAATCTGCAAACTTGGTGTTGTTTGTGGCATCCCAGATGACAAACCTGACCTGGTAGACCTTCTGCTTGGAGATCTGATGGACGTACTCGGTGCCCAGCCAGTAGTCAGTGTGCACGTTCCCAAAGCCGTACTTGTAGGTGCTCCAGGACTCGGCCCAGGTGATCTCCGTGTTCTGCCGGTTCCTCTGGATGACTGTCCAGCCCCCGTCCGTCACATTCATGTCACAGTACACCACGATGGGGTGCAGTCCTGTGGGCTGGATGACGTAGACCCCACTGGGGCTGCCAGCAGGGATCTCACTGCAGTCCTTGGGCCAACCTGGGGCAGGAGAGAGGGTGATTTATTAAGACCCAGTGCAACAGGACAGAGGCTCATCACATAGTGTCTGTGGCTGGCTCTGCAAGACAAAGATGTTAATGAGACCTGGATTGCTGGAGGATCAGCACGAACACCATGCTCACCTGAGCACACAACGCCTGCATCCTCGCTGTGCCTGCAGTTGTGGTCTCCCCAAGCCCGCAGCGAGCACTCGGTGAGGAGCTGCTCCTCCCCGTTGCAGTTAACATCGTCCAGCCAGATTGTCCCAGATCCGCTCCCAAAATAAGCGTTACTTTTGGCTGAAATGGCCTCTCCGCAGCCCAGCTGCCTGCACACCACAGAGGCATCTCTTATGTCCCAGCTGTCGTCACACACCGTTCCCCACTCGTTGCGGTACCAAACCTCCACCCGTCCAGAGCATCGGTGGGAGCCATTCACCAGCCGCAGCTGGCCTGGAACATGGAAAACAACAGCAGAGAAGAGATTTGGAAATGGCAAAGGGCGAACAACACCAAAGAAAGCTGGAGCCCAGGTCAGGAAGTACTTTCTGGCTCAAGGAGTGGAATTAAGGCAGTAAGATGCAGGGCCTTTACACCTCTGATCCTGCTCCTGGCTGGAAAAGGAGCCTTTGTCTTATGAAGTCTCCATTTCCAACTATTTTTGGTGCATTGTAGCACCAGAGACTGGGCCTGGGTTTGCCATGTGTTCCTCAGCCAAGCAGGCATCAGCCATCCTCTCTTCCCACTGCAGGAGCTCTGTTTCACCCTCCTGGAACTGTGAGTAACCTGGGACCAAGGCTGAGAGTGAGGCAGGGGATGGTGGAGCCCGGTGAAGAACCCTCAGACAAGGGTATTTCACAGGAGAAGACCACTTCTCTAGTTCTTAGCCATGGGACAAAAAAAATAGCTGGGGATGTTGGTGGCAGGAGAACCCTTCCTTTCTTCTGCATTCTTCCCACTGACTATCCCTACCCTCCTCCCGTGGGACAGGGGATGTGTGGAGAGGGACAGACTTGGCTTCAGGAGGGGATCAGAGCAAACCCTCTGACCTTCTCCACACCTGTGCATGAGCAGAAAGGCCTATGAGTGCAAGGCCCCACATCCACACCTGCCAGATGTTAGAGGAAGGGCAGGTGACCTGTGCTGGGGGATGTCTCTTACTGGGTGCTGGAGCTCTGCTGACAGCCTTGGGGGGTTGGAAGGTACCACCCCCAGCCGTGTCCTGCTGGCAGAGGTGGAGATCTCCCGTGCACCTACCGTTCACCAATGTGTTCAGAGCAGACACGGTTTTATTTGAGATGGATTGATTGAAGAGGGCCAGGCTTTGGGTGCTCTTGGTGAGATGTGGGGCAGGCAGGGCCAGCACGCAGGCCAGGAGCAGGAGGGAAGCACACTGGGCAGCTGGGGGAGGAAGGGACAAGAGTCAAACAGCATCCCACTGTCAGACTAAAACAAGCCATGGGGAACCAGCTGCAGTGAGGTGACACAGCTGCAAGTCACCCCAACCCTGCGAGGATGGCATGGTGTTGCCTTTCTGACATGAATCTTGTAGCTGGGCTGCTTCTTGTCCCCAAGCTTCGTGCCAGAGCCCAAGGTGCCCAGGAAATTTGGGGAGCAAAATCAAGCAAACACAAGAGAGTCCTTTGCATATCAGAAGAAACTTGTCCAAAGGGTTTATCTTTAAGCACAAACTTTAACAGAATCCTAGTGGAATATTTTCTGCTCCTCCAGCTCACTAGCTAGATGATATTTCTTCAGACTTTCCACTACACTCTGGAAAATCCAAAGAAAAAAAGAAGTTGTAATCAAATAAAAATAATGATGTTATCCAACTTAATTACAATAATAGTTATCCTAAAATTAAAATCTGAATATTCATTTAAAGATGGCATCACAGCTGCACCTCTGGGGTTACAGCAGTTCTGGGTCGTGAAACACCTGGAAAGGGATGGCTTTTCCAGCAATGCCTGTCTTGGACAGCCCACAATGATGGAACTTTGATAGCAGTTGGAAACCAACGCTTTTCATACACCAGTAAATTCAATCTTACATTCTTACACTTAGATTTATGGCTTTGCTGGTCTAGAAATAAAGTGCAGTGACTATCTGCTAGACATGAACCTGTCCTTTCCTCTGAACCTGCCCCTGCTCTGCCAGGACAGAGATACACCAAGAAGATGAGTTGCTGAGTGTTTTTCTTTGTTCAGCATCTTCTCTGTCCCCACTAAACCCATTTGCATGGGGAAAGGCCACTCTGACCTTCCTTCCATCGCTTTTGCCCTCCTGCTCCTGAGCGCAGCCCTGGGTAGAGGCTGTTTGCAGAGACCTGCCCTGGCTTTGCCTGGACCCTGAGCCTCGCTGGAGCTCTCTCCGCTGCCCCCGTGCCTCTGGCCAGAGCGGTGTGACCGGGTCTGTACCCCTCGAGTGTGACCCAGCACTGATCTAACCCTCTTCTGCTCCCTGGGACAGGGCAGCACCCAGGTTCCCTCTTTCCCACCCGACCCCTCCTGAGCTCTCATCTGCCCCGACGCTGCCTGGAGAGCTGCGCTGAGAGCAGCTCCAGGGACCTGTACGTCCTTCTCCAGCCTTCTTGCTTGCCCTGGGAGAAGCAGCAGGGACCTTGAGTCTGCCCCTGCTTTGTGCCCTGTGTAACCTCCTGCCTCTGTGGTAAGTCCTCCATCCATGGGAGCAAACAGACAGCCCTGCCAGCACTGCTTCTGGGGGTCCATGTGCTGGAGAAACTGCCCTGCCCCACTCCCCATGCTCACACTCACCCATGTCGACTCCACAGGGACACTTGGAAGTTCAGAAGTTACTGTAGATATGCTTTGAGTCACAAGATTTATAGCTGTGCCGTGTCTGGGGAGGAGTGGGGCTGACACTGCTGCTGCTGGTCCCCATCCTGTTCTCATCTTGGGGCATGTTAATGAGCTACTGGCAATGGGGCTGTAATCTTAACGGGCTCTTCCCCACAGCAGGGATGTTTATCCGCTCTGATAAGAGCCCTTATCAGGACATGAGCAAATACAGCCCAGGAGTGGGAAAGGCCTCTGGGCACTTCCCATGTGTCAAGCAGAACTTTTCCTGGATGTGCCACCAACGGGAGTTTGGAGACATTTGTTGAGCTCCCTCCTGGCAGGGCACAGCCCTGGAGGTGCAGCCCTGCACACGCTCCGCTGAGCAGGGTCCAGGGTCCCTCCTGCCAGATGTGTGCTGAGGTGGACAGGAGCTGGATGCAGCAACCCAGCACTGCAGAAGACCCCAGGGATGTCCTTGCTTTCTTCTGGAGCAAACACACTGCATGGCTCAATAGTGGTCACAGGCACAAAGCAGAATTAAGCAATGGTGGCAACCGTCCAGCTTGTCACATCTGGGGCTTATGTCAGGAACAGAGCTAAAGGGACTCGACCAAATGAAAGCAGGTATTAGTCCAGGGAGCACTCAGGGCTGGTAAAATCTCCTGCCTCTTCCAACTGAGAGTGCAGAAATCGTGTGGTCCACAGCATGTCCTCTGCATAGGGCAGCCACATGCCACCAGCCATCTCCGTGTGAGACTCCTTCTATCTACCTGCAGTGACAAATGACAGTTTTTGCCCAAGCGAGCTTTGAGCTATGGTTGCAAAATAATACTGAAAAAAAACATTTTCCAAAATCTCACATTTGAAAAATGACCAAATAATATCAGCAGCTGTAAAACATCATTTACTGAGAGAGCAAGAGTTTCAGGACAGAAGGGGCTTTGCCCAGCGAGGCTGAGGTGAATGTGAAGATGAAACACAAGTTGTGTTGCTTGCACGGAGAAGTCCAGGTTACCCCAAGACACTTCCAGAGTTACTCTTGGGCACTAACTTGCAGCTCAGCCATTGGCGTGGAGCAAGGAGGGAGATGAACAGGATTTCCAGAAAAGTTAATAAGTGAATCAAGAAAGTAGGAGATTTTTTTTCCCCCCTTACTGTTACATGATATTTCAAAAACATTTTCTCTCATAACTCATTTCTGCAGAGATGTGATGCTTGGACCATCACCCGGGGAGGGGTGGGATGTTATGCTGTTCCCAGTATTCCTCTTTCATGACAGGTCCATGTAAATCATTAAATCATTAAATCATAGAATGTTTTTTGTTGGAAAGGAACTTTAGAGGTCATCTAGTCCAGCTGCCCCAGATCATAGAATCACAGAATCATAAAACTGTTTGGGTGGGAAGGGACCTTAAAGCTCATCCAGTCCCAACCCCCCTGCCAGCAGCAGGGACACCTTCCACTAGACCAGGTTGCTCAAAGCCTCATCCAGCCTGGCCGAGAACACTTCCAGGGAGGAGCAGCCACAGCTTCTCTGGCCAACCTGGGTCAGTGTCTCACCACCCTCACACCAAAGAATTTCTTCCTAATATCTAATCTAAACCTACTCTCTTTCAGTTTAGTGCCATTTCCCTTTGTTCTGTCATTAACTGCCCTTGTAAAAAGTCCCTCCCCATCTTTCTTGTAGGCCCCTTCAGGTACTGGGAGGCCACGCTAAGATCTCCCTGGAGCCTTCTCTTCTCCAGGCTGAACAGCCCCAACTCTCTCAGCCTGTCCTCACAGCAGAGCTGCTCCAGCCCTTGGGTCATCCTCGTGGCCTCCTCTGGACCGGTTCTAACTGGTCCAGATCTCTCTTGTGTTGGTGGCCCCAGCACTGGACGCAGCACTTTAGGTGGGGTCTCAGGAGAGTGGAGCAGAGGGGCAGTGTCCCCTCCCTGGCCCTGCTGCCCACGCTGCTCTGGGTGCAGCCCAGGACACGGTTATTGGCTCTGTGCTGCCAGCGCTCGGTGCCGCCTCATGTTGAACTTCTCGTCCCCCAGCACCCCAAGTCCTTCTCCTCAGAGCTGGCCTCAAGCCACTCATTGCCCAGCCTGTACTTGTGCTTGGGGTTGCCCCGACCCAGGTGCAGGACCTTACATTTGGCCTTGTTGAACTTCATGAGGTTTGCACAGGCCCCACCTCTCCAGCCTGTCCAGGTCCCTCTGGATCCCATCCCGACCCTCCAGCATGTCAACCACACCACCCAGCTTGGTGTCACCAGCAAACTCGCTGAGGGTGCCCTCGATCCCACTGCCCATGCCACTGACAGAGATGTTGAACAGCACTGGCCCCAGTACCAACCCCTGAGGGACTCCACTTGTCACTGGTCTCCACTTGGACATTGAGCTGTTGACTGCAACTCTTTGAGTGTGACCATCCAGCCACAGGTCAGCCAGAGCTGCAGTCCCCAAGGTGGCCACAAAGCCACGCTGAGCTCAGAGGAGTCCTGTCTGAGTCCCGAGTGCCTGACCTGTGGAGTGGGGTATCACCAAGCAGAGGATGCTCTTTCAGACACCGTGGACCTGGGACTGTTGATCACTGCCAGGGTGGACCTGCACTGGCAGACCTCCCCTGCACCTCCTGACTGCAGAGCCCACCCAGATCACCCGGAAGCAGCTTCATGGCAGTGTGGAGTTGACCGAATGCTGACAAAAACCATCCCCAGGAGCCAGAGTGCCCCCAGCCCTCCCAGGGGACAGTCCTGAAGCAGGGGAAGCCCCAGCAGCAAGCAGGCAAGAGGCAGCTCCCACCACCACAGAGATGTCCTTATGTTGGTGTGGGCTTATTGAACAGCCACTGCTACTAGCAAGCTGTTCTCCTTCAGTTTTATGGATATTTGTTTCTGAGCAGATATTTCTACCTCCCTCTTCTTGACATTTTCCTTATTGGCCTCTGGAGCATCTGCAAGACGGGAAATGTTTGTCTCCCAGCTGTGAGGTGTGAGTGGTGTTTTCTTTTGCCAGAAGAAATCTCAAAGCACATCCCGAGTAAAGAAAACACCAATACCTATGCTGTCATGTACATGTGCACACATATAAAATTTTATTGTGATGAACATGTCCTTTTCAGTGCCTATTTCCAGCATGATAAACTAGGATTAAGTTTGTGTAAAGCAAATATTAATGTGTCAGGAAGACTGAACTCAACAATCTAATATCATCTGAGTACGGGCAAGAAAGAAACTCTTGTAAGAGCTGATAAACTCCATCTCCACATTCACTAGGGGAAAGGGGCCTTGGGTTCCCATCTCATTGACAAAGGAACTTCCTCCTTCTCTTTGGTTTCAATGGCTTCAATACCTGCAAGTGAAGATATGAAAAAGAACCATTTGTGAACACGTTGCTGCTGGCTGAGCAGAAGCCAGGGCCTTCTGGGTGGGTTTGTCTTTGTTTTTGCACAAGTGTTGATGAACTTTCCTCCAACCATCATCCTTTCCTCTTAGCCAGTTTGCTCTGCCCCTGCTGCTGCCTGTGCTCATGCAGGAGCTCCAGCTCACTCCTCCTTTCCTCTGACACTGCCAGGGAATTTGAGGCTCTTCCAGGATTTTGAGCTGCAAAAGGGCCCCTGCCTCTTGAGGATAAGACACCGGCCAATCTGCTTCCATTTGCTTTCACTCAGGCCTGTTACAGGGATTTTGCTTTCCCCCTCCCATGTGAGACCGAGCTGACCGTGTCCCCCTTCCCACCCTGTTGTTGGGGCCTGTGCAGGCACCGCTTAACCCCAAAGAGTTCACCTGAGAAGGGACCATCCCTGCACCGGTGTAAATGACACTGTTGAGGTGACAGACCACTAGTGCAGGGCAGAGTGAGCGGGAGGACACTGATGCTCTCCTGCATCCCTCCAGCAGCAGGCATCACCTGGAGTGACATTTGCTGCCAAGCACAGCAAGCTGGTGATAACCACCTACCCCAAAAAACTGCCTCCTGACCCCAAATCTACATGCAGAGAGGATGGAGCAAGTGAAAAGGATCTTCCTGACCACTGCCAGCGACAGGTGGTGCTCTCAAATGTGCTATTAATTAAAATCCACCATGTATGAAGCAAAAAAAGATGGTCAGCAAAGGCTGGGACATTCCCAGTCTTTCTTTTCCCAGCTTGGGTGAACTTTCTGCTTCCATGCAGAAATCCTAGAGTTGTATGTATCTGGCCATTCAACCAGGAGGCCACTGGATTCTTCCTCTACTAAAAATCCATGGTCATCACTAGCCCCTGCACTGTCCCATGTGGTTATGGTTTAAGCTTTGTTGTGTGAACAAGTTTCTGCAGCACATCCTGGCCCTCCTGGTTGTGTCTGTGGTGCTCTGCAGAGAGGGAACCGGCACCCTGAGGTGATCGGGAGATGCTACGGGGAACAATGCTGGCATCCACGTGGCAGAAAACCCTACCCTGCAGCTCCGGTGGCAGCTGGGACAAGAATGGGCAGAGAGTTGTTGTGCAAGGTGGTCCTGGTCTGAACTATCAAACATCTCCTGGTTGTCAGCACACAGAGCCCCTTCCCCATGGCTGTCTGGGGTTAGGGGACCTGCAGGGCTGGTGTCTCATTCCCCTGGGAACCCAGCATGGCACCTTCCTGAGCCTGGGTAGCTCCTCTCTCCCCTTCAGAGCATGTTTTCTGCTCCCCTGCGAGCCCAAAGAACAAGGTGAGACACAGCAGGTACAATACAACCACCCCACCTATCTGCAACGTCCTGATTTCCTCCTAAACGCTCTCAAGACACACTGTGACTGTTGACTGGCACAGGAGTGGAGAGGAAAACAGACACACACAAGCACTGGAACAGTGGAACACTCAAAAAGAAATTGCTTTAGGAGAGATTTCATGGAGAGCAAACATGGACCAGGACACACAACCCTCTGAATGGCTTCACGGCTGCCGGTGCGGGGTGATGTTGTCTGCTGCTCCCCGCCACCGACGCGCTGAAACCGGGGCGCTCGCTCTGCAAACCGCTGCAGCGGGTTTGGGGGTGGAGGGGCAGGCTCCTCCCTACCTTCCAAAGCCTGGGCTGTATTGCCACGGGTGAGCTGATTAGCAAGCCAAGAACAACATTAAGTGCTTTTACCATGGTACCTCATGCCATTTGTTTAAGCCACTGCGATGGTTTAGTACTTGATCTTCCCTGATGGGGAAGGAGAGTCCCTGGTCTCCCAGTATGGACACTGCTTCCATGAAATGTCAGCTCGGGGAATGGCTGGGATTGTCGAGAGCCACCTTGCAGGTTGGGCAGGTCATTGCTGATCTCATCACCACTCTGTGCACTGCAAGTGCTGCAAGGCCTCAGAGAAAATGGGCTCGAGGAGCTCACAGTGTATAGCCACAGATATCATGGACAATCCTGAGCAGAGACAGGTTTGAAGATGGCTTTTGAAAGGTAGCATTGGCACCGGACTCAGTGTTACAAGAGTTGTTCAGGGGGAATTTTATTGGAGTTAAAATTAAAAATGATAATCAAATTATCTAATCATATCAATTTTTCTCCCTTATTTATATCCATTTATAACAGTTGTGCTGAACTTTGGTATCTTCCCTGTGTCCTCAACACCTGCACATCAACCACATTCTTCCTGCATGGGGACCAAGCCATCTCCTTCGCCAGGTTCCTGAGTGTCACCCTTCGGCACAGGATGTGCAAGGTCACTGCAGGGAGACAGCTCCACAGGGACATTTCAGTTTCCAGCTCTCAAAATGCGTATTCCAAACCCAAGGAAGAAAGGAATGAGATGCTACAGATGTCTTCATGTCATCCTGGGGCCATCCTCCAAAGAGGCACTTCTAACACCCTTTTACTTTCAGGCCAGTGAATTTTCATGTGCGCTCGCAGCGTGTGCAGCCCCACAGCGACGTGGGTGCCAGGTTCTATCAGTTCAGTGGAACGTCGTTTGTTTTGCAGTGCTACAACACTCGATTACAGCATCCTCTTCCCTCTGCCCATAGACAGGAAATACTTTGAGGTCAAGGCTACTTGTCCCATTAAATACTCTCCCATTAGGGAGCAAAGTGACTTTTCTTTCTACCCGGTCCTAATACTTTGGCTATGGCTACAGTCTGGGCAGGGCTCAGTTAAGCCTCAGCTGCAGCAGTTACTGCCCTGTCCTGGTTCCCACATCTCAGGAGCCTGCAGGTCTCTCCAGGCTGGCCCTTGCCTCAGGACAGTTTCAGTACCACAATGGTCCAGCCCCAGGGTCCTGCAGTGGCGAGAGGTGGAGAGTGGCCTGGGAGAGGATCTGGCTCCTGCAGGATCTGAAGAAATTCCTTAACAAGGACACCATGCCAGGAGGAGTCACTGTGTCCATTAGCTGGGGTCACCAAGCTTCCCCATAAAGGAAAAACTGATTAAACAGCAGCTTGACATTGTCTCCTCTGGGCCAGCGCTGAGTGCTACAGTGAGAGCTGTGGGACTCGTCCCCAGGATGGGGGTCTCCTCACCCTTCTCAGTTCCCCAGTCACAGAAACACAGAGCATACAGAGGAGCTTCCCTGCCCACTCCCCAGCCTGGTAAAAATCCTTATTTTAAGCCAGAGCAATTTCTTACAAGTAGGGATCAGCAAAGAGAGAGGAGAAGACCCCTTCTCAAAGAAACCTTTGGGTGCCAAAAGAAAGGTGCTGTGGCTGGGTGCAAAGGCCACCTCCAGGCGCAGAGGTGGCCACAGCTCCCTACCTCTTGTTCACATGGGCACAAAAGAGGCCCCAACACCTGCAGGATGCCCCAGAGCTGCAAGTGACCCCAAGGCTGGGTTTCCCCTTGGCAACGCTCAACTGTGAGCAGGTATTTTCTGTCCAGCAGATATTTTCTGGAAGGGTTGAGGTTGAGCTGTTGAACAG
This sequence comes from Caprimulgus europaeus, assembly GCA_907165065.1. The sequence continues at coordinate 12,199,674 of OU015544.1, read as the reverse complement.
GGTTTGCCCTTTGCACACTTCTGCCGTGCAGCTGCCTGTGCTGCGGTGCCAGCTCCAAGCCCTCAGCTGAGGAGCTACCAAAATCCAGTAATGGGGACGGCATTGTTGGCTCCAACAGTAAAATGATGACTGAAAATACTTAAGTATGTATATTTGTCTCTGGAAGGGACGTCTACTGCTGTCTCCCTTAAAACCATACCAGAGGACTGGCACTTTGGTACTGGAGATGGTGCTGGCCCCAGCACACTCCTGTTCAGAGGTAAGGCTGCCAACAGCCCTCTTGTTTTAGCAAGATCACCAGCCCAAAAACATGCTCTGGGCTCACAGGTATGGGGTAAAGCCAGAGCCTTTTGGTTAAGTTCTACAGCTGGCTGATGTTGGAAAAAAAATAGAATCTAGCTGAATTAGTGTCCAGGCTGGAGCCAGGAGAGGTCAGCTCTGTGATCAGCATCCAGGAGACAAACGTGGTCTTCCCTGATCACCCACTGAGCCTGGCCAGCACTGCAGGGAAAGGAGGGGTGATGCCGGTGTGCCTGGGGGATGCCTTGCCACCAGGAGCAGAGAGAAAGAGTATCTGTAGGTGTCTCCAGATGGGATCTGCACCCAGCACTTGTGCTACGAGCCAGAAGCTGGGCAGCACTCACTGCCATACTGGGACAGGGTCCCGATGCTGGTGCTGTTTGGGACATCCCCTCGCAGCCCAGTGTGAACCACGGCATGTGACAGGGTCAGGGTTTTCCTGCAGGCAGACCCCTGCGAGCTCATCCTCGCTGCAGGTGCTGCTCTGCCCACCCCACTGGGCCATGGGCATCACCCCACCACCAGGCAGGTGATTGACTGAAACAGTTGGGGAAAACCGTGGCAGAAAGTTCAGCACAGTCTCCTTGGGATAATATATCAAAGCAGCACCAGTCATCTAATAGCAGAAGTGACGTAAGCTGCGTTGCACAAAGAGGAGCACTAATGGGATATCACTTTATGCAGGAGATAGTTTGATGTATCTGGGCCACTGAGAACTAAATCCTCCCTGAAGTCCCTTCTTTGTGGCTTTTCTGGCTCCAGGATTAATCAGCTCTTTCCTTTTCATCTGAAAGACACGAGCCCATCAGCTGCCTGCAGCTCCCAACACGAAGCACCGCGGGAGCCCACGTTACCCTCTGGGGAACATCAGTGGGGACAGCACAGCAACAGCCTTGGCCACCCACCCAGGGGATTGTCCCCCACTCTCAGGTCTTGCTTTATTTATGGTGGCACTTGCCTGCCTGATGCCCAGGGAGCTGGCACAGAGCCTGGCACTGCGTGGTCCAGCAGGCACTGGGGTGCATGGCAAGCCCTGGTTTTGGCTGCTGACAGCTGCTTGGGGTGCAGGTAAGAAGCACATCATGACCCACATGGCCAAAGCCACATTTAGGATCATAATTCAAGTTTTTTCCTGACTTTAGACATTTGGGGCAGGGTTGACTTCTGCTAGTCCATGAATCCTTTCCAAAACCAAAAGTCTTCCTTGAAGAGTCACAGGACAGGAGAAAGGAGGAGAAAAAAGACTCACAGAGAAGGATTCATGTCCTTCTGAAAGAAACCCACAGTAACCTCAGCCACCTGTGTCTCAGGGAATAAGAGAAAGACCCAAACATCCTCCAGTTTTGTGCAGCTGAGGTATGAACCAGAGAAAGACAAATGGTTTAACAGCAGTGCACAGCTGAGCAAAGCCCTGCACAAGGACAAGTGCTGAGAGCAGCTGCAGGACTTTCCATCAGCAGAGCCAGTTGCATCATGGCACCCCCCTTACTCCTGTGTGTGAATTTCATTTCATCAAACCCCTGTTTCAGGTGCGACAACTCATGGCCCAGCAGGACTTTCTGCTGCAGCCCACAGTTCTGGTACAAGCATTGAGGGCTCCAGCTGGGAGATGCTCACAGGCTCCAGGCTGGGTCAGATCCTCAGGCCAAGCTGTGGTCACCCAGGAGAGCGGTGACAGCAGAGCATGTTCCAGCCTTGATGCCACAGGGCCATGGTGCTGCCACCAGCCTGGAAGAGCAGGACAGGATAACTGGGAGATGTGAGTAGTCATGGGAGCTGACTGAGGAACATCACTGCTCAAGCTGTAGGAACACAATAGGAAATAGTTTTCAGGTTCAGATCCCAAGAACAGCTGATAGATCAGCAGGACACTGTGTCCAGGGATCCTGTGTAATTACAGGTCCATCAAGGGAGGGAGTGACCCAAAGAAGGGCTTTGCAAACCAGCAGGTCAAACATCTCTGAGTCAAAGTGAGTGGTTGGAAGCTGCTGGGAATGTCACCAGTGCTGCATCTCCTCAGGTGCCCTCGGGCCAGGCAAGCTGGGTGTGATAGTTTCACTTGGTTAGCCCTTAGCTAACCTTAGATAACAGTAACAAAATATGCAAATAAGTGACACCCAATGTTATAGCTCAGCCCCCCCTGACCCAGCCCGGCCCGTTCCCAGAGAACGATCCCGGAGCAGCGACAATCCCGACCCGAAACCGCAATCCCGGGAGAGCCAGAGCCCGAGCGAGAGCCAGAGAGAGCCAGAGAGGAAGAGCCCCTCACTGATACACTGGGCATGACACGATATGATATGGAATAGCCCACTGGCATATCTAACTGTCAGTTAAGTTTATTAATTTAAATGTTCTTCACCCCCCGTAAATCTTGTGCTTGTGGACGAACAGAACACAAAGTCCTTCACTTCCAGTGACAGAAACACAAACACTGCTGTGTTATCAGTGCCTCTCTCACAGCGAGACCCAGGCTGGAAGCAAAACGCAGCACAATTCTAGCTACTGAAAAATAAACCCAGCTCTGTTTCAGCCAAAACCCAGGACACTGGGGCACGAGCCCCCGCTCTGCACTGCCTGGCCATGAGCTGGAGCAGCATCATGGCCAGCCCGGCGAGACCCATGCGTCACCTCTCCCATTGCTCATTGGCTCATTGCTCCTGTGGGTCACCAGCTCCTCTAACTCACTCTCCAAAGATGCTTGTACCAGATTTGTTAATCTTCTTTTGTCTCTGAAGAGGGAATATCTGAGAATGCCCTCAGGGAAGCAGCTTTCTCTCCTCCTTGTACTCAGCCAATTTTCTCAGACAAATCCCCTTAGTTCCACCAGGGTTTAACAGGACTGAAAGTGAGTCCAAACACTTCTATTTCCTATATGTACATCTTTTAACTTTAAACCAGTCTTTTTAAGTGCTTCTTAAACAGCCCTCAGCCTGAGACAGGCATCAAAGGAAGAACTGGCCGTCAGGAGAGCAGGCTGCCATCTCGTCCTAAATTTGCAAAGGAATCACGAGATAACGAAGTATTTCCCCAACTGATGTGAATATTTCATGCAGAAAGGGTTTTCTGTAGCATCCAGTCTGAGGAGGTTTTTGGATGTTGTGGTGGGTTGACCTTTCCTGGATGCCAGGGGCCTCCCAAGCTCTATCACCACCCTCCTCAGCAGGATGGAGAAGGGAGAAAATAAGATGGAACAAAAACCCCAAACTCATGGGTTGAGACAAAAGGCAGTTTAATAAAAACAAAGTAAAACTGTGTGTGCAGATGCAAAAGAACAAAATATTTACTCTCTCCTTCCCATCAGCAGGCGATGTCTGGCCACTCCCTGGGAAGCGGGGCTTCGTACGCTGAGCGGTTACCCCGGAGGACAAACGGAAATGACAAATGTCCTCCCCCGCCCCTCCTTTCTCCTTGCTTTATCTCTGAGCAGACACCATACAGTGTGGAATATCCCTCTGGTCAGTCTGGGTCGGCTGTCCTGGCTGTGTCCCCTCACAGGACCTTCCCCACCCCCAGCCTCCAGCCTTGGTGCTGTGCTGGCACTGCTCAGCAGCAACCAAAACACTGGGGTGTTACCAACACCTTTCTAGTACTGATACAGAACACAGCACTATGGAAAATGGGGAAAATTAACTCCATCTCAGCCAGACCCAATACAAGTGTGCATTTGTATATGGATTTATTTCTTTGTTCATACTTTGAGGACTTCTGTCAGCTATGATGTAAAGGCACCAGCCTTCTACATTCACAAATAAACATTTGAAAAGACGCTCTTAGGGTTGCAAAAATTCAAAGAACAACAAAGTTTTCCATTCTTAAGTAGAAAAGTGACCAAGAAACAACTGACAACTTCAGTACAGTATTATATAACCATAAACATTGGCAAAGTTTAAAGAATAAAGACTACAAAGTATCTACTAAAGAACAGATTTTCAATAGAGGGATTTTTAGAATTACTTACATGATTTTAATGAGAAAAGAGATGAAGAGGCTTCATTTCCCAAAGAAGTTAATGGCTTTGCAACATGAATGCAACCAGCATTTTCTGGAGTGCTGAGCAGAGTGCTGTGACAGGACTTTCCACTACAAAATTCTGTTTCTACCCTAAAAATAATCCCAAGAAGTTTGTTTTCCTGCTTTGAAGGTCAGACCTTTTGTTCGTTGGTTTCTTATGCCAGGGATCTTCTCATTTGAGAAGATGCTCTTTCTGGTGGTCTCTCCTCAGGCCCAGCTGTTGCCAGGTTTAGAAATGCAGCGCATTTGAAGTCTCCTTGCAGGTGAGAGTCTCTCTGCACGGCACCACACCACTACCTCTAAAGCTGGTGACGGTCTTTCTAGAAGAACAATAAAGGAAAGAAGAATTTCAAAGCTGCAGCCCAGGACAGGCACCTGGGAGGTGAGACACATCAGCTTGTGCCCAAGGAGGTGGCATTGACTGATGTGTTTGTTGTTTGTCCCTCACTGAGAGCGAACTGAGATGGGTTCAGTGATGGGTTTCCTCGGAGGGTTCAACTTTTTGCTTAGCAAGCAGATAATTTGCTGTCATTGCAAGAGTAAAAGTCATGTTACATGCCTCCTGATCTGTAAAGCCAAAGAAAAGTTTGCAGGAACCCAGAATTAGATTCCAAGTTGTAGCTGGTTATCTCCAGCAGCCTCTGTGAGAGGCTGTGCATTGAGGATGGCTCCTAGCACCCTTCCAGCAGTGGGGCCCCTTGCTCAGCTCTGCTGTTCCTCCTTTGAGCAGAAAACTGTCCCACTGAGAATGTCACCTCTCACAAACCATAAGGGCAAGAAAGGTGAATGAGAGTGGGACAGGAGATAGAAAGAAGGCACAGCCCCTGACCTGGGCTGGAAAGAGGGTGGAGGAACCCAGGCAGGACAGGCGTGACTTGAGGATGCTGGTGAAGGTGAGGGAGGATGGGGAGTGAGGGGAAGCATGACAGTGGCTGAGGGCTGGGAGTGAGGAACAGGGGGAGAGATGGGGCTCCTGGTAGGAGCAGGGGTTAGCAGTGATGATGGTTCCCACCACACACCCCCTGAACGCTACAGGCACCAGCCATGGCTCCACTTGGGAAGAGACAGACAGTGGTCAGGCTTCCTCACGGTGGGCTCGGTGCTCGCAAGGAAGCTTTCACCTGGCTGTGATTAGAGCCTTCAAACCTGGAGAAGCTGGACCTGGAGATGGGAGGTCCGTGCAGGACCTCCCATCTCCAGGTCGTCTGTGGTGACACCTCCTTGACAGTGACACTGTCCCATCCTTGAGGTTCACACCATTAATACGTACCCAGGAATACTTGTCTGCTGAGCACAGGCTGCCCTCATTGCTCAGCTCACCACCCCAGCTTTGGTATCTCACAGAACAGGATGGGCCTTCAGTCGCTGCAAACACAGCCTTCTCCTTCCCCAACAAAGCCAAGTGTACAGACAGCTTGGGTTTCCTTTCAAGCCTCAAACCACTCTTCAGGAAATCTCTGATGCTGTCTGGGGATGGGTTGCACACGTTGTCCAAAGGCAGGACTGCCATCTCCTGGGCAGCTGGGAAACTGGGTGTGCAACAGCCCCAGAAAACACCCCAAAATAACTGAGGCCACGTGTCTGAGCAGCTGCTGCGATGGCAGGTACTGCCCATGAAGAGAAACCCAACCTCTGGATGCTTCAAAAGCAGACACAGGATCACTGAACAGCTCTGTGGCCAGCGTGTATTTAACCCAGCAGCGCGTGTCTCTCACCACCGAGTGACGCATTTTTGCTCTAATGCAAAACTTCGCAGTCCCTTGAGCAGTGGGAGCCCCTGGAGACCCAGCTGGGCCTGAACGGGCAGCCCTCACCATCCCACAGAGCCTTTGGTGAAGTTTATTGCACACTGCTTCTCAGTCTAAAAACTGAATGGGTGAAACCAGAGCTTCACCAGACAGTCCTGCACCGATGCTGGAGGGTCTCCATGCCACTGGTGTGCCATGGAGGAACATGCACATGGCCCCATGCTGGACACTGGGGACAGGCAGCGCACCCTCCCATCCTTCCCCATGGGTCCTGCCTCCCTCAGCCCCTGCCCTGCCTCTGGCCCCCCCTGGAGCTGCTCCTTGCCCAAGCACTGGCCTTGTGCCTGGTGGCCCCCCTGGCCTGCACATTGTCACTTGCCATGGCTGTGTCCCTCATGCAGCCCCACAGTGCCTGAGCCCACAGCGGGGCTGTGCTCGCTCACCTCTGCCTTCAGCCAAACACCTCCTCCCCAAACTACACTGCTCCCCAGGTCTGTACCTGCCCCTCCAAACCCCAAACCTCTCTGTTCATTACACTCCAGCTTTCCCCCACCTTCCCCTGCAGCCCAGAGAGGCAGGCATGAGCTGTGGGGAATTTCAGCCCAAGCAGTTTAAGGTCTGACAAAATTACATGTCACGAAGCCAAGCTTTATGGGAGGGATCATGCAATCCTTTTTCACTGCCTGTGAGCTGCCTGTGCTTTAAAAAGAACCTCTATAGCACCTTACAGAAGTAATGGGAATCCTCAACAGCTGTTCCTGAACTCACCACTAGGTATATGGCATTAAATCTCTGTTCTAGTAGCAGCAGTAGATAAGAACAAGTGTGACCATAATGAAGCTTTAGCTACCTCAGCATTAATTTGATGATCTATATATGTGCTCAGAAATCAGGGGAAGGCACTTGCTTGGAATAGAAAAACTATGGAGGCATCAGCAGTGCTCCCAGAAAATCATTTAAGGCAGCCAAGGTGCTCCCCACCACCCCTGTTTGCCTGGCGCCGTAGGATGCCAGCAGGGAGCCAGGTAGCCCGGTGGGTCCTACCCCTGCCCACACACCAGGCAGGAAGGGCAAGGGCAGTTTTGGCAGCGTCACAGCGGGATACAGGAACTGCCTGAGAAATGAGGGTCAAGGAAGAACATTTGCTGGGACAAAGCCAACCAGACAATGCACCACAGAAGCAGACAAGGAGTTTCTAATCACATGGAAGAACTTGGAGGTGATCAGGCTGAGAAGAAGCCAAGCACAGCAGGACACCAATGTGCCTTTTGATGTAGGAAGGACAAGCCCAAATTTAGTCCAAACACAGAAGCCAGGTTAACGATACCAAGTGTAGCAATGCAGTGGGAAGAGAGGGATGTTGTCTGGCACCCCAGGCAGACTATCAGAGAAGCCAGTTGAACACCCACTCTGTGACTGCATTTCTCCCATTCAGCGACCCTGTGAAGTCATTTCTGGCTGCACAACACAGCACTTGCACAGGAAAACAACACGCGATGAGCTTTGTGCTCCTCAGCACCCATGACCAGGTGAGCTCCAGCAGTCACACACACAGCCTGGCTCTCTCCAGCACCTTGCAAGGAGCATCCAGGGTGCAGCTGATTTCTGTTGTCAGGAAAATACCTTCTCCTCTCTCTGAGCACACTATTGGGTCCATACATTGCATCGTGTGGAGCAAGAGGGATGCATTTGTAGCTGCACCCGTTGCTAGGCACTCTTATTCTGTTAATTACCTTTATAACTGATGTTATCCTTATCCACTGTAGCCTATGTTACAGCACTGCCACTGTCTCCTGCCTGTTAAACAATCATTTAAAACTCTGTGGAAAACACGGTTGGTTTCCATGTGCCAACAGACACCTTGTTCTGTGTTAACTGATGTGTTACAGGGATACTCAAAGTACAAACCTCTCTGTTTCCAAGATCACAAACACCTCCAACAAATAAATGTCCTGTGAAGTAAAATGCTTTTATTACTCCACCAGCAGAAATGATGTGATCCTTCTTCTAGTAAAGCAATCTGGTAAATATATGATAATAATCTAGCAATAACATTTACAGTCTGGTAAATATAAGTGTGAGATCCAGATGCTCCTAAGTCTGCTACAGAAACTAATGGCATGGTTGGCTGTGACGCTCAGGAGTAGAACTGGTTCCAGTTTGTACGTCCCCTTGTGCCAACCCCAACCTGGCAAACAGCACTTGGTGCAAGTGGGTAATGTGAGTGCACACGTGCCTGGAAGACAGGAGCAGAGGGACAGGGGCTGGAAGAATGACGGGGACAAGAAGTGGGCTTCAGAGTGGAACAGAGCTCCCAGAGCTGGAGACAGGACAGAAACCTGAGCTTTGCCTTGGAACAGCTCTTATGAGCTGTTTTAACTTACATGGAGGGAAATTATATCTCTTAATAAACTTCAACCACATTTTGTGACAGCTTCAGGATTTAAACAATACATCATTTACACATGAATGGGATCATTGAGGATCAAAAGTGACTGGAAAAGCCACGAAAATGTCAAAATCAGGCAAGTCTTGCTCCTGTTTCTCAACAGAGATATTGTCCAGAGAGATATGAAAACCTGCAGATTTATATTTAAGGAATGATAAAGTTTTCTGTGTTATACATGCTTAAACAAAAATTAAATTGACATCTTCTGATATCTTGGGTTACAGTTGAGGCCTGGGGACATGGCATGAGAAAAAGAGATGGGAAAACTCAATGAGCAAGTACCTGCAGCAGTTTTAAACAGTAATATATCTGAATAATTATCCTCTGTGTTACACCCAGGGAAGTTAGTGGTGGGTTACATACACTCTAGGGCCCCTTCATACTGTTAAAGTGATGGGGAAAAGCCTTTGTGTTCCTGAGAACCAGCCTGTAAGTGAACACCACTGAAGAGATCTCCAATAGACTGAAATGGGTTTTAGTTCATTCAGTGCAAACTTTAATTAAATCAATAGCCGTCAAGAGCTCAGAGACCTGCAATTAATGGTGCTGGTTGCAGAAGTGCAGAGCATCAGCAGCACAAGCCAGCCCTGCCACACTGAAGATGGGTAGGAGCAAGAGGAGCTGGGTAAGTAACTGCCCTGCCCTCCTGGTGATGTGATACTGCCAGGGGAGGTCCTCACCACAACCACAAGAAACACCAAAGCTCAGAAAAGCCACCAGCCTGGGCTGCGCGGGACACGCCGGCTGCTGGCCACTCCCAGTGGGCTCCTGTGGTGGCTTCACCCTTTTGGTTCACAGCCAAACACAGTCGCTCTCTCACTCTCCCTCCACCCCAGGGAGTAAGGGAGAGAATTGGAAAGAAATTGGGCAAGTAGACTCACAGGTTGAGATAAAAACAATTTACTAATTAAAATAAAACCATAATGATAGTAACAGTAATAACAGAATGTACAACTGAGTGATGCCCAGTGCAGTTGCTCACCACCCACTGACCGATGCCCAGCCTGTCCCAGCCAGTGATCCCGGAGCACAGACAGTCCCCAAACTGAAACCCTGGAAGAGCGAGAGCCCGAGAGATCCCTGACAGAATCCCCCCGAGTTCCAGTCAGCACTGGTTAATACACTGACCATGAGGTGGTGTGAGATGGAATAGCTCATTGGCACATCCAAATGCCAATTTGGGGTTTTACTAATTACTACACTTCTCCCTCCCAGTCCTAATGTAGCTGTGAACCAGCCAAACACAACGGCCTTGGGCTCCAGCAGCAACTGATAACATTAGGACTTTATCAACATTCTTCTCATAACAAATCCCACACTGAACCTAAACCACAGCTCTTCCAGCTACTGAGAAGAAAATTAACTCCATCCCAGCAAACCAGGACAGCTTCTCATATGGAGCTGCCACGTGGAGGTTGGGAACAGGAAGGGAAAGGCAGTGAGCCCTGGGGGCTGCAGGGCATCTCTCTTGGGAAGTGACAGGCCAAACAGCTCCAGACCTGCCTTTCTCCAGGTGCACAGTCAAGCTTTATCTCTGCAGGGCTGTAGCAAAGCACAGTTCCTGCTGTGCAGTAGTCAGCACCTCCCAAAGCCCTGAGCCTCCAGCAGCAGAAAAACAGCAACACAGGGATGTCACTCAGGGAGGACCCAGAACAAGTCTGTTCTGGGTCCACAGGAATGGAGAACCAGAATGCAAGTCCCTGACAACCCTAAATATGCATCTCAAAAATATAAATATATATAATTAATTATATATATAATAAATATAAATATGTGTATTATACCCTGCATATCAAGCACTGCCACCTCTCCCCTCTAGCTGGCAGGTGACATAGTTGAGCTGGTGTAAAGTTATCTCTGACCAAGCGAGGAGAATCCACATCACTCAGTAGGTGCCAGTTTCTCCAGTAAGGCACATGGATTCTTAGCACACCAAAACACAGGACTTTCCAGGAATACCTTCTCTATGGGCTTTGTGACCCTGAGATGACACATTTCGTGTGGGTGCAAAACACCTAATGCTCAACAGTTAACTCACAGTCCTTATCCCAAATCCTGGATTCCCTTCCCTGTCCTCCCCTGGCAGCTGGACTGTCAGGACTACCAGCTTGCTACCAAAGGACACCTATCAAATGATCTTCCCTCCCTGCATCCTAATGCAACCCAGGAACATGAAACAAAAAGACAAAGTAAAAATCTCACAATGGGCAGAGAAGTCCTCCCAGGTTAGAAGATGCAAAAACTGAAGCAGTAACTGGAGACATGGGTCTGTCTCTATGTGCACTATGATCTGCTCTTGGATTTCACGGGTGTTTAGGGTATTCTGCATGAAGTATGAACTGGCCACGATCCTTCCTGAACTGTGGGGCCCAGAACTGGACACAATATTCCAGATGTGGCCTCACCAGGGCACAGTAAAGGGGGAGGAGAACCTCTCTCGACCTACTGACCACAGCCCTTCTAATGCACCCCAGGATGCCATTGGCCTTCCTGGTCACAAGGGCACAGTGCTGGCTCATGGCCATCCTGCTGTCCTCCAGGACTCCCAGATCCCTGTCCCCTACACTGCTCTCTAGGAGATCATCTCCCAACCTCTACTGGAACCTGGGGTTGTTCCTGCCCAGGTGCAACACCCTACACTTGCCCTTATTATATTTCATCAAGTTTTTCCCTGCCCAGCTCTCCAGCCTGTCCAGGTCTCTCTGGATGGCAGCACAGCCTCCTGGTGTGTCAGCCACTCCTCCCAGCTTTGTGTCATCAGCAAACTTGCTGACAGTGCATTCAATTCCCTCATCCAGGTCATTTATGAATATATTGAATAATACTGGTCCCAGTACCGACCCCTGAGGGACTCCACTAGATACTGGCCTCCAACTAGACTCTGCCCCACTGACCACCACTCTCTGGCTTCTTCCCACCAGCCAGTTCACAGCCCATCTCACCACCTGATCATCTAACCCACACTTCCTCAATTTGGCAGCGAGGATGCTGTGGGAGACTGTGTCAAATGCTTTGCTGGAATCAAGACAGACCACATCCACTGCTCTGCCATCATCCAGCCACCTGGTTATGTCCCAGGCTATCAGGTTGGTTAAACATGCCTTCCCCTTGGTGAAGCCGTGTTGACTGCCCCTAATGACCCTCTTATCCTTGATATGCCTTGAGATGGCACCAAGGATGAGTTGTTCCATCACCTTCCCAGGGATGGGGGTGAGGCTGACCGGTCTGTAGTTACCTGGGTCCTCCTTCTTGCCCTTTGTGAAGCCTGCAGTGACATTTGCCTTCCTCCAGTCCTCAGGCACCTCTCCCATTCCCCACGACTTAGCAAAGATGATGGAGAGTGGTCTAGCAATGACTTCTGCCAGGTCCCTCAGCACCCGTGGGATAGGAAGGGTCGGAAGGCCCTGACACATCTAGGGGGTGCAGTGGAGTATGGGATCCTGAGAGGGTAACTGGAGGAGGAAAAGGGAGGATGGGCAGGAGAACAGTCCGATACCAGCCTGTTGCTGGGTCTGTGGTACAGCCGGGAGGCAGGGGCTGCATGTGTGTGTAGTACTAAAAATGAGCACTGACCCTCCTCATCTCCTCGCCTGGCCCCTTCAGACATAGGAACAGCTGAACTGAATACGGTCAAATAAATAAATAGACCCTATTTAGCCCAGCACCATCTCTGCGATAGCTGCCGTGAGCCTACGAGAAACACCAGAACAAGGCAAGCAGATGTTATAAATTCCATGAGAACTTTTTAGCCTCCAAATACCTTCACCTTAGGGATTCTCTGGGCTGGGTGTGGTTTCTGTCCTCCCTGGCCAGCTATTAAACCAACAGAAATAGTTTCTTGGCTATCACAGGCTTTCCTGTGTTCTGGGAAGCACATGGCATCATTTATAGAAGCTGATAAATAGCAATGGGTCAGCCATCCCAGGACCTTCCAGTACCTGAAGGAGACCTACAGGAAGGCTGGGGAGGGACTTTTTAGAAGGGCAGGGAGTGATTGAACAAGGAGTGATGGTTATAAACTGTAAGAGAGTGGATTGAGATTAGGTATTGGGAATAAATTCTTTGGTGTGAGGGTGGTGAGACCCTGTCCCAGGTTGGCCAGAGAAGCTGTGGCTGCTCCTCCCTGGAAGTGTTCTGGGCCAGGTTGGATGAGGCTTTGAGCAACCTGGTCTAGTGGAAGGTGTCCCTGCTCATGGCAGGGAGGTTGGGACTGGATGAGCTTTAAGGTCCCTTCCAACCCAAACCAGTCTGGGATTCCATGGTTCTATGATCATTACCAGGCTAGAGTTGTGGGGCTGGCAGAGATCCTGCTCTTCAGGGCTCCTTCTGACTAACACTGCAGATTTCTGCCTGTGGCAGTAGTGCAGTGGGAGCAGCAGCACTGCCCCAAAGATTTCAGAGCTGAGAAGGCAAGTGGGAAGGCGTGGTGGTGGAGTCTCCTGTTATCCAGGAACCTGGATCCTGTAAGGCGTGAACTTGCAGTGGCACCAGCTCCCACACCTCTGGGTTGACAGGGCAGGATTTCCCCTGAGGCAGAATGCTCTGGATCCAAAAGGTTTTCTGCCACCACAGTGGTTTTTAGGCACAGCAATGGAACAACTGAGGCTGTGGACAGGTAGGAGGCTCCTGATAGTCCCTGCTGCAATAAGAGGAGTGAATCTTTAGCATAGAATCACAGAATGGTTTGGGTTGGAAGGGACCCTCAAAGGTCATCCAGTCCAACCCCCGGCAGTGAGCAGGGACATCTTCACTGGAGCAGGTTACTCAGAGCCCCATCAAGCCTGACCTTGAGCATCTCCAGGGACGGGGCCTTCACTGCCTCTCTGGGTAACCTGTGCCAATGATCCACCACCCTCATATTGAAGAACTTTTTCCTAATATCCAACCTAACTCTGCCCTTTTCTAGTTTAAAACCAGCACCCCTCAGCCCATTGCTCCCTGCCCTTGTGAACAGTTCTTCACCAGCTTCTTACAGGCACCTTCAGGTACTGGAAGGCTGCTGTCACCCCAGAACCTTCTCTTCTCCAGGCTGAACAGCCCCAGCTCTCCCAGCCTGTCCTCACAGCAGAGCTGCTCCAGCCCTTGGATCATTTTTGTGGCCTCCTCTGGACACACTCCAACAGGTACTCTTATCCTAAGAGAAGAGTCAGAGCTATCAAACATCATCCTAGAGGACAGTTTGAGTTTTGTATACTCGGAAAGTGCTTCAGCTTGGCATGTGAAAGGACTTCAACTGGGAAAGGACATTTCTTGATTGCTAAGAATCTTTTTACTAAGAAATATTTTGAAATAAATTAATGTTTTGGTGGGCAATTCAAATATGGAAAAAGACCAACAGCAAGCTCTGCTCATGCCTTGGCTTCATGGATGTGAAAAAGTTGAGGAAGGTCACTTTGCAGAGTGCAGCAAACACACAGAAGAGCTGTCAGTGTGATTTAATGTGGGAACAAAATGCAATTGCAAAGCTTTTGGGAGTGTGTGAGGAGCTGAAAGCCCTGCTGAACATACCCTGTGCAGTACACACAGGAACTGGTACATCTTCATTTCGCCGACGGAAGCAGGGAACCGGCACTGCAGAGATCAGGCAGGCACAACTCTTACAGCAGCAGTGACCAGGAAGGCTCTTTGCACAGCTGGGCACACTCCTGTACCTAGAGGGTTGTGAAAAAACGTATCACATGTTTTTTAGAGATGTGATGTGAGAGAGAGATGTGATACTATCTACCAGCACAAGGGTTTTGTAGCTGCTTTGAGGGAGTATCTGTTCCTTGAACCCTGCACAGACGCCATCCACCACTTTAAGCCTGTTGTACAGATGCGTACGAGGTGGGGTTGGCCTTGAAAAGGAGGGGACATTTGCCTTGGTGGCCTTATGAGAGTTGCAATTAACCTCAGAAAGTAAATGGGCCCAGAATCAACTTTACTGCTTGAGCTGAGGGGCTGAGCAGATACGCACACCCCCAGGAGATGAGTTTCTGGGTCAGCAGGGCACAGCCCCTTAGCACACTGGGTTTCCTTTTCTGTTTGAGAAGTGTTTGGCAGGGCACAGCATCCTTTCTGCAGCACAGAGGGAGGAGTTCAGCCTCCAGCAGAAGGTGCTCTGGATGTCTGCAGTGGGGTTAGTCAAGGCTCCAGGCTGGGCCAGGGCACAGAAGTCAGAGGGCAACGTCTGGAGAAGATATGTGTATTTATCAGATCTTTTCTGCCAGCTGGAACGTGAAGTGTTGGAGATAAACATTCACCTACTGAAAAACTGGCTGAGATGGAAACCAGCTTTCAATTAGAAACTGGGCTTTGCAGGCTGAGAACAGCACCAGCACTCTCCCTCCCAGGGGTCTTGCAGGGTCTCCTGGACAAAACAGGACAACCAGAACCAAAGTCAGTCTCAGAGCAGCAGCTGTGAGGAAATACCCTCCTAACTCTGTTCAGGCCAGCAGCTTCCTCAGCCTGCACGCTGCCAGAGCGAGAGCACGTTTGGAGCTCTGGTTCAGCATGTGAACCAGAACAGATAAGGAGGCTGACATTTTAAAACCAGTATTAACCGCAGCCCTCTGGCAGCAGGGACACACTGGCAAGTGGACACGCTGGGTATATCTGCTGTATGACTTCCACCTTGCTGAGCCATCAGCCTCTTTACATCAGAAGAGAGAGCATCTGCTCCCAGCTGAGCAACGTGAGTCACATCTGCTCACTCTTCCTAAGGAAAAAACTCATATTTCTATTCATCTGCTTGGAAATTAAGAAAGTCACTTCAGAAGCAAAAATCATGCAAAGCAGCAATGTCTTCAGGTTGGCCTGAAATACAGGAATATGGAGTTTTTCCTGGGGTCATTTAGGTCTTGGGATTCATTTCTTCTTCCCTGTGCTTTCGAAAAGCAATGGGCAGTGCTGTGAAGCAGGGGCTTTGTCTCCAGGGAAATCCCTGAGGGCTGTCAGGCTTCTGTCCAGATCAGCTCAAAGGTCGATACCACCTCGCACTCCACACTGTCCTCAGGCAGGATGCTGCAGTCTGCTCCCATTCTCTGCTCCAGGAGTAAGCAATGGAGAGAAAACACAGCACCCATCAGAGCAAAGCCACCGCTGAGCACCGCGGGAGGAGGTGGGTGACAGCCCTGGCAGCAGGAAGGAGGCCAGCGGCAGCAGGACGAGCACAGACGATAGCCACGAGCCAGGGCTGCGGCGCTGGCTTGCTGCGCTCGGCAGGGGACTGCAGCAAGAGGAACTGCGCAGATACCCAGAGGGTGCTGAATTATTTGGGCTGAATTATACAGAGGAGCTGCTTGGTGTTCACTGGTGCAATTTCTGGATTTAACCATTAATAAACGGGGACACCGAAAGAGGAACTTTCATCTTTTCTGACCATACCCACATGCTGCAACATTTGGCCAACTTCCAGCTCCACTGCTTTAGTTCCCTCCTGTCAGGTTGGCTCCTTGCTCCTCTGAACCACCCTCTGCACTCATCCCAGACTGACCCCATCACTCGTGAGCCTGGCAGCAAGAACGGGGCTCCAGATATGAGCACAGCAGTGTTGTTTCCACTGTTGTACGGAAATCCCACACCCCAAACAGCTCCATTAACAGACCCTGGCCATGCCGTGATCCAGAAAAGCACCCGGGCTTTCTTCCTCCTTTATTTCCAGGCTTAGAACTTAACTTCCTGCTTAGAGGCCAAATGCAAGGTCCTGCACCTGGGTCAGGACAATCCTAAGCACAAGTACAGGCTGGGCAATGAGTGGCTTGAGGCCAGCTCTGAAGAGAAGGACTTGGGGTGCTGGGGGAGGAGAAGCTCAACACGAGGCGGCACCGTGCGCTGGCAGCACAGAGCCCATAACCGTGTCCTGGGCTGCACCCAGAGCAGCGTGGGCAGCAGAGCCAGGGAGGGGATTCTGCCCCTCTGCTCCGCTCTCCTGAGACCCCCCCTGCAGTGCTGCCTCCAGTACTGGAGCCCCCAATACAAGAGAGATCTGGACCAGTTAGAACCGGTCCAGAGGAGGCCACGAGGATGACCCAAGGGCTGGAGCAGCTCTGCTGTGAGGACAGGCTGAGAGAGTTGGGGCTGTTCAGCCTGGAGAAGAGAAGGCTCCAGGGAGACCTTCCAGTGGCCTCCCAGTACCTGAAGGGGCCTACAAGAAAGATGGGGAGGGACTTTTTATAAGGGCAGTTAATGACAGAAAAAAGGGAAATGGCACTAAGCTGAAAGAGAGGAGGTTTAGATTAGATATTAGGAAGAAATTCTTTGGTGTGAGGGTGGTGAGACACTGACCCAGGTTGGCCAGAGAAGCTGTGGCTGCTCCTCCCTGGAAGTGTTCTCGGCCAGGCTGGATGAGGCTTTGAGCAACCTGGTCTAGTGGAAGGTGTCCCTGCTGCTGGCAGGGGGCTTGGGACTGGATGAGCTTTAAGGTCCCTTCCAACCCAAACCAGTCTGTGATTCTATAATTTTAAGCTCCTTCAGGACAGGAATTTGTACTCTGCACTGTTTTGTTTCTTCTGAATGAAATTCCCCTCGATCGTCCTGACCCGACTCTTCCCTGGACTCACAGCCCCTCCCAACCTCGTGCACTGTGAGACTAATTAACAGAATCCAATCATTCTCTAAATTCCTTGTGAACCTTTCTCCACCCGGATTCTCCCTCCAATAAATTGTCACATTCTGTTTAGTGAGGCCCTTACCTATGTCACTATTCATACATAACACTCTCAAAGCCAAGGCAAACCTCCAGACTTTTTCAAAACTTCCAGACTGACTTCCAATGAATCAGCACCACACTCCAGCGCATTTCCATGTATCACCCCTGCCCTTCCCATGTGCTCCTCAGTGCTGCTGTCACGGGTTTGCCTGGCCAGGTTTTGGTAGCGAGGGGGCACAGAGGTGGCTTCTGTGAGAAGCTGCCAGAACCTTGCCCCATGTCCAACACAGCCAGTGCCACCGGCTCCAAGGCGGAGCTGCTGCTGGCCAAGGCCGAGCCCCTCAGTGACGCCTCTGTGAGAACGGAATTGAGGAAAAAGGGGAAGAGAAAAACAGCGTCACACTCTGCAGCAAGAGAGAGGAGCGAGAAGATGTGAGAGAAACAGCTCTGCAGACACCAAGGTCAGTGAAGGAGGGGGAGGAGGTGCTCCAGGCAACGGAGCAGAGATTTTCCCCACAACTTGTGAAGACCATGGTGGGGCAGATGTCCCCCTGCAGCCCAGGGAGGTCCATGGTGGGGCAGATGTCCCCCTGCAGCCCAGGGAGGTCCATGGTGGGGCAGATGTCCCCCTGCAGCCCAGGGAGGTCCATGGTGGGGCAGATGTCCCCCTGCAGCCCAGGGAGGTCCATGGTGGGGCAGATGTCCCCCTGCAGCCCAGGGAGGTCCATGGTGGGGCAGATGTCCCCCTGCAGCCCAGGGAGGTCCATGGTGGGGCAGATGACCACTTGTAGCCCGTGGAGGACCCCACGCCAGAGCAGGTGGATGCCTGAAGGAGGCTGTGACCCCGCGGGAAGCCCGCGCTGGAGCAGTTCAGAACTGTCGTTCATGGGAAGGACTCACGTTGGAGAAGTTTGTGGAGGACTGTCTCCTGTGAGAGGGACCCCAGTTTGGAAGAGGGGAAGAGCGTGAGGAGTCCTCCTCCTGCAGAGGAAGAAGCAGCAGAAACGACAAATGATGCTCATTATCCTCCTCCGAATTGATTGGTAAAAAAATAAATTAATGAGCCTTTCATTCTGTCTTTCTCTCCCCTGCCCATTTGAGGAGTGACAGAGCACCTTTGGCAGGTACCTGGCATCCAGCCAGTGCCAACCCACCACTGCCCTGCAGCAGCAATCCAGGATCACAACATCATCCTCCTTTAACACATAAACCTGCGCCCCTGATCACTGAGAAAGGGGTTCCAGTGAGCACTGCTGGGCTTGCATTTTCACTGTGACCACTTCTGGCAGGCACTGCTGGAGCTGCTGCCTCTCTGCTCCCTCAGAAACACTGATGATGCAAAACCACCACCTACACCGCTTCTTACACAGAAAAAAAAAAAAAAAATCACAAAACCCCAAACCCACAAATCTCATCGCTCTGTCTTTCCTCCTTTCAGAACAGCAGCACCCGCGGGGCGGCCGGGCCTCCCGCCCTACTGCACCCAGCCCCGGATGGCAGCGGGCATCGCGGGACCAGGAGGCTCCACAACCGTCCCTACGCCGGTCCCTCGGAGCACCGGAGCTTTCTCCAGCCCGTCACCGCGGGACCGCCATCCGGAGCCGAGCCGGCTGGCGCGGGGCCGTTCAAACGAGCCCCGGCCTCTGCACAAACGGCCCGAGGCCGCGGCCTGCGGTCTCCTTCCCCAGCTCCAGGGCCCGGCCCGCCGGAGCGGCCGCTTCACCTCCCCGCGGAACGGAGGGGCCCGGTCTGTCGGGGCGAGCCGAGCGCTAAGGGGATGCTCCGGTAGGGCTTAGGCCGGGCGTCCCGGAGCCTCCACCCACCTCCGCGGACCGAACCCCAGGCCCGCGCTCCCTCAGGAGCGGCGGCCGCCACAACCCCCCACGGTCCCACAATGCCCCGCGCCCCCCTGCCCCTTTAAGAAGCGATGGGCGGCACGAGCCCACCGCTGAGGACAAAGCCCGGCGCGCGCCGCCGCCGCGGTACCCGGATGGGCGGGGGGGCGGGGCGCGCTGCGCCTCGATTGGCCGCGGCGAGGAAGGGGGCGGGCGGATAACGGGGACACAAAATGGAGTCGCGCTCTCTGCCACTTACATAACGCGACCTCTCACCCCGTGCGCGGTGCAGGCCAGCTTGCTGCGCCAGCGGGCGGGGCGAGGCGGCGCGATTGGCGGGCGGTGCAGCCAGTCACAAGCCGGCGGTGCCGTTGGCCCGCCAATAGTCTCCCAGAGTGGCGGGGCGGGCCCTGCGGGGCGGGAGGCAGGTTCGGGTGCGCGCGGCGCGGCTCTGCCCGCCGCCCGCCCGGGAGGGGGAGGGGAATCTCCCGCCATTTTTCAATCCTCCCGCCCGGGTCCCGCCGCCGCCGCTGGGGTCGTGGCGCGGATCCGCCAGCTCCGGCCGGGAGCCCGCCTCGTCCCGCCATGGCGCCGCTGCTGGGCCGCAAGCCCTTCCCGCTGGCCAGGCCCCTGCCGCCGGGGGAGCCGGGGGAGCGGTTCGTCATCCCCCACACGCAGGAGGCCTTCCGCACCCGCGAGTATCCGCTCGGCCCGGGGCCGCGGGGGGACGGAGACAGGCAGGTGGGGAAGGCTCCGGCGGCACCGCTGTCACCTGCCGCGGCGGCCGCCCCCGGGCGGAGCGATCCCGCCGCTGCCGGGCACAGAACCGGCCTTCGCGGCGGCCCCGGCCCTGCTGGGGGGCGGCCTAGCGCGGGGGGGTGCGGCGGGGCAGAACAAAGCGGGAGCGGGGCCGTTCGGCTCCGCCGGCGCCGGTTCCTCGCGGGAAGGGCCCGGCCGGTGCCTCTGCCCGTGCTAGGAGCGTGGCCCGCGCTGGTGCCGAGCTCGGCCGCAGCGCGGGGGCGGGCGGCCCTGGCAGGTTCGTGACCCGGCTCGGAGCGCGGCGCGGGCGGGGGGAGCGGGGCCGGCGGCTTCGCGAGGCTGAGGTGATCTGAGGCGGCGCGGCCGCGGACAGAAGGTACCGGGTGGAGACTGCCGAGCAGGGGCCTGGCGGCGCGGTCAGCGGGGACTGGTCGGGGCCGGAGCCGGTCCCGAGGGGCTCGCGGTACGGCTCTGGGGTGCGTGTCCTGATGTGAGGGGTGGCTCTGGAGCTGGAGACTCCCACAGGGAGGAGAGCAAACCTGTGCCAGGACAGCTCGGCTGCGGGCTGCGTGGGCGGTCAGTCTGGCTGTGAGTCTCTTCTGGGATGTTTTTGCGTGAAAAAAAGTGTATTTTTGTCCTGATTCCCCAAGAGTCGGTGTGTGGCAGCCCTGGAGCGGCGGGAAGCGGAGGTGAGCCGGGCAGGTGACTGTCACAGGTGAAGGCAGAGTTACTGTTCAGTCCCGCAAAGGGCTGGAGGAGCAGGACTTGTGCCCTGCAGAACTGCTGCCTCAGGAGACTGGTTTGTGCTCTTAAGGATCAAAATCTGCGGAATTAAAGACTGAAGGAAGGAGTGGGAGTGAGTTGGGAATGCGTGAATATGGGAACATACCTGGGGGATCTTGGCGGTGCAGAAGACAAAGGGGCTCCAGAACTTCTACAGACCCCTGTGCTGGAGTGTCTCGTTACTGCAGTATGAAGAAAAGCCAGTGAAAGCCCCTAGGAAGGGTTAGATCGTTTTTGAAGAGGAAATGCATCAATCTGACTGTGAATAAGCATTGCTCACGCATTCAGCCCAGTAAAATGCAGTTGGATACAGTGTTAGATACTTGCTTTTTAACAGTATTTTTAATTAAAGCGTTCAGTCTGTGACTCAAAAACCTGCTATTGTAGTGTGTGCAGACTGAAAGTAGCTCAGTCATCCATCTGGCTGGGCAGAGACCTTTTCTTTCTCTTTCTCTACAAGGAACAATCAGTGATAAAAAAGACAGAGTTTAATCCTAATTGCTGCTTTTGTCCTGGAAGATGTGTCGTTAAGGTTCATCTGCCTTGTAGAAACAGCACAGGGGAGTTCAGGGGCACCTTCTGAGAGCATCAGTCTGGTGGTATCACTCTTGTGCATCTGTGAGTAGATGGAGGACATGTTTCTGCAGACACTTGGATGATATTAAAAAAAGGTCTGGTTTCTCATCCTCAGAGAGGATGGTGTTAGCTGCAGAGTCGAGGGAAAGCAGAACCCAATGCAAGCACTGAGGTTCTAGAGAGATGCTCTTGGAGAAAGTGCTGCGTGGGATGCTGTGGGAGGTGGACAACCTAGCATGTTCTAGAAGGTTCATCTTGGCAGATAGATGTCATGAAACTAAAAAGAGAAACCAAGTAACATTGGGTGTCTGTCTTGCTTTGTTAGCTGTGGATAATACAAGCTAGGCAAAAAGTGGAACAGAGAATTGCAAATGAGTCAGTAAGTTGAAGGAGATGTTACCTAAGAAAGACTTGGAGGGGGTGGGTTTTCTTGGTCACTTTGTTTATCCTAGACAGTGCAAAGCAATGGCTGGTGTATGGAGAGAGATGTCTGCCCCTGGGCACGTGCTGAGAAAGCATCTAGCAGCGGTGGGCAGATGGACAGGCTGCTCCTCAGAGCTCAGGTGTTTATTTGGGTCTGATGTTTATTTGTAGCTTTATGTGCCTTTCTTTGACTGCCAAATCCCCCAAAGACCTTCTTCTAAGAGAAGCCGTGCTGTGTAGAGCCCATTGCATCCCAGTGAAGCCTGATGCTTCTGGGGCCTGACTTGGAGTGAGCCTTGCTACCTGTGGGCGTGGGGACAGGTGGGTTGCTGGGCAGTTGGGGACAGACTCAATCTGCTCCATGTGGTGAGGTGTCAGGCAAGTGCTTCACGTGTGGTACAGACTTGTCTGGTTTATGTCACCTGTGCAGCTGGGGGCAAAGGGAAGGGTCTGTGGCACATGTACAGAGTGTTTGATGTCTACCAACCACCACATCTGTTCCCTGGTGAGCAGGTCATCTCCTCTGTTAGCGTGTGGGACTGCTGCAGCCTGTGCTCTGCTCTGCCAGCCGCAGCTTGGGAAACCGCGCTGCCAGCTCAGGAGAAATGCTGGGTTCATAGAGCCTGACCAGCCTGGGCTGGTGAGAAGGGACTGGTCCAGCCAGAGCTTTCCTCAGCCATCAGTGTTCAGTTTTGGGAAGCTGTGTTGGTTTCCTCCCCTGGTAGAAGCTTGCTGTCTGTCTTTGGTCAGTGTTTTTGTACAGAGCCCATGGGGACCCAGGCCGCGTTCGGCGTGCGAGGTGAAGGCTGCCGTCCCCATCTCCACCCGTGGTGTCTGACAGTTCAACTCTGGCTGAAGGATGGCAACAGCAAAGCAGGGTTGTGTCACACTCTGCAGTTCTGCCACTCGCTCAGGGAGTGTAAATGTCTTATAAATGTACCAGCCTTCCTGGTAAGTTTGCTTTCTTAGCTAATACAAGTGGAAACAATTAGGATACTCTAAAGCTATTTTGGAATTTGATACTCATTTCTGGGAGAGCATCAGTAACCCAGCAAGAAGGAAACTTTCTATCTGCTTCATAGTCATCTCGTGCAGTGGTTAGCTTCTTTACTTTTAAACTTTTTTGTTTAAAAAGGCCCCTTGTTTTTTAACGTGATTTTGTTTTCTGCCTTTTGCCATTAAGTGATCTTCAGTTGATACAGACAGATGTGATGTATTAACTGTTACACAGTGGATAGTCATCTGTTTAATTTAGCATGTGTGTTATTCATGGCTTTTTGTGGAATGTTCACAAGTAGCTGGTGTCCAGGGTTTTTTATTTATTATTGTTTTGGGAATTTGTGGCAGTGGCAGCTCCAGCTGTGTAGCAGGATGGGTTGGTTATGGCTTACCAGTGAGCCCCCACTCGCAGTCCTGAATCAAACCCACTCAGCTGTCTGAGATTTCTTGGGTTTGTTTCCAGTCTGAGTGGAAAGGACAAATAGTGTATGTGTAGTGGAAAGTCTGAGCTATAGTAAACTTTGCAAAAACATCCTCCTGCGTTTTGGCTTTGTACTGCCCCAGGATTTCAAAGCAGAACCTGGCTTGGGAGCTTACGGCAGAGCACAAAGGCAGGGTGGGTGCTGTGGGCACGAGTCTGGGCGCTGGTTGAGGAGTGTGTCCAGGGGTCAGTGTTAGACCAGCTGGCCAGCTGTAGGTGGAGTTAAATTGCATTTGAGAGGTAGAGCAGAGAAACAGGGAAATTGCTGTACCTGCCTCTTTTAAATTCTGTGGTGTTTGGAGAAATGTGCGGCCTGAAATGGTGGGATTAAGCTTGTTCTTATAGGTGTGTACAAGGAGGGGAAAATTCGTAGGGAAAGTGCTCATGGATCTTCCTGTCAATATAGGAAATGGTGTTAGGAAGGAATGTGGGTTTCAGTTCTTTTTCCACTGAAGATCAACATTTATTTGCTCTCCTTGCTGAAAGGAAAGGAATCTCCTCACAGGTCTAGAGAGAAGAAAGTTGATAAATATAGGAGAGGGGTAGACCATCATTTTATTTCCCAGCCATATCCATTATCTGTGTGTAGTTAGACTGCTGAAGTTTGATTAAGGTAATATCCTGAACCCTTAAGAAGTGTGTCTTTCCTTTAGCCCTCGTGTTCTGGCAGCTGCAAGTCCTTCATACCTAGGTGGTGTCCGTGGACTGCAGAAGGAAAGCCTAGGGGAGAGTGAAGGTGGGGCTGCTGAATGAAGCTGAAGACCACTGTTGCTTCTGTGGTTACGTTCCTGTCTGCTGTGAGGGTTGAATTTGCTTTTAACTCTTCTTTTTTGTGGGAAAGGCATAGGAAGGAATAGTCAGTT
The DNA here is from genome assembly GCA_907165065.1 of Caprimulgus europaeus. The sequence goes on along the minus strand of OU015544.1, from coordinate 12,175,818 downwards.
TAGTCATTATTAAAGTGGTTAATTGCTGTAAATACAAGAAGAACTCCTGGTTTGTTTGGGTTTTGTTTTTTTTTTTTTTCCCCTCTCCTGGCTCAATATTGCTACAAAAATTTGTTAAGATCACCCTGGTCTGGTGGGTGGTGCTGTGCAGGTGAGTTCCTCTGCAAGCTGGGGTTACTCCTTGCCACTGGCCCACCGCAGCCCTGGCACTTCCTGCCCCTGCACCTCTTGTTTCTGTGGGAACTTACCTTTGAAACCTCAGGGAGGGGTAAGAATTGGCCAGAGGGCTCAGTGTAGTGGGGCTATGACTTGTCAGATCACTGTTTGTCTGCTGAAGAACAGGAGGCTCCACAAGCAGGGCAAGCTGGGGAAGCACAGGATTTCTCCCTGGTTTCAAGAGCTGCTCCAGGCAGAGGGAATGCTGTCAGCAGTGGCAGCCTTCTCTGGAGGTGGCTCTGTTCCCACCTTGGATTCCTGCGTAGCGCCAGTTGCTGTGGCTGTAACCTACCTGGGTATCGACATCCACAGTGCAGCTTCTGTACCTTGTTGTGCTTTATGTTGGGACTGTGAAGGAATATCCAAGAAAATTGGCTTTGTTTGAGTTTTAATTTGACTGCTTAGTAGGAATCTTGAAAAAAAAATTAAATTGGGTAGTTGTCCTGAAATCTTCTTGAAAGACAAAGCATATGCAGGGTGTGATGAGTGATTTGCTGTGGCTGGTGGCTCTGCCTTTGCAGGATTGTGGAGCAATCTGCTTGTTCCCGCAGAGATTCTCATAATTAGCACTTGCGCTGGAGCGGGCTGAGCTGCTGTAGTCATTGCGAGTGTGCTTTGTACTCTGTGCTTTTTCTGCTGGGGAGCAGAAGGGAAGATGCTTCCTTGCCTCTCTTACAATTTCTCCACTTAAATTACCATGGGTGAGCATGTGGCAATTTAAGCAGGCTGCCACCAGGTAAATTGCTGGGGATTTAGACTGTGCTGGCTTTTCTGATAATTGTACCTGTCCATGTTCTATCCACAGAAAGTAGGAAGTAGCTGATATCTGTTCACACTGACAGTTAATTACCGCTGAGGTGGAAGGGGTAGAGCAGAGCCACAGCTGCTTACAGCAGAGCAGCTAATGCTGTAATTCATAATGCTGTCTGCAGCACCCGTGCACCCATTAATCCCAACGGCCAGAACAACTTGACCTTGAGGCTGGTTGTGATGTGGGAAGCAGGTGAGAAAGATCTTCATGTTGTGCTAACACAGGAGGCTGCTTTTGTTGGAAACCAAAGGAAGGAAGGATGGCCTTCCTAGTGATTCCAGTTCCCAAGCTTTCCCATTTTTTCCTCAAAAGATTTGGGCTACTGGGTAGAGTGGTAATTTGTGTCTAGAGTTTGTAACATCACACTGAGGCATTGGTAGTTCCCCAGTGGTTATGGCTACTGTCAGGTGTGTAGGAGCAGTCCATGCTATGTCTCCTGGATGTGCCTGTGACATTGCTTGTGCTGTTTTCCAATGAATTAGACTGGAAAAGCTGAGAAGTACCTTAGCAGTGCCCGTCAGCTCAGCTGTGTGCAGTTCAGCTGAGCTGACAGTGGTGTCGCACCTTCTGTGTGCCAGTGTGGAACAGGATGGGCTGCAGAAAGCTCCAGTGCACCCTGGGCTGAAAACCTGTCGGGTTTAGCGCAGCACCTCCATGGTAGGTGCAGGATCAGACTGTTCTGTAGCGATCCTCAGGCTTCGCGCTCTCCTGTGATAAGGGTTTCATGGAATTTGATTGTCTTGTGCTACTGTGATTATGCTCTCCACTGCGTAAATCCTGTTTTCCTGAGCTGCCGCTCCTCCAGAGAGTACGAAGCACGTTTGGAGAGGTACAGCGAGCGCATCTGGACCTGCAAAAGCACAGGAAGCAGCCAGCTGACGCACAAAGAGGCTTGGGAGGAGGAGCAGGAAGTCGCTGAGCTGTAAGTACCACTGAGAAATGGGGATGTGTCTATTCATAGGCATTGGGGCAGAGGAATGGACTTGGGGGAGGTAAGTGGTGCCTGGTTTATGAGGTTGAGGTAAGTAGCTTTTTGCTGGCTGTAAGTAGATCTGGGGATTCTGAAGATGAAAGCAAATAAAGTCCAAATTTGATGCCATCACTAATGCAGTTGAGTAATGTACTTACTTAGTTCTGTATCTTGGTATTACTTGAGCCAGAATAGTTCAGCATATGGTACTTGGCATATTTTAAAGCCCCTTGAGTAATGGGAACTTTTCATAGAGGGGGGGATAAATCTTGAAGGAGCTAAAGTAAAAATACAGTAAAAAGAAGCTGTTGAAGTGGTGTTTCACATCAGCCAGGTCCAGAGCTGCAATTATTTTTTCCAGTTCTGCATGGGAATAAAGAAAATATTTTGGAGTGAAATTTTTGGGGTTCTGTTCTACTGGAAACAATAAAGAGCAGAGGGAAGGCAGTTCAGACCACCAGTGTTCCTTCGGGCTGCCTGTCCCTGACCTTCCCCCCAGCACACCGCACAGGTCCCAGGACCTCGGCTGAGATCCAGTGTCACTCTTCCCAGAGAAGTGAGTTTTCTGTAAAGGTGCAAGTCCTTGGCTGAGCCAGCAGATAGAACTTGCTTTGTGATTACCAAGTTGTAGGAATTATGCCAAACAAATGGCACATTTCTCCGTTCTGTGAACAGCTGACTTGGACTTCAGTTATTTTTTCTGGATTTAAACTGGGAAGGTTGTCAGTGGTACTTTCTGCCTCTTCTATGAACAATACACATCTGATTCATTGGCAAAAGAATCAATGGCCTTAGACTAAGGAGAAATTAATTCCCCATCGTTTGAGGTCACATCATAACCGTAAAAGCAACACATCAGAAACCTATTTGCTAATAGTCCTAATTTCTGTGAGGTACTACTGTCTTCAGTCTTTCCTCCCTAGTGTTGTTGTTTGAGAGGAGAGCTCCATAAATTTATAATCCTGAGTCAAAAACCACTGGTCTGCTGTTGCTTGCTTTTGGCTAACAATGTTGGATTGGTTGGCCACTTCTGAAAGTATTAAGGAATATAAATGAAATAGAAATGGAAGATTTCTCAATAACTAATTTAGCTATAGTCTCTGTAAATGTGAAGGGGGAAAAAGACTCTGTGAAATGAGATTTTGGTCTCCTGTCTTTGAAACAGGGTTAAAAGCTTACCAGGCAGTTTGCTGTCTGCTTTAATACCTGACACTAGTCTGAATAAAGAAAAAAGTTCATTTAGGCAGGTTGCTAAAGGGATAAATTTGTTCATGGCAATTGTAGAACAGCAGATATAGCTGAGAATTGTCAGCAACAGATTCCTGAGTCTGGGAAGCTCAAAGGGTTTTAGAAAAATGGAATATTGTGTTCCTCCGTACAGTAACTTGAAACGGGCTTTACTTCTGAGCCAGAAAGCTTTACGCAGTGTCTTTCTTGGTACTCCTGTCAGCTAACTGACCTGGTCTTTTAGAAAGGAAGTCGGCAAGTCAGTTTGTAACAGTCCTTTCTCTTCTCTGAGTGCTAAAGTTTGAAGATTGTGACGTGGTGAAACACACAAAATATTTTTCTCTGGAAAGATAATTTGATTGTGTAAGCCTGCCTCTATCTTCTTTACTGTGTTAGCAGTCTGGGAAGAAAGAAATGCTAAATGTTCATCAGCATTATTTTTAAAGTAACAAGCCCCAGAATAATGACGTGGTCTTGGTGTATATTTAACATCTCATGGAGATAATGGAGAGGCAGTAATAACCAGCAAGAAAGGGTTCACCCCCAGTGCTGCTTTTCCAGAATGCTTTATGGTGTTCTTTCTGGGAAGGACAAGTACAGTTTGTATTGTCATGCCAATTAGCACTTTGGGGGGGTGCTGGGAGGAGGGCACCAAAAAGCCCTTGGGTCTTTGGATGCTAATGTGGCATCTGCCTCAAACATTGTCCTGGCTGTTAATGTTCCGGGAATTGCGAAATTGGAGGTTACTTTGCATTTTGGCTTTCATTCCCTGAATAATGAAAACTTCTTATGTGTTCTGCTCAGCTTGAAGGAGGAGTTCCCCATCTGGTATGAGAAACTGGTACTGGAAATAGTCCACCACAACACTGTGTCTTTGGAAAAGTTGGTGGATGCAGCTTGGCTGGAGATCATGACCAAATTTGCAGTGGGAGAAGAGTGTGACTTTGAGGTAAGGATCTGTTTTCCATTTTATCCCATGCTTTTGCACAGAGCTAATTCTGGGTATCTAGAGGCAGGAGATGGGAAGAATATGTCAGCCACTTACATTATCAGAACGATAGTGAGAATTTCTTTTCTACAGAATCCCAGTGATAGCAACTGCTCTTGAGTGCAAAACACTTCCATAAGCAGAAGCATGTGGATGACCCATACTGAGGGCAAGAGAAAAATAACTGTGTGGAGGGGAAATAGAGATATATTTGTTACACTGCTTAAATATGTGGTGGTCTGTGTATATACTTAAGTATATCCAAAAATATATGTTTTAATTAAAAGAAGTTAAAAAGTATAATCTTTGAAATCTTAGGTGAAAAGTAATATTTTCACCTAACACGCTCCCAGGAGTAGTCTTAAAATAATGTAGCTTGAAGTCAACTTCTTACAAGTCTCTAACAATGCTCTAATGGTTAAAAAATTCCCTCCAAAACTGGGAATGATGGGAAAAATTCCCTCAAACTTCTTAAAAATAAGAGAAAGTTATAAAATATTCTCTATTAGCAATAGAGACATAGTCTCTTGATTGGGACTGTTGAGAGAGCACACTTGCATCTTGTGCACACACTCTCCTTACGCTGAGAAAGCAGCATTATTAAATGCTGGGAAAACTTGTGGCTTGGCAGTTCTCTTAGCAATTTGTACAGAACTTCTGTCTGTAATTGTTTCATGAGATTGATTATGAGCATCTCTCAAGGAGGGTGTCAAGTGTTCTGCCAAATGATGGTTTGTAGGTACTCTTAGTTGCTTTTTTAACTTCTTTGTAGTGTTAAAGTTTATTATTTCACGTCTTGATCGGGTTCAGTATTCATCAATATTTCTGTGCAGGTTGGTAAGGAGAAAATGTTGCCTGTGAAAGTTGTGAAAATACATCCCCTGGAGAAAGTTGATGAAGAGGCCTCTGAAAAGAAATCTGATGGAGCCTGTGATTCCCCGTCCAGTGACAAGGAGAACTCCAGCCAGGCAGCCCAGGACAGCCAGAAGGAAGCTGTGCTGAAGGAGGATGACAACAGGAGGGACAGTATGAGTGAGTCGTAAGGCAGCCTGTCAGTGGGTAGCACATGGAAGTGGGTGTTTGAATTCCTGTACATCTTGGGCCTGGGCTGTGGCATTGTCTGTGCTGTTTAAGCAGTGCTAGGTAATGAGAACCCTGAAACTGTCAGTGTTGGTGGTGCAGCTTCAGTGGCCTGGGTGCTGCTGGCGTTCAGGGGTTCTTGCCTGTTCTACAGCAGGAAGTGTGCTGCCATTCTAAGGTGCAATACTGAAAGCTGTGCATGAAACATGAGCTTCCAAAGTATAAGAAGTGTATTTAAGGAAAAAAAAAAAAAAAGAGTTTGGGGCAGGACAGCAAGCTTATAAATTCTACTGTGATGTTTATCCTCAGAACAAACATCTCTAGTTCTGTAGCCTGTTGTTCTGCACTCAGAGACAAACTCTAATTCTTTCATCTTTGCAGTTGACATAAAAAATAAGTTGGGGGTTTTTTTAAAAATTTTGGTTTATCCCCTTTCCAATTTTCAAATACTAAGACAAAATTCCTGCAGAAAAACACTTTTTTTTTTCCTAAGGGTTCAAAATAAAGCATTATTTGAAATATTATTCCCCATCTTCATCTTCCTTACTGCAGAACTAAACAGTGGATGACTAAGGGTTTTCTTGACTCTGAGAAGGCACTGTTGAAAGAGGAGAGAAAAAAAAAAGTTCCATGTCCTATGCAACTTCTTAAAAATGGAATTATAAGATTCCTTAAAAGAGATTTCAAAAAGTATCTTCAACAAACAAACCCAACCCCACAGCACAGCTCTAATCTGGATAGCTTGGTTTTAAAATCATATAAATGTAATAAACTGTTTATGTTTATAAATAGCCACTCCAGCATCTGGGGAAGGTGTATATAACCTCCTCTAATATGGAGAAGAGGAAACTCAGAAAACAGCCCAGCAAGCTAAGAGCAAAGTCAGGAGTGGAAAACAAGTTCTACCAAGCTCTAGTCCCAAGCTTAATAGTTGTCAACTGTTTCTGATTGGTACTGGAAAAAGTTATGGCCTGTTTTGATTTCATTGCAATGTTCTGTATAACCAGGAAGGAAAAAAAAAAAAAAAGCATTGCAGGAACAATTTGGCCTTATACTCATCTTTGGAAATAGTAATAGTGCTTGGAGAGGGACTAATGCATGCTTTTTTTTTTCTTTTTTTCAAAAAAATAAGTGGTAGTTCTGTAGAACTGCCTTATAAAAGGCATAGGAAGTACCTTTTGCTTTCAGAGTGTTCATTGATTGAATTAACAGCAGCATTTTTGGACTTGGGTATTTAGTAAAGTCTACTCCAATACTTTGTTCACTGGCGTGCAGTGTTCTAAGGAGCTGTGTTCCGCTGTGCTCATACTGCCATTGCCAGTGCAGCACTCTGAGACTGGGAGAATCCTGCAGGAGTGGGAATTCCTGTGCCTCTTTCAGTCTGTGACTCAGCTGATTGTCTGGCCTGTGCTTATCTCTGTAAACTGGGACTGTCCCACCCTTTCTGTGAAAGTTGACTCTCACCATTTTCAAATCAGAGATGGTAGTGTAGTCATAGCGTGACCGGGAAGAGCAGTCGGTGCTCACTCTTTTAACACCGCATACAAGGAGAAGGGTCTTTTCCAACCACCACAATTCTGTATGTGTTTATTAAAAGGCCATTTTATTGCTAATGCTCCTGTATTCTGGGTTATAATAGAGTATAAGCTCACAGTAAACTCATCACTGAGTCTGTATTCCAGAGGCCGTGAACATCACTGAGCAGCACAGTACTGAGGCAGCAAAGATTTGCTCTCATGTAGTGTGTTCAGGCCCTGAGCTGCCCCTGCAGAGGCTGTGTGCAGTATCTGGAGGTACCTACCCACACTTACTTTGACTTTTTCTTTCTAATAATTTGCGTACTTGACCACTGCTAGTATGAGTTGAGGTCTCTACGCACGGGTGAGCATTGATAAGCAGTAACAGGCTCTGGGTAACCGCGTGTTACCGAAGGGCTGTGTCTTCCTGTGCGCACACGAGGGGGCAGAGCTAACCTTAGCATTTTCACTAATGCTTATGTCAAACTGTCTGGTTTTGTTGGAGGATAAAAAGGGCAGAGAGAGAGCTTTGCTCTCTCTGGTTAGGAGTCTACTGTGCTTCAGAAGCTAGAAATAAGGCTTTACACCAGCTTTATTAAATCATATGTGCAATCTGAAGTGACTCTGTTTTTAGCTGCTTAAAGAGTGAACTCTGGAAAACCTGCAGAAGTGAGAGGAAAGGTTAATTTTTCCTGAAAATGGATGGTGAACTACTGAAGGCAGGTTGGAATTAATACTGCTTTGGAAAATCCAAAATAAGTGGTGAATAGAACGAGACAGCAGCGTATGGACGCTTTAAGAGGTTCCAGTAGCGTAGTGGATGTAAGTTTTATTACAGTACAATGCAACAACAAATGAAATACACTTTTTATAAAGTAAGGGATGTATAGTGATGTCTTCTTCCTCATTCCTGAGTATCCAGGTGCTGTTTGATGGGATTCAGCGTAGTCACCTGTATTTCACAGAGGGAGAGGTCACTTACAGGCCTGTTGCAGAGGAAGCGGTGTCAGTCCTTCAGAGTCAGAGCCAGGACTAAGGAACACATTGGTGTTTCTTAAATATAAACTTGCATATCCAGCATTTCCCACTGCTGAATTGAGGCAGGTCTCTGAGAGCTGATCTTTAACAGAGCTTGGAGTGTCTTGTGTGTGACTTCCATTGTGTTGTGTAGCAGAAAACCTTAGTTGAGTATTTGTGAACTTAGCTAGGGTTTGGTTTTTTAACACAAATGTGGAACCAAAGCAGGCAAAAGTTACTTCCTTGTGATAGAGGATTAGTCTTCTTTCACACGTATGCTGTCACTGTTATGAAATTCAAGGGGTTTTATTTTAAAGGAAGACTTCTATAATGAGTGATGCTTGGAACAGAGGATTCTACATGGCATTGCCTGAAATGTAGCACGAATGTGGGAAGCAGCTGCACATTTATGTATGTGGTGCAGTGAGCCCCTAGCACCTGTGGTCTGTTCCCTGACCAAGGTGAATGATTTTGGAAGGTGAGGGGAGGCAGAACTTGGTTTTATACCATGTAAGCTGTAATGCTGCTGAAGCTTCAGTGTTATAGGGCTTGCAGTGTAACAATGAGATATAGATAGGTACCTATTTTAAAAAATCTGACTTAGGTCTAGTGTCTACTTGTATTCTCCATATATTCAATAGATACTGTTCTCATCTATTTTGCTTGCTTTAGTGTATTCTTTGAGTCATAGCCACAAACATAAGAACATTTGGGGATCACTTTCTTCAGTAAGCTTGGATTTTGTCTTAAAATAATAAACATTTGCAACCTGAATATAGAAATAATAGACTCAACACCAGCTGGCAAGATGATGTGATGCCCTTGTACTCTTTCAGTTACATCTCTCTTGAGAATAAGACGACTAGTTGTATAAGTATGCTTAAAATCTCTAGCTAAACTAGCCCATAGGGCTCATAACTGTAAAATGCTTAATGGCCACCGAAGTTAAATGATTTGGAAGTTCAAGGCCAGGTTGGATGAGGCTTTGAGCAACCTGGTCTAGTGGAAGGTGTCCCTGCTGATGGCAGGTGGGTGGAACTGCATGAGCTTTAAGGTCCCTTCCAACCTAAACCAGTCTGGGATTTTAAAAGTTACTTTAATTGAGAGTCAGTATTTTCTGCAGTAGAATTATTTCACATGAGGCATGGCAGAGGCAGCTGGGGCTCTCGGCAGGAGCTCCCTAAGCAGGTTACTGGTTAAGTTATGGATCCTGTTTCCCCTTCATGTCTCCGCTGTTCTTTGCATAGGTAGTTGCAGGTTACCACCTGTAGAGAGATGGGCTCAAATACTGCAAGTGGTCCTTTATACTCCTTGAAGATAGGTGCTGCCTCGGGCTTCAGAGCTGTTCAGGGTCTCCATTCCCAGCCTGAATCTTCAAGATATTTCTAAAACTCAATTTGGGATTTTTTCCAGATGTTCTAGTTTAACCAAACACTACAGATAGCAAAGAGTGGAGTGGTTAGTGCAGTGATGGTCTGGATTCTTTAACTTTTTTTTTTTTTCTTTTTGGACTCTAATACTAAGACACTTAATGTCTTACCTTGCTTTCTCAGACGATCGAGCACGTAGGTCTCCTCGGAAGCTTCCCACTTCTTTGAAGAAGGAAGAAAGGAAGTGGGTTCCACCTAAATTCCTGCCACACAAATATGATGTCAAGCTGAAAAATGAAGATAAGGTGAGTTGTCTGCTTGGATCCTTTCTATTATAACATGAATATGCAAGTTTAATTGAATAATCACTATAGATGTGTCTGTACAGCACAGTGTAGTACTTCCCACCAGAGCTGTGGTATCGGAAGCAGGATGGCTGTAGTTGTCTGTGAGGCTGACCAGCCTGGCTGTGTCTGTCTATAGCTGGGTTTTGTGTCTGGAGACACCTGACAATTCCCTGGTACCACACGCTGAGTCACAATGCTACAGCAGCTTTGGAGGGGTTGCTGTTAACTGGCTAATTTCTGGTCAGGCAGTTGATGAAACTTGGTCAGAGGTAGGGGAGTTAAATCACGAGTGGCACTTGCTGCTCTTGTTCTAACTGAGCTCTGAGCGCCACAGGTAGCTGTGCTTTGGGAAGCTCTGTGTGGCTGCTGCGTGCCTTTGTCATCTGTTTGCTAATTTGACAAGAGAGGCAGTGCTGACCTCAGTTAATGAGTACCACGTGTAGTTACTCCTTTAGTCTTGGGAGGAAAATAAAACCAAAATAAACATTAGTACGTCAAAGCTTTTAAGTTTAAGCAAGCACAAGCTGGAGGAAGGTCAGAGATAAAGCAATGGGCTTTGGCAAGAAATCTGCAACATAAACTAATGTTTTTTACTAAACTAACTGAATCTCCTACCAATCTCTGTTGTGCATCTCAGTTCTTCAAGTTCTGTTTGGTTTGTTTTGAGTCTGCAAGAGAGCTTTTAAAGAGCGAAGAGTTTTGTGGACATGAAGCAGTGCAATGATCCTCACTACTTTTAGCCATATGATAAGTATTTATAATGTGGTTAGAAGTTAAATATCTGTCTGTCTGTCTGTTTGTTGTCTCCAAGATCATCAGCAATGTACCAGCAGATAGCTTGGTCCGTACAGAGCGTCCTCCCAACAAGGAGATCCTGAGGTACTTCATCCGTCACAACGCTCTGCGGGCTGGCACGTGTGAGAATGCCCCGTGGGTAGTGGAGGATGAGTTAGTGAAGAAATATTCCCTCCCCAGTAAATTTAGTGACTTCTTGCTTGACCCACATAAGGTAAGAATTCCTAGAAGTACCTCCTTTGCTTTCTCACCCATTCCCCACCCTTAAACAGTATTGGCCAGGACTCCAGTGTGCTGGTTGGGTTCTGGTGCTCCCAGGTTTACATCAGCTTAGAGAGATGCAGAACAAGAAGGGCCACTCTTGAAGATTGCCCCAAGTGACACAGATTGAATGTCTGGAACAGTGGTCTGCTTTGAAAATCTGAGGTGTAACTGCCTTTTCTTTATTCTCCCCCTCCCCCCCACCAATAGTTTGCATTAATTGTCTACAAGTAAAGACATGATTACCTGGTGTCAAACGAATGGAAGAGCTATAGTCCTTACCTGATAACGTCAGATATTGGGCCCTTTTCATGGTTACTATGCAGGAACTGGATGTGTTTGACTTCATGATGCTTGGTTCTTGTATGGTGCTGGATTGAGTGGTGGCAGATACTACACATTTTGTACTGAATACACCAAGTAGCAGGGATGGAGTTTTTTCCAGCCCTTCATAATGACCAGCAAAAGACACTGGTACCACGTCAAAGCCATATCATTAAACCTGCTGTTATAAAATCCATCTTTGGGTTTAGAAAGCACTATTTTGTTCATTTAGTAAACTCACTTTTTCATAAACTCATTTTTTTCCAAGCAATGTTTTAAAGCTAGAAGAGAGGTGTTCTCAGGTGCTCATCAGGGGGAGAACACCCTTTTCTAGCAAGCTTCTATGGCCTCTTCTGGATGCTTGTAAATTTGCTTAAAGGGAAGAAAATATTCTTCATATTTGAGCTGTGTTTACCCTTGCATGTGGCCTTAATAGAAATTAAAGTATTTGCTGGTGGTATACAAATTATTTTATTCAGTGCACTGATGGATGGAGACATACCCTTAGTATAAGAAAAGATACACAACTGTTACGTCTTCAGCTTGACTTACAGAAGTCCTTAGCTTTATGTTTAGAGGTGGTGCTTTCTGTAGTGTATTTCCCACTTGGCACAGAGATCGAATTTTTGTTGAGTTTTTAAATTTTGAGATGTGGCTGGAGAATTTGTTAATCCAGAATTGGTGTTTTGACAAAATAACTTTGTATAAGTGACAGTTGGATATGCGGTACAAGATGTATATCTAATATTTGTGAATTTGCAATTACCATGATTTGTATCAATGCTGGATGCTTTTGGCTTAGGTAATTCAAAAGCAAAGATTTCAACATAGAATTTTTGTGGAATGAAGTTAAGTAGACACTGGATTTGATGATTGTGCAATCTTCAGTAAAAAATTTCTTTATTGGACTAAAGAGGGCTCATAAACCAAAACTGAGATAGTCCTGAAATCAGTCTTTGGTTCTGGGTTAAACTCTTCTCTGTCAGGTAGGTTACTGCAGCAGCTTAAAACCAGTCAGACACTGAGTCACTTCAGAATTGAATCCTGTCTCACCTCCACTGCAGATGCTTTCAGGCAGTTCAGAAACCAGTCTCCTGTCACCCATCACTTCCGTGCTCCTTCAGTGTTCCTGTGAGTGGTGAGCTAAGTGGCATCCAGGACTGAACCCTACATGACTCACTAAGAAATCTCTGAGCACAGGAATGGTTTTTGAAATTATTGTCAGCATTTTCCAGGCAAACCCCCTCCCCACAATCTTTTAAATAGAAACAAAGTGGGTTTATGTAATGTAGTAGGAAACATTAAAATTCTTTGTAGTGTTGAGTTTTATAAAGTCAAATGTGAGCTTTCTGGAATGAGCTAAGGACCCCATAACCAACGTAGTGACTATAGCGCACAGTATTGAAAGATACTGCAGAAGCCTGTTAGCTTTAACATCTTGAGTACTCCTTGTTCATTGGAAAAATACATTAAAAATAAGCATAGGCAAAAATAATTGTCAGAAAAGGATCCTAGATAACCTTTACTTGCCTTTAAATATTATTATAAAATATTATTTTCTTTAATTTTAGTATATGACTCTCAACCCCTCAACCAAGAGGAAGAGCTGTCAATCACCAGACAGAAAGCCTTCTAAGAAATCCAAAGCTGATGGATCATCCCTGGGCCAGCCACTGAGCCCTACCTTGTGGTGTCATGTGCATTTGGAGAAGTCTATTATTGGCTCTCCACTGAAGGTGAAAAACTCTAAGAATTCAAAATGTCCTAAAGAGGAGCTGGAAGAGGTGATGAAAATGGTGTCACCTGCCAAGCTTGGTTCTAACTTTCACATTCCAAAGAGGAGCCGACTGGGTAAGGGCAGCAACAAATCCTTGGACAAAAAGCAAAGAGGCAAAAGGGTTCTGAATGGGCAAAAGTCATCAGGGAAAGCCAAGTCTCCTAGGAAAGGCTTGAAGACCCCCAAGATGAAAATGAAACAGATGACACTACTGGACATGGCTAAAGGTACCACTAAGGTGTCCAGAGCTCCCAAGAGTTCTGGAGGCACTCCTAGGTCTGCCAGTAAACCCCAGAAACATCTGCCTCCGGCAGCACTCCATCTCATTGCCTATTACAAAGAAAACAAGGACCGGGAAGACAAGAAAAGTGCTCTGTCCTGTATCATCTCCAAAACAGCCAGGTTACTGTCCAACGAGGACCGCGCCCGTCTCCCCGAGGATCTGCGAGGGTTAGTGCAGAAGCGCTACGAGCTGCTGGAGCACAGGAAGAAATGGGCCACCATGACTGAGGAGCAGCGGAAGGAGTACATGAAGAAAAAAAGGGAGAAGCTGAAAGAGAAACTGAAGGAGAGAGCAAAGGAGCGGAAGGAGAAGGAGATGAAGGAAAAACTGGAAAAACAGAAAAGATATGAGGACCAAGATCTTAAAGGGAAGACCTTGCCTGCTTTTAAACTGGTTGATACTCCAGAAGGACTTCCTAATACGCTCTTTGGGGATGTTGCCATGGTGGTGGAGTTCCTGAGCTGTTACTCGGGGTTATTGATGCCAGATGCTCAATATCCCATTACAGCAGTTTCCCTGATGGAAGCACTTTGTGCAGAAAAGGGAGGCTTCCTTTATTTGAATCGAGTGCTAGTCATTCTCTTGCAGACCCTGCTGCAGGATGAAATTGCTGAGGATTATGCTGAGCTGGGAATGAAGCTTTCTGAAATACCCCTTACTTTGCATTCTGCTTCCGAGTTGGTTCGCCTGTGCCTACGCAAGTCGGATGTGCAAGAAGAAAGTGAGGTCTCGGATAATGTGGATGAAAGCAAGGAGTCGGCAGCTTTTGAGGATAATGAAGTACAGGATGAGTTTTTGGAGAAACTGGAGACATCAGAGTTCTTCGAGTTGACTCCTGAAGAGAAACTGAGGATACTTGGAGCGCTGTGCCACCGGATCCTAATGACGTATTCGGTGCAGGACCACGTGGAGGCCAAGCAGCAGACGTCAGCCGAGCTGTGGAAGGAGCGCCTCGCTGTCCTGAAGGAGGAAAATGACAAGAAGAGAGCAGAAAAACAGAAGCGAAAAGAAATGGTGGCCAAGAACAAGGAGAATGGGAAAGATGAGAATATGATGGGAAGAAATGAAAAGAAAAAAAATGAGATTATGAAGATAGAGCATCGGGTAGAAATAGAAGCTGATGATATGATCAGTGCTGTGAAGAGCAGGCGCCTTCTTGCCATCCAAGCTAAGAAAGAGAGGGAGCAACAAGAAATACAGATGAGAGGTAAGAAAAATACCAGGAGAGTAGAGCATTTGTGTGTTGGGGAGTAAAGGGGCATTAAGTTAATGGCAAAATTGGCAGCCTGTTTTCAAAAGCATTGCATGGTTTTAAGGGGTTTACTCACTGGGGAAGTCTGGTTCAGCTGCTGTGCTTCCTATGGCAGCTCAACATCTGGAATATTAAGAAAAACCAATAACTGCTTCTAGTTATTTATCTGTGGGCATCTTTTGTTCAGTAGCTTCCTAATTCTGTTAAGCTCAGGAAGGCTGGGAACAGAAAATCTGTTTTGGGGACAGAAAACAAAAAGAAGTATTTGTCTGTGTCCAGCTATCTTCTGACAGAGGAGCTATTTCCTGCCTAAAAGCTGGTTTCTCCAGCTGCTGGTGGCCTTGCTGCCATGCACGTTTTCAGGTTGATGCTAGCAACCCTTCTCCCAGAAGAGATAAGAACTTGGGCAGTTTATTTCAGTTTACAGTTTCTCACTTTAAAGAGTTAGTTATGGAGTTGTATAAACTGTCCACTCAAGCCTCTAAAAGTCACGGGTTGTAATACCAGGCTTTGAATGCCTCTGTGTAGATAGAGCTTTTTGCTAAGGAGTGTGGAATATGAAGAGCAAACTGCTTTGGAGTTACACTTCAGAGATTTTGTTGGTTGTAAATATGTGTAGTGGGCAGGTGGAAGTGGACAGTGTAGCTCATCTAAGTTGTTATTTCCCTTCTGAAGCAGTTTTGGGACAAGCATCCCACGTGGAGCTTGGCTTATGCCCTGAGCTGGAATCTGGGAGTATCTAGTCAAGGAGACCAAGAATAGGTAAATAACCTGGAATACCCTGTGGCTCCTGAGGAGGTAGACTGATACAACCATGCCTCACATTGGAAGTAAATAGACCTTTCAGATCTTCTCTTGAGAACTGTGAGTCTCAGAAGTATCCATAAACTGCTGAACATCTGGAGTGCTGTCCTGCTTCTCCAGGAAAATACCAAATATCTAACGTGCTGGAGCTGAATGGCATCTTGGCCTCAATTCTTGTAGTGTTCCAGTTGTTTGACAGCAAGTTCAAATTCAGAATGAGATTTTACTGCAAAATTAAATACAGTTTGGACTCTGCTTCTTGGGGTACTTCTGTTGTTCTCACTTGACAGTTTCTACTAGTTATGAAGAAAAGCAATATTACATTGGTGGAGATAAGAATCATTTGGCTTGTGTGCTGAGGAAGTTTAATTCATTCTTTTGGACTCCACAAGGAAAACAAGGTCTCTCTGGCAGGGAAGAAAGGACTCAACCTTTCATTAAGGTTTGAATCCATATTGCTTGCTTTCTACATAACAAACCTCAGCATTTCAGGCATCAAGGGCTTCTTTTACCTGTTAAGCAGTTGCTACCAGGCATAAAGATACCCTCAAAGCACCAAAGATCTTGATTAATGGTGATAGAATCATAGAATCATTTGGCTGGAAAAGACCTTTGAGATAATTGAGTCCAACCATACCTGTCCACTACTGAACCATATCTCTGAGCACCTTGTCTTTGAAATCTCTTCAGGGATGGTGACTCAACCACCTCCCTAGGCAGCCCATTCCATTGTCTGAGAGCCCTTTCAGTGAAGAAAGGTTTTCTGACATCCAGTCTGAGCCTCCCTTGGCACAACTTGGGGACAGTAACTACCTAGTGCAGTAGTTAGAGCTGCAGGGTTAGCAGCTCTGAGCTAACCTGTTCAGGACTTCAGCCCTGGGGTCTGCTGTGGTTTCAGTATGTGAAAAATAGTTCTGGATAACCACAATGAGATCTGCCTCAGTGAGCTCCTACCATCACACAGGCTTTCTGTGGGCTTTTTCAGCGTACTGACTTCCACACCACTTCAGTTGCATTTGCTGTTGAGAACGGTAGTATCTCTGGGGATGCACAGGAGTAGTTGCTGACAAAACACCTATTGTGCGGTGTTTCAGTATTCATATATGTATACATACACATATGCACCACTGCACAATAGGTGCTTTGTCAGCAGCTACTCTTTTACATATGTATAGATATGTATCTCCCAGTCAGAGGTTTCTTTTTCACCACTCTGGTAACATCTGTGACACTGGCAGCACTGACCTCTTTCAGGTTAAACCTATGGAGACTGCAGCCAGTGCTGCCGAGCTAGGCTCAGCTCAAAAGAGAACCCAGGGTAGGAAAGCAGAAAGGTATGTTTTGTTCTTTCCTGACTTCAAAAGAAGTCAATATGAAACTTCCTGTTGAGATAACAAGATTAATATCTGTATTTTCTTGATAGTAAAAGTCAAATCTTTTCAATTTTCATGTCACTGCAGCACTTTTTAACTGTTCTTTGCTGTATCGCTCCATGAAGCAATAGCTCCCATGCAGCCTGTTGGGGGAGAATTGAGAGCTGGAAGTTTATAGAGCTAACAAAGCCTGCTGGAGAGAAAAGGACCAACTGAGACTAGCTTGCCATCAGGATTGAAAATGAGATATGGGGAGGAACCTTTTAGTTTTGTGTCTTTGTTCTCATTTTGTTTGAACAGCTTTGGCATGTGAGTGAAGTTTCTGTTCCTCGTTATTCTGGCACTTGATGGTACCTGCTACAACTGGTCTTTAGACTTGATTAGAAAAAATACCTGTCTCATGAGTACCCACCATGTCCTGTGTTGTAAGCACTGAAGAGTTTCCTGGCAGCATGGCTGGTTTTGGTTGGGGTCTTGGCTCTTGAGAGGAGGGTACTGAGGAGAAGGATGGAAGCATACCTTGTGCTAGCATCAGGTGAGGACAGTAAGTCTTGAGAAGGTGTCAAGAAGAGAAATACTGGGGAGTTGTATCACCTCTGCTTCCTTCTCGTGGAAGGTGAGAATGGTACTTCCTGTAGCATGGGCCTCCTGCTGTGGTTTGCAAGAGTCAGATGTAGGTGACCTGAGGCGTTTGGTGCTGTGAGAGTGGCTGGTGCTGCTTGTTCTGATTTCAGTGCTTTGGCATAGCGAGAGGTTATCCTGTTTAGGGAGGAGTTTATGTTTACAGACATATGGGTTGTGCAGCAGCTTGTGGCTGGCAGGTGTGGGTTAACAGGACAATTTTGCCATGCTGCTATTACTGTAAGTTGGTATATTGTCATATAAAAGTTGATATGTTGAGTTGGTGTGACAAATGCAAGGGTATGTTTTTCAGCATGTCTCTTCTAATCAGTCAGGATTGAGTATGTTGGCAGGACTTCAGAGACTTAACAGGTAATTACTAATCAACTGTTTTCAAACTCATCTCGGTACAGAAAATGACTGCAAGAGAAAAGAGTAGGTAGGAGCCCTGGGAAAAGTTCTGTCAAGAAGTTAACTTTCTCCCTGGGCCAGCAGCCAGCATATGACCTCTATATGTTCACTTTTACCTGCCCCACTCCACCTCACCACTTCTGAATATTCTCATTCCATCTGCTTCAAACCCACCTTTGTGATACAAAGATAAGTCTTCATTTCTTCATCCTTTTAATACTTTTCCTTAAGTTTTCTCAGTGCACAGAACAACGTTACCCATAGCCTTTTGTGTAAGTCATGAAGCAGTGGTGTTTTTGTTAGACTGAGATCAGGCTCTGAAGAGCCATTGTGACTCAATTTGATATTTTGTTCCTTTTTGTTCAGGCAGTTCTTGCTGAAAATACACCTATTATTCAGAGGTGGGCAAAAGTCTAGAGAGACCCTTAAACCATCACAAAAAGCATAAATCTTTTTGACCTTAATGTTTTGTCTCTTGATAGAAGCTGTCTTGCTTCTTGCTCCTTGCCTAGAGATGTGAAGTAACATGTTTTGTTCTGTAGGACTCACAAGAAGTCTCTGATGCCAGGATTTAGGCCACTTCCTATTTTTCTTTCCCCTCTTTTTAGTGTCAACAGCCATGGAGATGGAGAGCTACTGAAGTTCCTTCTGTCATGAGCAGGAAATCTGAGGTTTCTATTTTAATGCTCTTCCACATGATAGCTTATGTGGGAAAGCATGAGAAGTGTTAGGAGATGTGAGTTGGTTCCTGTTGTGAGACAGTTGTACCTGGAAGAGGCCTCTGTTGTGCCAGATCTAGGTCTGTGGTGGGTAAGGTTGTGGGGAGGGTGTTCCCCACGGCTGCAGTTGTGGAGATGCAGATGTCAGTCAGCCACTCTGACCGCTCTGGTGTCACAGATGGGCTGCTCCCAACGCTGGGGCTGGCCGGAGCAGAAGTCCTTGTCATGTACTATGCTGTAGTTAAAAACCTTTGACCCAGTTGTTAAATGGGATTGCAGAGCAATGGATGCCACTTTGTTGATCTAGAATGACATATAAAAATGACTAATTTCTCCAGTCAGTTTTTTATCCAAACTCTCCTGTTTCCTCAGCTCATTTCATCTTATGCCTTGACTTCTTAATAGTTCTTGAATTCCTTCTGGAATGATGGATGGAAAATAAGATGGAGGATGGATGGCTGTACTAAAATAATATTAACCAAAGTCACCAATAACTTATTTTTTTTTTACCCCCATGTTGTAGTAAAATAGAATATTGATGTCTGAATACAATAAAAGAAAGGTAATGCTTCTCTCTGCTAATTTCAACAGTGAGGATGGAGAAAGAAGCAGAGGAAGAAAGAATCCGGAAGCATAAAGCTGCAGCTGAGAAAACTTTCCAGGATGGAATTGCCAAAGCAAAGCTGGTGATGCGCAGGACTCCAGTCGGCACCGATCGTAACCATAACAGGTAGGAAAGGAAATGATCCCATGCTGCCAGCTCTCCTCTCTGAAAGGAGCTTTATCAGATAGCAGCTCCCAAGAAGTGATTGATACGGGGAGTGTTGAGAGGACTCTGTGTGTATTGAACTGTGCAGGAGCAAAAGTGAGGTTTTTATGTATGTAGCGTGTAATGAACCAGCCCTTCACTGGTTTCCATACTGGCTTTTTGAGACCTTCCTGTGGAGCTCATGATCCACTAGCTGGTGGAGCTTCAAGTGCTCTTATTGCTGCTCAAGAACCTAGTTACCTTTTCTTTCCCCCCCCCCCCCCCCCACGTTTGTTGCAGAGGAATGCTTTTAGAATGGATTCTAATGAAAGCTCTTCTTGTTTCTCAGCTGTGCTAATGTAAAGATTTACAGGCACTCAGTTTTTATTGAGTCAAGCACACAGATGCTTCTCCCCTCTATGAAAATGAAGGCAGGTGTGTGTAACTGTAGCCTGAAGAGACAGGTACTTGTTAACATGTCTATTTCCTACAGGTATTGGCTGTTTTCAGATGAGGTTCCTGGCTTGTTCATTGAGAAAGGCTGGGTGCATGACAGTATAGACTACAGATTCATCCTTCCCCATCAGAAAAAAGAAGATTTGAAAAAGAACCACAGCCCAGGAGGTATGATCAGCTTGCTTCTCTGTGGGTATTTCCTTTGTTGCTGTCATTCTGTTAGAATGGATTTGTGAATGTTTGTGTCTAGTCTGAGTGTTTTAATGGGAGTACTCTGCTTTAAGCCTTCTTTAAGCTCTAGAAGCCTGCACACAGGAGAGCCTGAGGCTCATGGTGATCTCCCTCCTGCTGCTGCAGGTCTTGAGGTTGCCTGCAATGTGTCACATTAGGACCATGGGATGCAATCACCTCTCTCTTAAAAGCAGTCAGGTTGATGTCTATTTTGGACTAACCCCTCTGGTTTACTCTGAACCTGCTGAGGTGTAAGGTGCCAGACTTCTTAAACTAGTAGCCAGCTGTGTGCTGCTGAGTGAGGTGCTAATGTTCCACTGGTGGCAAGGCTCCCAGATTAATCTGTGGAGTAATATCAAGCTGGACAACCTTCTAGATTGCTGTAGTTTTTCTGATTGAAGCCATTTTGGCAAACAGCCCTCTTGCATGTGTCCTCTCAGCCTGCTCTTAACCTTGTACTCAACGCACAGGTGAGGTGCAACAACTACCTGAAGTTCTAGTGCTTCCTCTATAATTTTGTCTGGCAGACTTGAAGCCTGGGTGGTAAAGCATTGCAGGCAGAACTTGGACATGCATAAAAATCAGTCTGTGGAGAGGGAAACCTAACACTTCTGTGTGGAAATAGTTCTTGGGACAGAAGAGCATGCTATAATCTGGCTCCAGTTGCAGTTTCAGTCCTGATCATTTCTTGCTTTTGAGGCATGATAGGCTGACATGAGTCCATCTACAGCAATACTGCCTGGGAGAGGCTGCACTGGGTTAAATCAGAGAGCTCTCACCTGGTGGTATTTTATCTTAGACAATGGTCTGAGTTGACATCTGTAGAAGAATGGAACAGGATAAATCTACAGTGAGATGCTTCATCCAGCGTCAAAACATGTAACTTTCCAGCCACTACGTTTTGGTGACTTGTTGAGCTGGAGATGCTGCTGTTCAGCGGCCCTTGATGGGTTTATTTTCTTATGTGAACTTTTACAGATATTGACCATTCCTGTCCACGAGCTTGCTTCTAGCTGTATTAATGTCTCAAGTGCTGCCTGTGTAATTTACCCAGGTAGTGTGGAAGGTATCAGCACGTTCCTTTTGAAACTTAACAAGCAAAGGCTTAAATGAGCAAAGCTTTACATTCATGTCAGACTGTTGTCTGAGGTGCTCAGAAATACAAATGCATCCTATTTATAATTCATTTATTTCTAAAAGTACTTTGTCAGTACGTAGCTAAAAAGTGAAATTAGTTTTATGTATTCAAAATAGTAGGAATGGTTTTCTTAATTTTATGTATGTGCTTTATGAAGCAGTAATTTCTTTAAAAATCCCTTTTCATTTCTATGAATGCATCTACTGTGAGCAAACTAATACTGGTTTAGTTTTACCTGACTTTAAACGTGTTGCTGGCCTAGATGCCGAGTATGAGCTCTTAACTGGAGCTAGGTTAGTTTTTGCTAAATAAAACGCTCACTGAGGAGGAAGGTGGATGAAGAAGGTGAATGAGGATACATTTGGGCGTGTGCTTTTCTCTTCCAGACAAGCGGAAGAGCGCAGGCACCGACGGCAGACTGAGCAAGCTTCACCGGTCTGTGCCTGCCGCGGACCTTCCCGCAGAGACCACTGCACCCAAGCAGGGACAGAACTTATGGTAACCCGTGTTTTATAGCTGCAAAGTACTCAAAGCGTAGAGGTCAAGGAAACTAGACAGTTTTCTTCTGATAGACCTGACTGTGCACCTACTAGTCCTTCAGTACTTAACAGCTGGGTTAGTTTAGCAGCTCTCCGGGTCTGATACTGACGTTATTGCTAGTGGTGAATGGCTAATAGGGCAGCCAGTCTAAGAGGCAGTGGAACCATTATAATCAGCCTAATCAATCAGACTTAAAGCTGGTATAAGTTAGCTGGTAAAATGCTACTTTAATGTATTGCTTTTAAAATATTCTATATTCAGAAGAATTGCTAATTTAAGATAACTGCTCTGTGCATTTTTCAGTATTGTTAAGCATTACTTTAAAAAAAGGAGGAGGGCAGCAGTGACCTAACTGGGTGTGTCTAGGTTTTCTTTCATGGTTTGTCTCAGCAAACCTGAATTGTGCCCATGGGGTCCTTGAACAGGTGAAATGAAAGTCTTCACTGAGGTCTTTGGAGACAGCCCTATATCCTGCGTGTTCTCCCTCTCTGTGAGGGACATGCAGAGCCGTCCCCCAGCTCCTTGGCAGTGTCTTCCCAGGCTTCACAGCAGGCTGTGGTGATGTCCATTTGTTCTCCTGTAGCACCATGGAATTGATTTTTGTTGCTACTGATGATTATAGCTTAGCAAAATTATTCTTCTGTGTTAACAGCCTGTTATCCCTTTAGCTCTTCTAATGCCAAGCAGTAGCCACTTCTAAGCAAATCAAATCTAAGGGGTCTGCCTTTCAGCGTGCCTGATTGGAACTTGCTCCAGTAATTGGCCCTGCCAGTTTCTTTTGTCTTTAATGAAATCTCCAGTGTTGACTGTTGCCCTGTGTGGTAAGGAGTGATCAGCAGTGTCGCCATGGCAGAAAATACTGGCTATGGCTGTACCTATTAACTGCCTGTGAAGGGGACTCTGCATTTTTCAGATAACCCTGAGAAGTAACTGTCACAAAGTACTTGTTCCTGCAGCTCCTCTATTAGCAGTGGCTTTTCCCCAGGGTTTTCTGCTGCCAACCCACAAGGTGGGGTCACTTGGTCTTTGATAAATATCACCAGTTGTGAGCTTAGCTCTAAAGCACAGTTCCACTGCTGCCAGTCAGAACTGTTTTACCAAAGATGTTCCTGTTCCCCCACCAGAAACTGTCAGAGACTGGAATTTGTGGATGTCTTGATTCATCTAAACCATCAGCACTGAGTGCTGACTCTCTTGCTCTATCCCTTCTCTTTCTTTGCTAGCAGGTCACAGGAGAAAGTGGTTTCCTCTGCATGCGTTCACTCTGTCCAGTATTGCTGTGATACATCTCCACCTCTTTGAGCCTTGGCCTTTGTGTATCTTGTCACATGGCCAAAATTCAAGCAATTGGGCTTCTTTCCTAGGAAATGGGTACTAAACAGGAGGTCCTAGAGGACCTCCTGTGTACAATCCACAGGGGAGTCCTGTCTGCTCTTTCTAACTTCTAATCCTTATCTTCATTTAGCAGAGACAGCAAGATGTGTTTCCAGTAGAAGGACAAATTATATAAGGAAAACAGTAGCTTACATTAATGTGCATATCACAACAAACTGCAGACAACATCAAGCCAATTGGATGAGTTAACACAGAATCCCTGCAACTTGTAATTCCGGGCTGAGCTTGAAAAAGCTTAGTATTTGATATTACAGTGTTGAATTGCTTAATCAGGTTGTCAACTCTTAACGACATGCTGAGAGAGATCAGAGCGGTTACAGAAGTAGGAGTGCTTTGTAGAGTCACACAGCCCAGGAGAAGCAGATCTTTGAACCAGGTCCTGTACACTCTCAGGACTGAGTTATGTTCTGTCACTAAGAGCTGTTTTGTGTGAAGTGACCATAATGTGTAGTATTGGTTTTTTGTTGTTGTTGTTTTTTAAAAAAAAAAAGACAGCAACAAAAATTAAGAAGCTTTTTTTTAAAAAAATAAAAAATAAAAAGCTTAAAGTGGCAGCCAAAAGCCTAAAATGCTTTCAAATAAGTTCTCTTAAAGTTTCCATACTAGATGGTCAAAGCAAGTGCTGCCTCTTCCCTTTGAAAAAAAGGTTTGAGGAAACTTGGAAACAAAACAGCAGCAACAGTAACAAAACATTCTCAGTAGGATCACATCAGGGTAAGGAAGCTACTAAAAGTAAGAAGGCCTGTTTAAAACCATGGTTGAGTCTAAATAAAGGAAATAAAAAGGATGATAAACCAAAGTAGGGACCAAGAGCGAAACAGCTTTTTTTTTTCTCCCCTTGAGGAACAATCTTGCTTCACAAGATCTGTTGCTACAGGGCCTGCCTTAGGATAAGAGAGAAGTTCTTCTCATGAGTGAATAATTGGCTAAGAAATACAAAACAAGTAACAGGAATGCTTTAATTTGTATGTTCAGCAGGGAGATGGAGAGTAATGCTAGAGGAGAAAGGGGAAGTCTCCTAGAGAGAGAGGATTTTCTTTTGATACAGAAAAAAGGGATCAGGAAATAAAACTGGCAAATGGCAGTTTTGAAACAGAGAGGAAAGTACTGCTTCAGACTGCACAGCTGATGAATGCAACTCGCTGCTGCCAGCTGCTGTGGATCTTCAAATTCGTACTATTTTATTTATTTTATTTTAATTTTTTATTTATTTTATTTTATTTATTTTATTTTTTTATTTTAATTTATTTTAATTTAATTTTATTTTTTAATTTTAATTTATTTTAATTTTTATTTTAATTTAAATTTTTATTTTTATTTTATTTTTTGCCTGGCTCTTATGCCACAGTGTCTTTGATTTCTGTCCTTTTTGGTACCTGCTAGGAAGGACTGCTAACAATCACAGCACTTGCTGATTGCTGATTTTTTTTTTTACTGAGAGTATCCTGCGTGTGTGCATTGTTCTGCCAAGGGGTTGGAAGTGTCAGGATGTCGGAGGTAAAGTGATGCAAATGGAAGATCTTTAAGTGCCTTGTGCCCTTAAAGTGATCTGGGGCACAATGGCAGCTTTTCAGAGAAAATGTAACCTCTTCTGCCTTAGCATTCTGTGCTGTCTGCAGTGACTTTCCCCTGACTGACAGGCCACCTAAAGCCATTTCCACAGAGAAGTGGTAAGCTTCCTCAGCTGAAAGACTTTTCTTTAAAGCTCTAGAACTGCAAAGGGCAGTTTGTTAAGTCCCTGACAGCTGTCACCATTTACAGGTAAGCTTCCACAAAAAGACAAGTGACAACCTGAGAGCTGTTATTTCAGGGGATAGCCAGTAACTAGATCTTCCCTCTGAGGAAATCCATGCTCCTGTTACTGTATTTTCCTCTGTGGCCATTGCTATTAATCTCTCCAATCTGAAGGACTCCTGTAAGCATAGATGGTTATGGAAGAGTCTCCTCCTTGGCTGCTTTTTGCCCAATTGTCCATGTACACCCTGAGAAGCCCAGAGACCACACTGAAGTCCTTGGATATCTGCACCTCCTGTTGTTTAGATACAGAGACTTGAGCTCTAAGTCATGAAGTTGGCGTGTGGTGCATAGGAAGTTTTGTTTCTTTGTGTTCTGCTTGAACTCCTGCCATCTATCTCTTTTTACTAGTAGTACATCTAACATGGAATTGAGAGTGGCCTCACAGTGCACATGGAGCATCTTTAGCTTTACCTTTTTGTATTCTAGAGAGATGAGATTTTGAAATGAACACCAAATTAACTCCATGAATGGTTATATTTTAGTCCTGCCCCTTTTTTCTTAGAGGATAGGAGCTGGCAGGACATTGATAAAGGGAGAAACAGATTTCATACTTCTGCCAAGAGCTACAGAAACAATATCTCATGGAAGTGGTTTCTGCTTGCAGTATTTTGCTCCCAAAAAGAAGAGGGCCCAGTGTTCTGTCCTAAAAGTGCAGAGGCTGAATCATTGTTCTCATTCAGAATCATAAATACTTGATCGCTTCTGTCTTCTCCAGACAGATGGACCAATAATCCCATTTCTAACATTGCCCACCAGTTTCACTGATACTGATGCTTATTAAAAAATCTCCCCATTCAAAGATTCTGGCACACGGTCCCGAAAGTCTTTTGTCTGTACCAGAGTGCTCCATGAGCTGTGTGCGTGGGGGTCCTCCCTGCAAGAACCACAGGCTAATCACAACCCTTGCAGTGTATTAGTATGCAGGAGACTTCTTGCTCATCCTGGTCAGAAAGCAGTTGAATTTTGGGAACAGTGGCATCTCTGCAGAGTAACTCCCCTTGTTCTTCATCTATTAGGAACACTCCATGATATGGCGAGTCCCCTCAGCAGACAGTTTGAGTTAACCGTGAGTGGGTGCTGGCAGACTCCATTCTCACGCCTATATTCTACAGATGGAGTTCCCCTGTTTCCACCAACCCTCCAGAGCAGGTACTGATCCTGGGCTCCTCTAGATGTTGTCCTCTTGATTTCTTCATTCCCTAGTCTGCAGTCCAGGTTTTATACCTTTCTCTGTCCCTTGCACCCTGTAGACTGAGAACAGGTAGAAATATTCAACCTGAGTGGATATTGAGAGCTCCTTTTGACTTGATGCTTGTGCCATTTGTCCCTTCTGTTTTGATTGCTGACTAGTCTGCTGGCTTGTGCTGCCAGAAATGTGAGAAAAGAATCTAGGCTGTTATTTAGGGATGTGGGATGCCCTTACCCCAATCAGGATTTCGCCCTGACAGATCAGTTTGAAAACCTCCATCTGGTCTTGACTCTCCCGAAGGCATCTTTCCTGTCACTCTGGGTTCTTACTGAGCTCTGCATCAGGCCACGTGAGGGACAGTAGTTGCCTTCCCCTCTCTCTTACCAAGACCTGCAAGCTCATAGCCCTGTTGCCTTCCCTGTTTAAAGTGCCAGCCCTGTCTTACCATACCTGTCCTCCCAGCCTCGTGCTCGTTGAGCCCTAGTTGGAGGTGATTCTTCAGGTGGTAGGGAGTGCATGGAGCTGGGCTGAGAACCAGGAGCTGTGACTGTGCAGAGCAGCAAGGTGTCACCAATCACAGTAACACAGCTCCCTGTTTGATGTGTTTAGATTTTGCCCGTTTGAGTTCAAGCTGATGTCGAACAGTTTCCTCTCCCAGAAATCCCAGTTCTTACTCTCAGGGCAAATTGGGAAGATTCAAATACCTGTTGCAGGTGTTCTCCGTTCCCTGTCCCGTTTCTTTTTCAGCAGGAACAAAGTTGTGCCAGGGTTTAAGCCTAGCTTTCTTGAAAAAAAAGGAAAAAAAGGAAAGCAGCCTGTGTTGTCTTTCTTCAAACCATGTAATACTGGAGAATCCAAGTGCCATATGCTGAGTCTTTCCAGTGCCCTTTCAGTTTTACCATAAGAGAAAACTGTGCAGGGAATTTCCCCTTTAGATTTGCAGTCATGGGGGAAAGCTGAGAAAGCTCAAGCATGGTCTTCTCGGATATTTTTCCAACTAGATCCCATGGTGTACCACCAGCAGTGACTGATGTTTTTTCATTATGACCTGGGCCACCTTCTCAACATGCCTGAGGAATAGTCCTCTGCTGGGTATCTCCAGGATGACTGTTTTGAAGCTTGGTTTATGCCATTCCCATATTGTGACAGATTCTTCATACTGAAATACAGCTTAGGACCAATCCCAAGATTTGCCCCAAGGGTTTGAAAGCAATTTGATACCAGATGTTCTAGAGGAATTTATCTTTGTTTAGTCAAACTCCAGTCGATGTAGAAATGCTAGTCCTTGCAGTGGTCTGTCTGTACAGACCTTCTCTAGCGAGTGTAGGAATGTTAATTAGTCACCCTAAGTGGCCTCTATAAGAAAAAGACACAAGTTATGTTGTTAAGGTTTGTGTGAATGCTGGTTGGATTCCCTGACAAGCTCTGAGTCGCTCCTACTTTTGGAGTGTCTGTGCTAGGCTCTAGTGGGTGAAAGGTGTCTGGAGCTGCTTTGTCCTGTTTCTGGCAGGGAGGGTGTGCAGAGGATAGTGATGGGGAAAAGATTTGATCTTGGTGTGCAAAGTGAGGATGCTCCGCAGGATTCGAGTATACTGAAGCAGTGACTGACAAGAAACTGTTTTCTTCCATTTTTAAACAATCAATCCTGTGTTTTATTAGAGTAATTAATTTACTAACTGGATGCAGATTGTAAGGCCATTCCCCTAATATGAGCATACTAGAACTCTGAAATATTTTATTTTCAGGTATGATCCTTTGTAAATATTTCTGCCAGAAAAAATAAGCATTGCAGGTACTCTTGTTTCAAGAGGAGCCAGAGCAGCACCTTTCTCTAGTTGTTGCTTGGCTCATCTGAGCTTGTGCTCAGGAAAAAAAATAGATCTGGAGTCTTCTGTATGGCTGGTAAGGATCACATAGTGGTCCTTTGCAATTGTTTCCATATAAGGTTGATTTTGCTGTTCTCTTGCTTCCCTCTTGTAGGGAGCAGTCCTCTTCTAGAAACTATATAATTAGTCTTATTTTCTGTAAATGAGTTCTGAAGCTCAGATTGAATCCTCACCCCCATCAGGTGAGGAGGCTCCATGGCATCCTAGAATAGAGTTGGGGAAAAAAAAAGAGGAAAAGAGCAGAATTTCAGGCTGTCTTAAAGCTAGTGTAAATCTGCAACCCAGCATTAAAACTTGATTGTACTCTGGAATTGCAGAGAATGCATTTTGTAGAGACCTCTGCAAACGTTTGTCCCTTTAGGTTCAGCTAAGTGCTGATTGCCATTGCTGTCCTGAAGGACTTCCTGAGCAGAAAGGTTTAAAGCTAGTGAATGTGGCTTTTCCATACTGCATCTGAGCTTTCAAGTTAAGGCAGGCTTCTTAGAAAGCAGGACTTCTGCACTTGCAGAGGGTTTAGCCTTCACAGTCACACATCTACATCATCAACAATTGTGGTATAAGCTGGGACATACCCTTTGTTAATCTGGGGACTTCTTGGGTTAACAAAAGAAGCCAAAGACCCTGCAGAAAGAAAGATTAAATTGCTGTGCAATGTAGTGCGCAACATGTTCATCTTTTCTAGTGCATCTAAAATGACATTCAGATTGCTTAAGCTGACTGCAGCTTCGTGAATCTGGTTCCTGGGGCAGATGGCTAAATTCAGATGCAAATGTTTTAGTAAACTTAATGGGGGAAAAAAAAAAAAATCTATAAATCAGTTCTGTGGTTATTTTGTTCTTATTTTTCTTACCCTGGAATTGGCTGCATTTGGGGACCTTG
Organism: Caprimulgus europaeus; assembly: GCA_907165065.1. Next base: position 12,147,396 of record OU015544.1, on the reverse strand, counting down.
AAATGAGGCCAGTCTGAGTCAGAATGCTTATGCCAGCATTACTGGAAGTGTTTCACCTTGCTCCATGGGGTTGGATATAGGTTACTTGTCATCCTTGCCTGCTAATAATACTTGTGAATGGTTTAGCAGAAGGAATTGTCTTGCCACAGAGCTATGTTAGCTGATAGTGGTACATGCTGTATCTTTCAGGTTTCTCTGTGACAGTCAGAAGGATTTGGATGAGCTGCTGGACTGCCTGCACCCACAAGGAGTGAGAGAGAGCCAGCTAAAGGAGCGTTTGGAGAAAAGGTGAGCTTGCTCTCTTTTTTCCCCTCTGTGCCTTCTCAGAGTCACAGTGTGTCCTCATCACAGCAAGCCTTTCCGTTCTGGGGCCACACTCTGCACTTTGCTTTGATCCTGCCTGTGCTGAAGAGGGGAGGATATTGAGGATGAGAAATTGCTGGTTTTTCTTGGGCAGTAACTGCAGGTTCTTGATCAGAAGTGCTCTGTGCTGTGAATACGTTCTGTCAGTTTTTAAACTGCTCCTTGCAAGGGGACACAAAGGCAGTGCTGTTTCACTCGGAGCCAGAACTGCCACGTGCTCTCAAGTGTCTTTCAAAGAACGTTCTGCACTGGTGGAGCATGTAGATCATGATGGATGTGGTTGCCCCAGTGCCTGCACAGCTCCAGGGCAGTGGCCTGCATGTATTCACAGGTTGTTTTTTACTTCCCAGGTACCAGGACATCACACATTCTATTCATTTGGCTCGGAAACAGAACTTGGGCCTCAAATCCTGTGACGGCAACCAGGAACTGCTGAACTACCTCCGAAGCGATCTGATTGAGGTTGCGACTCGGCTGCAGAAGGGAGGCTTGGGATATGTTGATGTGACACCAGAATATGAAGCAAGAGTGAGTGAACAGACAAAGTTGTACTGAGCAAGACAAGTGCAAGCTGATACTTTCTTTGGCAGGTCTTGAGTCTTTTGTTCTCCTCAAAAAAGAGGATTATGAAAATCAGTTTCTCTTCTATTTCAAGAGGACACAGCTGCTGGCTTCTGGTGCCTTTGGAGTAGATGGATCATAACGTTGGAGCTATGAGTCCTGCATAGCTGTTAAATTGTTCTGTTTCCTTTGCCTGGTCATGGACTTCTTTATGGAGTGTTAGCAGAGCTTTGTAGCTGATTTTTAGCTTCTGCATCAAAGCCAGCATGTCTTGTTGAGACAGCAGGTTTCCATTTTGAAGGGGTTTTTAAAAATAAATTCAGGCCACTTTAGGCTTGGGGCAGTTATTGTGTCCCAGTTGCAGGATGTTCTGTTCATGGGTATGTCAGCACAAGGAAGTTACTGTGCAGTGAACTAAAGTGTGAATTTTCAGTGCTCTGGCTAGTTCAGCCTAACTCACAGGAGCGTTCATGGTGCACTGGGTGTCTAGGAAGGGATATATCTGCCTGGTGTGGGTAGAGTGCAAACTTCTGTGACTAGTGCATGCTTCTCCTACCAAAGGACAACATGGGCTTGAAATGGTTAAAGCTCTTTTTAAGCTGCATCTTGAGTTGCTGCAGAGACTTCCCTGTGTAGGTGAGACCATAAGTGTTAAAAAGAGAAGTGAAGTTACTCAAAGAGTGGAAGAATGGCTTAGTGCTTGGTCACCATGGATATGAGATTTCTGGGGGTTTTGGTGTTTGGGATTTTTTTTTTTTTTTTTTTCAAGGCTTGATGATTTTTTTTCTGAACAGTGCTGTGAGTGACCATCAGCTGTGTATGAACTCTAGCAGAAGCAGCAGCAATATTGAGTCCATAACCAAGTATGGTAGATAACAACACTGCATTAAGTATCACATGTATCAGTTTGCAGGAGAGACCCACCTAAAACAGCACAGAGTAGTGTCCAACTGTTATGTGATCTTATGCTCTTCCTAACAGATATACTCACTAGAGAGCTTGAAGGATTTTGGAGAGTGTGTGATTGCACTCCAAGCTGGTGTTGTTAAGAAGTTTCTGCAAGGTTTCATGGCCCCCAAGCAGAAGAGAAGGAAACATCAAGGAGAAGACTACATTGCCAAGGCTGAGGAGATAGATGAAGACAAGAAGATGGCAGAAGAAGCTAAGGTATTGTTCACTTCAGGGCTCTGTTTCAGTCTTGTAATATATAACTCTCTGAGCAGGGACAATACATTTCATCGGGTACCAAATCCTGAGCAGCTTCTCCCCATTCTGAGTTTAGAATGCAGTGGGTTTGTCATTTATGGGGTCAGGTGTTCCCTGGCTATTTTGAAGAGTAAAGGTATTGGCAAAATGAAAATCATACTGTGGAATCACAGTTAATTTTTTCAATATGAACAGGAAATGGGTCAAATCAAATATTTTGCTTCCTTTGTGCAGTTGCTCACACAAGTTGGGGTACTTGGAAAGCATTTTTAGAGTATTTAACAGGAGTTTTATCCTTCAGAGAGGTCTGATTGTGCTTAATGCCTTTGATCCAGGAAGAGGAGGAGAGACATGGTGAGGTTTTGGTGACTGGAAGGGAGTTAGGTTCAGGTAAATATTATCGTACGACACCCACAGAAGGTGCCAGACTGTGAGTTGCACAGCTGGGACATCTGAGCCATGGTGTTGTGAGAGTAAATACCTAGCCTTCCAAATCAAAGCTCAGAAGGGATGGAGAAGAGCTGCAGAGGATTTGGTTGTGTCCTACAGGCAGTTGAGCTGTAGGAGTGTTTCATCTAAAGCAGGACACTAGTGCTCAGGAGAGGTTTCTGAGCACCAAATGGGACGTTAGTGACCCCTAACAAGAATTTCCCCATTGCCCCCTTCAAAGTGCTCTGCCCTGATTGATCACAGACTTCAGCAGAAGTATCAAGATCAGAATTGAATCAACAGAAGCCTTTGCAATTTCCAACTTAAAGAAATATTAGATGCTTGACTGGTGCTGGGGTGTGGGTGGGAGGTTTTCGTGTTTTGGTTTTTATTATTATTGTTTAAAGCTCCTGTCAGTGTATGCAGAGCCCTTGTTTGAACACAGTCTTTGCTATGCTGTGCCATGTTAGCAGAATATCTGGATAGGCACTAGAAATTGTCACATTCCTCAGCTGTATTTAAAGTATTTAAACTTTGCTAACTTTGAATCTTCAAGTCTTTAGTGCAGAGGGAGTAGAAGGCAGCCTTATCCTAAAAGCTGTCAGCAGAATACAGAGCTGTAAAGAATCAGTCTGTGTCTGAGGCAAAAAGGACCTGGATCATCACACTGCCTGTATCCACAGCAACACCGAATCATGTCCCACTCTCATGTGTCTTACAGCTAAAACTAGAAGGGTTATACCTGTAGGGCATGCTTTAAGGGTAACATCTACTACAATATCTAAATGGATAGTAACTCACCAGTGTGAGCTCTGTGTTTGAACCCTGATCACCTCTCTACTGTTGTTAAAGGTAGATGAGATTTAAAATGTAAACTTTTATTTGCCTGAAAAGGGAGCTGTTTGGATCATGAATGTTTGGTTAGTTTCTCCATTTGACCTTGGAGCATTGCTCTCTTTCTTACTGACATGCTTCTGGAGCATTGTTCCTTACAGCAGGGCCAGGCTTCCATGCTGTGCTTCGTTCTCACAACTGCAGAACTTCGTCTAGCCAGGTTGCTGCAGCTGAAAGTGCTCAGTGTGACTGAAACATCCTGATTTGTACTTTCTCCTCTGTAAACCAGCCGGGACAGTAAGATTTCTGAATGTTGCTGGGCTTGTAATCATACATTACTTTGAATTTTTTTTCTAGTATTACCCAACTTGTCTAATCTGCTGGCATGGGCAGATTGCAGTATCACCAGTCTGAGTGTGTGCTGGTGCAGGTCTCCCTCTGGACCACTGGCTTTTATGTTGTGCCGATTTCTCCAGGATTTATTTGTGCAGTGCGGTGCTTTCTTTCTGGCTCAGAGTTTTCTAGATGTTTGTGGTGGTACAAGCAATGTTCAACTTTTTTGTTGAATTTTTGGGTTTGTTTGGTTGGTTGGTTTGGGTTTTGGGGGTTTTTTTGCCTCAGTTTATCTGCAATGAGCTTGCTTTTTCCCAAAGCAGAAAACCTTTATAGATGACTTGAAAGGGTAACCCAGATCTCAGTTATCTGATGGGGGAAAAAAAAAAACACCTGACTGTTAGGCTTTAAAAGACAAATCTCCTGCATAGGGCAAGAATTTAAAAAGTCTTTTAGAGACAGAACTGCACTGGGAAGTACATAGTAGGTAAAATGCAGCATAGCCATACTGGAAAAGCACACTTAATGCACTTACAGACTGTGCGAGCGGAATCGCAGTCCTGCGGTGTGGTTATGTCTCATTCTCCCTGTGAGGAACAAGCTATGGCTTAATAGGCACCCGTTTGCTGACATAATTGTCTATAGGAAGGGTTCCTGCTGGCTCAGCTGCACAGCTCCAGATCATACTGCTGAGCAGCAAAAGAGGGCAGCGTAGCCCTGGCACAGCTCTTTCTGCAGATCAGTTCTGTGCCTCTGTTCGTGCAGACGTTCCCGCTTCCAGTGGCAGTGGCACTCTGGGCTGTGGCAGAACAGGACAAGGAATGTGTGACCTCTCTGCAGTGTGACATTGCAACATGACTGCCTGAGCAGGGGTCAATTATCCACCCTGCTACTTGCTGTCAGCGGTGGTTGCAAGGGAAAAGGCTGGGGGGGGTCAGTGTTCGCCTGCAGATAAAGCCTCGAAGAGCTGCTTCACAACAAAGCAATTACAGTTTCAGCTGTCAGAGGGATTTCTGCCATCTTAGGATACCAGACAGAGCCTTTCTAGCTGGAGGTTTGTCCACCTGTACCAAAACAGGCATCTTCTGTCACTCTGAACTTGAAATGTGACTGAGGACTTCTCCTTCACTATTTTTGTGGGAGTTTTTTGTTCTCTCTGCTAGATTGCTCCTCTCCAGTCAGGAGGCTGTTTAAGCAACTTCTTTCAATCTCCTATTTCGCCTAATTGGCACTCTGAACTCCCTTGATAATGGTACTGCTAAAATGCCATAGTCTCATGATGCTTTGGGAAGCAAGGCTAAAAATCTGTGAAATTCCACAGGCTTGGGGAGAAAAATCTGAGCAAAACTTGCCAACAACTTTTGCAGATATATCTTGGCCCAGCAGTTACCCAGTGTGTTAACAGCAAAACCCATGGAACAGTTGCTTGGAAAATCAATTACACAGTATGCAAAGCACCTCAACAATGTTCTGCAAAGAAATAGCACAGCACTGTGTAATCTGCCGCAGCAGGCTGTGCAGGTTTCTGTTTTTCCTGAATGTCTTGGGCTCCTGGTTCCACACTAGCAATGGCAGCAAGGATGTTGGCCTTTTAGAACAGTTTGTGTGTTTTTCCAAGCATCTAATATATGCTGTGCTTCCTCAAATTCAGTGGGAGGAGAATGTGCAACTCTGCAAAAATCCTGGGTTTTGTTTGGCTCCCAAATTGCTGTCAGCTGCAGAGTTTGGATTTTCCCATCTGACACCTCACTGTTTGTTTTTTTTCATTCTCCTGGGGTAGAAGGACATTCACTTGAGTCCTGTTATGTCCCTGTCATGTCTAGGTCATCACCTCGTTGTAAAGCACAGGAGTAACGTCGGAGTGGAGCACGCAGTGGCTCTGGATTACCTCTCTCTTCTGGTGCATTTCCGATTTACCACAGCGTTGTTTCTGACCCTCCAGAGCCGAGTTTGGGATTTGGCACGGGGCTTTGCTGTGTGCAGGCTCCAGCAGTTGCCTTGGTGCACATCTCGGGTCTAACGCTTTCGTCCTCGCTTGCAGTGAGTTCTGGGATTTCACACGTGCTGAGGTCATCTTGTTCCAGGAAAGCAGCTGGTTCCATATTTGGGGCTCCAAATACTTTGCCTATGAAATGTAATTGTTGCTGATGTCACGGTCCCCTTGGCCAGCTGAGCAGCTAGGAGGACAAGGAGGACCAAGCGTGTGGTGGGTCTTGGTGATGGTCTCGAGTGTCTGCAGGACCCACTGGAGGGCAGCACAGGCTGCTCCCATTAACACGCTCAGTGGTGTTGCCAGCTGTCTCCTGACTTTCATCCTGCATTTTACAGTGCTAGATTTCTGCCTTTTATTTTCTTAGCCTGATGATTATTTGGGTTAGACTTCCAGAGCAAGAATTTAGTGGAGCTCGTGTAGGTTTTTTCAGCCTGGCTGTGAAATGCAAAAGGGCTCTACTGTTACGAACAAACTGTCTGATCCAGCGAGGCTGGTTATGGGTAAACCACAAATAGGACTGCTGAGGCTGTACAGGAGGAAAGAAATACAGAGCTGAGCTTTGGTTATTGAGGGCCCCAGCTAAAGGATATAAAAACATCTTCAGACTGTAGCGAGCTGTGTCTATGTGCTTCGTTGTAAGTTGTTAGGTCTGTCTGCAGGTTGCTTCAGCCATGGAGAAGTGGAAGACAGCAATCCGTGAGGCCCAGACCTTCTCCCGTATGCACGTGCTGCTGGGGATGCTGGATGCCTGTATCAAGTGGGATATGTCGGCAGAGAATGCCCGATGCAAAGTGTGTCGCAAGAAAGGTATGCGCTCCTGCCCCGCGCCTGCGCGACAGCCGGACGCTGTCACCTCTCCATGCCCTGCTCAGGCAACGTGCCCTTGTAGTCTGTCACTCTTGTCTTTGGCTGTATTTTGAGTTTTGAACATCAGGATTTAAAGTCAGAAGCATTGACCTTACCAAAGCATTTGACCCTGACTCCAATAAACCATTCTTACGAAACCAGTACACAGTCTTGCAGAACATTGCAGAGCTGCTATCCCCTGGATATTTAGGGTACTTGGACACAAGTCATCTACAAATCCTTCTGGGAACACTTGTACCACTGTCCATTCCCTGGTTTCATTTTCACGTTGGAATGGTCTTTGGGTCTCTGAGCCTTGTCAGTTAATCCCTTCTTCTACAGAGGGAAGGAGCAAGAGGAGGTTGGGAAGGTGATTATCCCTTGTAGCTGAGAGCAACATGGGAGGATGCTACTTGGAGGCTAGAGCAGGAGTAGCTTGGAAGCCTTAGCAGCTGTAAGGCTGGGGAAGTAACCAGATAGGTGAGAAGGGGCTACCTTCTCTGTGTGCACTGTAGGATGAAGGGCTTTAGAGTCTTGCAGGTGGAGGGGGAAGCAGAAGGGGTGTCACCAGTGATGAAGTGCTGGTATTTGTTCTACCATAACCTCTCCTTTTGGATGGAAGCCTGGAGGAAAGAGCTTGGTAGTACATTCTGCCTCATCATGTGCTTTTTGTCTCACTGTTTGCTGTGCTGAAATACTAGTGGGAAATGAGGGCAGACAGACCTCGGGGAGAATGCTGGGCCACTTTTATTTACTAAAGGGCTATGCCATCCACCTCTTCAAAGAAAGAAGGGCTGAATTGGTGCAACATCTACTGTGGAGCCTCAGGGATATTCCAAACCAATGCAAAAACTGTCCTGTGTGCTCTTAAGAGGGGATTCTAGGCAGATGTAAGAGGGGGCTCACCTGAGATTAACAGATTCTAGTTTCACAGAATTTAAGAACGAGGATGTTAGAGACATGCTGGCAAGCTCTCTGCACTTTCTTTTTTCCCTCTTCAGTAAATGAAATAGCTGGCTCAGGACTGTCTCCCCATTTCCCTGCATCAGTGAGGGAAGCACAGAGAGACTAGTTCTGCTGCATACTGATTTTCTTTGTAGCTTGCTAAGTTGAGTAGAAAGAAGATTCCGTGCAGCTTGACCAGATTGAGGCTAGCATAAGAATAGCCACGCTTATAGCTTCTTGCTAGGCTCTTGGGCATCTTTGCAGTAAATTTCTCTTTCCCTGTGTTTGGCTTGAGATTTAGCCTGGGTGGAACCTATCTGGCAGGTTTCTACCTTTGCCTCAAATGAAATCTTTGCCGGGCAAGGGACTTTGCATTGTTTTGTTTTGTTGTTTTCAAATGCTGTTCGTTTCCACTGCAGTGGTGGAGTGGAGAAGGAAGGGGCCCTGCTGTCAGAGGGTACTTTGCATCTTCTCTTGCTTTGTCCTGACTGTCAGTGCTGCACAGCAGCTTTTGCTTCTCGGGTTGAGCAAGGCTGTGGCACTCGTGACAAGCCAGTTGCACTCTCCTAGGTGAGGATGACAAGCTGATCCTGTGTGACGAGTGTAACAAAGCCTTCCACCTGTTTTGTCTGAGGCCGGCGCTCTATGAGATACCAGATGGCGAGTGGCAGTGCCCAGCGTGTCAGCCTTCTACTGCCAGGCGCAGCTCTCGGGGCAGGTGAGTGACCCTCCTTTCCCCTGCCTTGCCACTGATGCACAGTTCTAGCCAAGCTTTCCCAAGATGACCAAAACAGTCTGAAGCAGAGCCCCTTTAAAGGGTTTGACGTAGCCTGGTTAACTCCATGGCAGTGGCACAATAGAAAAGCAATTTTTTCAAGCTGTAACTTCAGCACACCTGTGTTGAACTGATCCATGACAACTTCAGGAGTTTTAATAAATAACTTATGTTTGGCAGTGAAAACATGTGCAAAACATCAACCAAAAATAGGTGCACTAAGGGCTGCTGTTTTCTTTGCCTGAGCAGCTAGTTGGGTTGTTTTTTCATGGAAGTCTAGCTGGTAGCACTGCAGCTCAGCAGGCAACTGCGCTAAGTTACTGTTGTGTTCTTGTCAAGTTAGAGCAGACATCACTCCAGGCTCAGCCCCTACTGTGCTACTGAAAATCAGGCTACAAAATGCCACTCTGATGGTTTTCTGGACCTGATAAACCTTAACAAGGTAGGAGTTCTAGAGGGCTACAGAGGGAACATGGTTTGGGGAGGAATCAAAGTTGTTCTGTGCAGCAGAAGTTAGTAGCTGCCTCCTGACAGGAAGGGGTTGAATTGGTTTTTTGAATGGCAAGCTGGAAATTGAATGTGTGTGAGACGTTATTTTTCTGTTTGCGATGTGTGTCCTCTGCTGATTGTGACCCTGTGCTGCATCTGCGAGGTGAGGCTGTTGAGTGGCATCTGAAGCACAAGCAGTCAACAGACCCTCCCTTCCAGAGCAGCAACTCAATCAGGTGCTCTAGCTTGTAACGTGCAGGTGGTGTATGGCCTTAAAAGTATTACTTACTCCCTGGGCACCATTTAAGAGTTCATCAGGCTTGTATAAAAATGACAGGGCTTCAGTGCAGCTGTTCTAGCCTGACAGAGTTACTTTGATGTGGCAGAGTCACCTGCAAGCTGCTTGGCTCCTGGATGAGAGCCATCAGGTAGGGTAACACCTGTCTTGTTATCTGCTTTCTGCTCTTGTCTTCCTAGCTGAGGCAGGAAAAAAATGTCAGGACCACTTTTGCCCCTGCTGTGTTGTGGGAGCTTATTCTTATTTCTTTTACTGCTCAAGATCTTCAGAGGATTGAGACTGCCACAACAGCTTTGCCTTTGTCCCCTTTTGCCTCTGCACGCTGTTTTGTTTTCCTGTTTTTGTAGTGGTTTGAATGCTTTCACAGACACATGTGAGAAGTCAGAAGTGTCCTGGGCAGGGAGTCTCTGTGGCTTCTGACATCAGCACATGAGAAGCTTGATGCTCTGCTCATGAGTAAATACAAGCTTAGCTGTGAATAATACTAAACAAGGTCTGTTTCCTATAGTGCATGTGCAAGTGGCATGATAGTGGAACAAGATAATGGACAAGATAAAATATTCCAGCAGAAAATAAAATGCTCCCCTTTTGAAACCCCTTAGGCCAGGCCTGCAGACCTGAGTAAAACAGCAGCACATCCTCTTGGGGAGGAGTAGTTGCACAGCAGTCGCAATCTTAAAATCCATTATCACGTGGTCAAGGTGTCTAGAAAAGCAGTAAATACACAGATGCAGCTGCTGGGGGCTTTTCAGCCCAGATGTTCAGATGATAGCCTGGGAAGTGCCTTGTCAGCTGTAGCTACAACTTGATAGCATCCTCTCTGA